>JAGXJF010000306.1:0-436454 GCA_019208055.1 Stipa capillata | reverse complement strand
TACAGTACCTTTTGCCATCCCCTCTGCCCAATTTTTTGATCCATGCAATCTAGGTCTGATCTTCGATCTTCATAGTAAAATGGAATCGTTAGAACCCCACGAGTCCAATGGTGCGATCGGATTTTTAATCCAACCTCTAGATTTTGAGTTATATTTAAATTTGGATGAAATTTGACCAAATTCAGGGATAACTTTGTATTGGATGATTATTTTGAAGTAATTCTTTTTCTGTAGATTACTAGTACACTAACGAGTACTTCTATAAATTTTCATAATTTTTGGACCTGTGTAGAATTTCCTAGAATTAAAATAAGCTTTATTTTAATTATTAAAAATAGAAATACTCTCTGTTATTTATATTTAATTTTTTTCTAGGATCCGAGAACCCTAAAAATAATTTACCATGTGAACCAAAATATTTTTCCTGCAATGGTTTGGGCTATAAAAATCAAGATGTGCTCTAGGTTGATTTAAAATGTATGTTTAAAATGCTGAATTGGCATTAATGCCTTTATAAATCTGTTTTAGCCTTTGAAAATTCATATCCAGTACCCAATAAATCATGTTATATTCTAGGGATGATGTTAAATCATGAGAGCCCTTTTTAGGTAATTAAATAATTTTTTAACATGCTTTTAGTGTAGTTTTCATGCTTAGAATAATGGTTTTAATTATTTAAAATATATTTTCAGAACTTTGCCAAACATGAAATGTCTCTAGAATGGCTATTAAATCATGTTAATCTAATTGTATGATTTATTAATGTTAATTAGTATTTTCTACTTAATTGTTACACTAGAAATGCTAGTAATTGCCTTCATTAATTAATGTTCAGATTAAAAATTATTATTAAATCAATTTTTGGTACTGTTCCAGTACTGTTAACATATTCCAAGATGTTTCATGCTTAGTTAGCTCATGTTAATGGTAGAGAATAGCTTTTAGCTTAATTTCTAGTCTTTAATATAATAGAAAAGCATGTGTAAATATTGTTAGATGTTGTTAATTTATTCTTTACTGTTATTAACCATTATAAATATTTAAGATTTACCTAAATATTTATTTGTGGTTAATTTGAATTCTTTTGTCCTTATATCATGATTACTAGCATGTTGAGGTGTATGTTAATTGTGTGCATATATATGAATAGCTATTAAAATATCCGGTAAGGGATATATCTATGTTATTTCAATGTATATTATATGAATGTATGGTTATGGCCAATCTTAGAAGACCCAATCTTTCTTCACGATGACGTTACCGCGCCATTGTTCCATTCCACCTTATCTTACCTTTGTCGTGCTTCTCTCTCGTGTTGCCTTTCGGAATACTTCTTTAGAGTTGGTTATTCATTTGCTTTGCTCATTGCGTTGTGACAATAGGGAGTGAAGAGACCGACCCGGTGACCGAAGTAGCTGAAAAAGGAGAGTACTACCACGAAGGCATGCCCCTTTTTCTTGATCATATTTGATCCTATATTTTGAAGTCATTATATTTTATCTTTTTACAAATATGCATGTTGTTTTAATCCAGTAGCTGGCGTGTCAATTGACACACCTTTACCCTTATCCGTTGTCGCTTGTTTACTTGATACCCTGAGTAGATGAATAGGTTTTATTTTGAATAGAGTAGAGATATACCATGCTTAAATTCATCCTTATGTGGTTTTGATTTGCCTCTACGGAGGAATGAATATCGGATCGATGATCCTTGAATTGAAACTCGTTGAGCTCGCTGAGCTAGGGCCGGATGCCCGATGTTCTCTCTCTCTCTATTCTTCCTATTCTACTCTGGGTGAAACTTACCATCTAAAAGGTGCGGGCGACAGCTGGATCATGGTGATGAAGGAGCAATGGTCGCTCTTCGGGTGATGAAGAAGCCATTAGTCGTTCGTATCGAATAAGGCCGAAATCTTGGAGTTGGAGAATTGTGACAACAGTACAACCACATGCTATATGGGCAATGGCTTGGTCAAGTAGGTTAGTCAGCCTTTGGTGCCGATGTTGCCGTACCGCAGAAGGGGTGGATGTAGCTACGAGGACCCTCGGCACAGATGGGGGGACCGGAGTGCGAGGACATACTCTCGACTCCAAGCCAGACCCAGTGGGCATGTCACACCTTAGGGGGATCTAGCTAAAAGACCTGGTCACAATCTCCCTGTGTACTATGCTGGCGACGGCCAGTGGCATCAGGACGAGATTGTGTCATGTGGGTAAAGTGTACAAACTCTGTAGAGTAATAAACTAATCGATTAGCCGCGTCCACGGTTATCGACAGCACATGACTCATTCTTGATGAAAAGGACATGTCCCTCTCCCCCTTGCTACTTCCCTCTACCCCTTTGCTGATGAAACCTATGGTCGAGCTAAGGCGGGAGTTCCTTGCTCGAATATGTTGGTCGTGGACTACACCTGTTGAAAAACACCCCTGATATTAAAATTGATTTACATCAAAATGATGCCTTCGAATCTATCTTAATATTTCAACTAAAATTTCATTTATGCAAATTAACCATAAAGCCTTCCTTTGAAGCCTTGCATATAGTATGGTAGGGCCATCTGCCGCCAGGTGGCTTGCTGAGTACGCGAATTACTCATCGTGCATGTTTTGTTGTGGTGGTGTGCAGAGGAGTATGCTGAAGAAGGAGCTGATGAAGACTGCTTCTATGATGATCCCGAAGAATAGGTCACGTGGCTTCCGTCAATTGCCTGTGGCATGGATGGAGCCGCTTCGCTTTTATTTCCGCTGTTTTCTCTGATGTAATAATGTCGTTAAGATATGGAACTATGTAAGCCATGTGGCATATCGTACCCAAGTTAAGTTTTTAAACTTTGAATGCATGCAATGTTATTCATTTCGCCTGTGTACCGTCAGCGTGATCCTGGACTGACGAGGATGTACGCAGGGGGGTCTAGTAGTTGAAACTAGACTCTCACACATACTCAAGAATCTCAAGATTCTACTTTTGATTGAGTTCATACTGAGGAAAGTGAGTAGAATCAATTAGAGAAGGAGTTCATTTGTGGTTCGATTACCTGTGCTTAGAAGAGAGCTATGATGTGTGGAATACTACTCTAGCAAGTAGAGATCGAAAGAATCCACGAGCTCTTCATTATCTAAGTTTTTAGGTTTTGAACTTTAGTGGTGCAATTCCTATTCTCCATCAAAAAGGTCCCATCTTTGGCGAGGAAACCATGATCTATTGATTGGAATACATGCCAAACATATAGGAGAGCTTATCTACCAAGTTTCATCGATTTTGGTTGGACGAGTTTCGAATTCTTGTGCTTTCTTGAACTTCACGAATCTGACTTCCTCATTTTCGCAGGAAATCTCGGAGTGTCCGAGTTTCAATCACGGAGCCTCTGAGATTCACCACTGTCCTCACCTGCTGAGTTCCTCGTTTTCACAGGAAATCTCAGAGTGTCCGAGTTTCAATCTTGGAGCCGCCGAGATTCACCACTGTCCTCGCCTGCTGAGTTCCTCGTTTTCACAGGAAATCTCGGAGTGTCTGAGTTTCAATCTCGGAACCTCCGGGATTCACCTCTGTCCTCACTTTTCTGCCAAAGTCGGAGTCTCCGAAAAAATTCCTGAAGCCTTCAAGATTCCTTTTTTAGGCTGGGTAGCTTCACTGTTTCGATCATAACTTTTGTGTCTGAACTCGAAATTTGGTGATCTTGGACTCGTTTCGAAGCTATCGACGAGCTCCACATCACGAAGGGCTTCCATTGCATTTTTACTCTGATCATACTAGTCTTTTAATATGACTATGTATGTGAAGAATTTATGAAAGAAATTTGAACTCGACATTCACCCCCCCTCTGTTGGGATGCCACTGATCCAACAGCGGTGGAGCGGGTCCATGCGGGGGCCGCAGTGCGGTGGCATGCGAGGGCAACACGATGCAGCTGTATGGCTGTGCAACAATGCCGCGGTGTGTAGTGGCATGAAGGCGACGACAGCGAATGCGTGTGCATGCACGTGGGTCTCATCGCCTTGTGACGTGATCGTTAGTTCCCCATGTCCAATACCGGAACAATTGGCATTGGCTGGTGACTTGTGTCGGTAACATTTGCCAGGGGGATTTTCACATATCGGTAAAAAATAAAATGGATCTAGATACCAAAATCTAAATGCAAAAATGGAACCTAGATCAGTTAAGGAACTCATTTTCCACATGTTCATCGGATCTATACCTTCCTGAACGATGTCAAGTGAAGCTATGAGAGACTCGGCAGTGGAGCATCATGCGGATAATGTGTCCTACAACCTTTGCTAGTGAGTCCGGTCCAAGGGATGTAGGGTAAGGGTGTAGACGAAGTCGAGGAAGAAGACGAACACAAGGAATACAAGTACAATAAATAAAATGGATAAAGGGAGTAGGGATGTTTTTTTTTCTTTACCAGTGAGCCTGATCTATGGTTCATATATAGCATGAACATAAATAAAGTCAAAAATAAGACGAACACAAGCAATATGAGTACAATAAAATAAAATAAACATATGAAGCAGGAGAAGTTTCTCTTCTTTGTTGATTGATCAAAGAGTCATTGTACAATGACTATGTCTCTCTCTCTATTTTATACACTAAACAAAGCCAAGAGATAAAGACCCAACTTAAGTGATGTAGGGGGAACCTACCCTCCCTTATGGAGGTGGGCCCACTGCAGATGGACGCAAAAGTTCCTCTACAGAGAATAAGGGATGGAATGGACACCCCTGTAACATAGGAAAAAGAATATATCAAAGAAAATATAAGAATTGGTTGACGTAGAAATATGGAAAACCCAATGTCTGTCCATGAGGGCTTTAGCGCTCATGCCCATGCACGTGTCTGCACCGTGGATTTAAAATCATGGTTTGCACAGTTTGTTTTTAGAAACCTTGTTTATCTCACCAAATGCTTGCTATGTGTAAAACCGTAGGGTCCACTATGATCTCATCTCTTGTTTTTCATGTGTTCTTCTGTGACTTCTTCACCGACAAATTTTTTCTTTCCATGGCTTTCAAATCAATTCTCAAAATCCTCAAACATCTCTTGAGATTATCTTTTTCGTGTGCGTAATTTTCTATGTTGGCGCACTTAGTGGGTGCCACCATCACGGTGGCCATGAAGGTGGCAACACATTTATGCAAGGGTGAATCAAATCAACACGTTGCAGCAGCTCAACTCCATCCAACATGGCCATGTGCTTATCGTCACAAGGCAAGCTCACTGGTCAACCTACTGTACCACGGAACATGATAGTCATGCGCTCTGCTGTTGATGATTCCAAACATCATGGTAGTCATGGAGACATGGCCACTAGCGAGTTTTTTCATTTTTCTTGCAAGTTGTTTTTTCATTTTTCTTGTGAGTTGTTTTTCTTTTGTGTGAATTGCTTTTACATTTGTGATTGAGTAGCTTGTGTATTGGGGCCACCTTCTCCTCAATTTTCACGTCGCAATGAGGCCGATTGTGACAATATGCTCCTTCCATCAGAGTTACTTTTCATTTGCGTATAAGTTGCTTTTTGATTTGTGTGAATTGCATTTTTATATTTTATGATATAATTTTAATAGTGTGGTTGAGTAGTGGTTGTGTTGGGGTTATCTCCATCCTCATCGTCGCCAAACGCATATGGTCGTGATATTCCTCCCTGAACTCTAGATGTGTTTTTATTTTGCGCGAATTGCCCTTTTCGTGTGAATTGCTTTTTCAATTTCTATCATTTGGTTTTTTGAGCGTGCTTGAGCAGTGCTTGTGTTTGGGTTCACAAGCGTGTTCAAGTAAATGGAATCCTCAACTTGCTTATTCAATTATTCTAAGTTGCTTTCAAGTTGTGTTTACTTGTTTCAGAAAACACTAAGAGGAAAGAACGCACCCAGAACATAGCTTGACACAGTTTTCTCGGCTGTAACATGCACATGAAAGCACGTGCAGACTTCATTGGATATGTGAATACACAAGGGGAACAGAAAACCCACGATTGCAACCAAAAAACAAAATTTTCATGTGAGAATTTTGCAAGTGCAGTTTGTAGTTGCGTCCTTAAAATATCAGTACTAGAGCTTTTAACTTCAAATCACCGGTACATGGGGAAAAAACCAAGGATCCCACCGGTCATGCCAATAAGTCAAATCCACGTATATATCGGTCTCTCTCTACTTCATCGGGTGTCATAGCAAAATTTCGAAGGAGCATTTCCCTTTTGGTATGACATCCTTTTTACTTTCCAGTAAGAGTATAGATGCCTACCCCTTATCTTTCGAGTCTGCAGGGATGGTTCCTCCATTCCAAACTCCTTGTGATGGATACAAATACCAAAACACATGAATGAAATTTTAGTGACAATCCTTCAATCCAGCCTAATTGTGTAAGCGTGCTTAGCTGCAAACTCGTAGCCTTGTCCTTTTCACAAGACCACTTCCTCCTCTCAGTCCCCCTTCCTCTTTAATACCCCACCCGCCACCCCCACCCCCGATCACCTGTCATCCATAAAATGTACGTGAAGGATTCATGTATAAGCCTATGCTGTTTACACTACTACAAAACAGGGTTTCCTGGACCCCAAATCTTAGCCGGTTTTCGCAAAACTGACAGTAAGAACTCAAGTCTCAGTCGGTTGGTGTGAAAAACCCGACTGAGATCAACGAACTGGCTGAGATAATATGTAATCTAAACCGGTTCATCTCTGAAAACTGGCTGTAAGAAACTAACCGGCGCAGATAATGCAACGTCTCAGTCGGTTTTCAGAACGAACCGACTGTATGAATTGTACAGCCGATTCATTTTTTAAAACAGACTGTAATGTAAGTTCTAATGTAGTCAGTTTTGGGAATGAACCGACTGTGTGAATTATACAGCCCATTCATTTTTGCAAACCGACTGTAATGTAAGTTCCTGTGTAGTTGGTTTATGGAGAACCAGTAGTTTGTGCGATATTTTGACATTAAGGCAAAGATTGGACGAACGAAACACATTGGAACATATATTTGCGATTTTAGTAGTAATAATCATATAGTAGTAAGTAGTAGACTTATTAATTATCTAATAAAGCCGACAGCACTTCCTGGGCGGGCCCGAACGTGCCATCGTCGTCGTCGAGGCCACGTCGTTGCTGGCGTCGCTGCTGTCGCCGCCGTCGGAGCCGTCGAGGTCGTCGTCGTCGTCGTCGGTGTGCTCCTACCAATCGTCGTCGTCCTTGTCGGTCCACTCCGAGCAGTCATCCATATAATAGCCCTTTTGGGTAGGGGTGGCGTCATGGTGCTCGGTGTCGTCGATGCCGTCGGCCTTGTCGTCGTCGTCGCCGCCATTGTCGTCGTCGTCCTCGTCCTCGTCCTCATCGTCGTCTGAGGCGTCGTCCTCCTCCTCCTCGTGGTCGGCCTCGTCCGCCTCGTCCGCCGAGCCTACCATCCAATCCGCGTCCATCCAATCATCGTCAGAGGAGGCGGGTACCATCCAATCCTCGTCGGAGGAGACCACCATTGGCGATTCCTTGTCAGACAAGTAGTCGGTGGCGGATGGCCAACGAATTAGCGACGGAGGAGCTCCAAAGGGGGGCGGGACGGACGGTGGCGCTGACGATGGCGGCATACTGGCCATCGCGGCGGAGAAAAGGTTTAGGAGGGAATGGATTGGGCGCGCGGAGGCAGAGGCAGAGTAGTACTAGATGCGGAGAAAGGGAGCGAAGAAGACGAGGCGACGAAGAAGATGAAGAGACACAGTCAGTTTACCGCCTAATATATCATCTCAGTCCGTTCCCACGGCCAAACCGACTACGATATTTTTTTGAATTTTCTTGGACTCCAGATCTCAGTCGGTTCGTCCGAAAAAACCGACTGAAAAGAACGAACCGGCTGAGATAATATGTAACCTCAGCCGGTTCTGGTTGGAAAACCGACTGTGATAGTATTACAATCGGTTGGTCACCTAAAACTGGCTGAGGAAGTGAACTTTTACAGCCAGTACCATTTTCCCAACCGGATGAGAAAGATATTTAGACGGTTGTTTTTTTGGAACCGACTGCGATGACTGTTCAACATCCATAAATTATATCCGAAGCTGGCAGTTGAGCCTTCAATGCAAGTATCCATTGTTTGGTACACTTGATATAGGTTGGTTGGGGTGTTGCCAAATTTTATGGTAATTTTCATAGAATTTTGTGGCACATAATATTTTTATAGTTCTTGCTCAATTTAATAAAATGTGCATGTTGTTACAGATGGATCGACGGTGGATGTACGCTGAGAATCGTGCTAGCAATAAGTACATCGAAGGCGTCTGGGAGTTCTTACGAGTAGCCGAACAATATAGTTTGAACACAGGGGAGACGTGGATCAGCTGTCCATGCTGCCATTGTGAAAATTTGAAGAGCTTCACAAACCTTGCACAGATCCAAGCACATTTGATCAGGACAGGATTCATGGAGGGGTATGCATGCTGGACCAGACACAGTGAAGATCAGATTGTAGAGGAAGGTCCGGCAAATATGGATGAAGGCAACGACATGGCTGGTACTGTCAATAGCACACCTCTTGAGCATACGCATGAGGACGTGTGTGTGCCACAAGAGGACGCGTCGCAAGATGATACGTCGTCGCATGAAGACAACGAGTTAGATCAGATGATCCGAGACGTCGAAGAAAACTGTGAGAACGATCGGGAGTACAGGAAATTTGTCTGCTTATTGGAAGACTTGGAGAAACCAATGTACCCTAGCTGCAAGTTCACAAAGTTGTCGGGCGTTCTGGAACTGCTGAAACTGAAGACCGAGTTATGTGATTGCTTGCATGGTATCAAGGTTCCATCTGGCTACTCCGCCAATATCAAGAGACTTGTTTCCATGGAAGATCTAAAATTAATTGGCATGAAGTCACATGATTACCATGTGCTTATGACACAGATGCTCCCGGTTGCAATTAGGAATATTCTTCCACAAACGTGCGGCGGACTCTCACGAAGCTGTGTGGTTTCTTTAACACACTTTGGAAGAAGGTCATTAGCCTCAATGAACTACATGGTCTGCAAGATGGTGTTGTGAATACTCTATGTGAGCTCGAGATGTTTTTCCCTCCGTCGTTCTTTGATGTCATGGTTCATCTCATAGTCCACATAGTGCACGAAGTAAGGATGTGCGGCCCTGTGTTTCTTCACAGCATGTACCCATTTGAACGCTACATGGGAATTCTGAAGCACTATGTTCGGAATCGATCTCACCCTGAGGGCAGTATCATTGAAGGCTACGCAACAGAAGAGGTCATTGAGTTCTGTGTTAATTACATCTCGCATCTTCAACCAGTAGGCGTGCCTCGATCTCGCCATGAGGGAAGGCTGCTCGGTGTAGGGAAAATTGGAAGGAAAGTGATCGATCCTGTTCAGATTGAGTATGCTCAAGCCCAGTTTCACTGTTTTGCAGCACATGGCCATTGTTTCGCCATATATGAATGAACACAAGGACATTCTACGTCAACAAAATCTGACTCGTGTAGATGACTGGATCATAAAACGTCACAATGCAGAGTTCAATGAATGGTTCAAAGAGCGATTCCATGTACTCCCATCAAGTGGTGCATTGTCAGATTTAGCTAGAGGCCCAGCATGGTCGGTCATCACATGGAAAGGGTACCAAATCAATGGGTACACGTTTTACACAAAAGAACAAGATATGAAAAGCACGGGTGCAGAATAGCGGTGTCTGTGTAGAAACTCTCGAAACATATGGCAACAAGCAACTGTACTACGGGTACATAGATGAGATTTGGGAGCTTGACTACGGCGAAAATTTGAAAATCGCGTTGTTCCGTTGCCGATGGGTCAATAAGAAACAAGTTATACCTGACGACAAAGGCCATACCACCGTGAACCTTGAACGTGTCGCGTACAAAAACAAGCCTTTCATCCTCAGCCAACTAGTTCATCAAATCTTCTACATTACTGATCCGTCCAACAAGAAGCGGCACGTAGTAATGCCCTCAAAAAGGAGTATTGTCGGAGTTGAACATGTGGTGGATGAGGAAGATTACAACAACATCGATGAGTTCCCAGAGGCCGATGATGGAACAAGGGTCAAAGATGAATTGCAGCATGATCCTGCTCCGTATAAACGAAGTGATCATCAAGAAGGAATTATTTGTAACATAACTTCCGATATTAATGATATATATGGTACTATTTCCTATGATTTAGAATGATCGTGTATGTTCTATGAGTTAAATGATTGTATAAGCGAGGAAAGGTAGAAGAATTATAGACATTTTTTGAGATATTTTTTTGCAAGAAATGCAAAAAAAGAAAGGGGAACCTAATCTCACCTCCGGGTATCTCAGTCGGTTTCTCATGGTTAACTGGCTGCGATGACTTTGGTTAAGGGTTCATTCCCTCCACTGGAACTTCACAAAGTTTTCGACTCCCGCCTTTCTCGCAGGACCCGCCGCTGCCTCTAACCGCAGCCGCTCGAGCCGCCTCAACCGCCAAGCTTCTTCCGAGATGGCTTCCCCAACACGCCGGACCAAGTCTCCAAGCCGCCGAGCCGCCGCCGCCTCCGACGCCAATGCTGCTGCCGCCTCTGATGCCCAAGCCGTCGCCGCCTTCGACGCCCGAGCCGCCGCCTCCGACAGCCGAGCCACCGCTGCCTCCGACGCCAATACCGCAGCCACCTCCGACGCCCGAGCCACTGCCTCCGACCGCCGAGTCACCGCCGCCTCCGACGCCCGAGCCGACGCTGCCTCCGACGCCCGAGCCGCCGCCGCGTCATCCCTGGTCCAGCAATTGAGGTAGGTTGCCCTAGCACCCGGCTGAACTAAAGCCATTGTTGATCACTAGCGCCATTGCTGGACTTGCCCTACCACTCGGCTGAATATGTCTTGGGCTTGATTTGGTTCTGTAAAAGAAGAATAGGACCGTATGAAAGAGACTTGTTTCTATGATGGTTATAGTTTAGGCTTTGTTCTTAGTTTTAGTCACATTACTACCATGCATTAGTGTCCTAATTGTCTAGAGAATTTTTGATACTGAATGTGTGAATATCTAAGGTATTTTATGTATATCCTCCAAAACCATGTTCTTAATGCTTGCTCTTTGATGCTCTATAATCCCAAGATCACGGACAATGGCGACTCTCGGTCGCCGTCGCCACCTAGGCTATCTGGGGACTCAATCGGCACCTCCGGGCCTAAGAAAAAGGCCCGTCGAGGAGAAGGAAGGAAACGGTCGAAGAGACCCGAATCGAAGTACACCGTCACGCACTTGCACGACTCAGGGGCACCAGACGAGCCTGAGAACACAAAGAGGAAGTTCAGCACGGCCTGTGGCATCGTAGCAAGAGAGCGGGTCCCAATCATTCTCGAAAGTTGGAAGAGAGTAGGGACAGAACAGCTCGCTGCGATTTCTGCCGAAATCTTGGGATATTTCATATTCCCCGAAGAATGGAAAGCTCGTATCAAACGAGCTGCTAAGATGACAGCCTGCAAGGCTTGGAAGAACTGGAAGACTGTGCTCATCAACGAGTACGTCTATGCCGAGGTGGAGCCTTTCGGGAAGTGGCCGATGATTACTCCTGAGGTTTGGACTGAATTCGTCAGGATGAAGATGATGGATGAATTCAAGAGTAAGAGCTTGCAAAACCGGGAGCTCTCTAAGAGAAACAAACACCCGCATCGTCTAGGGACCGCAGGCTACGCGGGAATGAAGAAGAGATGGGAAAGGGAGGATAAGCAGGCATCGCAATCGGATGCCCCTCCCAGATTTGCGAACATCGCGGATGCGAGGACCAAAGCCTGGGTTAGAGCCAGGGCATCTGCATCGACATCGACTTTGGGCGACCCAGCATTTGAGAACCCAGCTGACGCACAAGTGTACAGACGTTTGGTGAGATATAATTCCCACCTTAATCGTACTAACAGCTTGTCAGTCATACCAATTGTAGTAACTATTAATTCTGGCTTTTGCAGCTGGAGTTCGATGCATCATCCCAGGCTAGCACCTTCGTAGGAGATGTGCTCGAAGAGGGCTTGGAAAATCACGAGCACCCAGGTCGCACGAGGGGTGTAGGTTCCCTCGTTCCCCACAAGTACGGACTCTCCCAGGCTCTGGAGGCGAAGCGCGAACTACAAAAGGGCAAGGAAAGCCGCTGAAGAACAACGCAAGCCGAAAGAGTTGAAGCAAGAGATACTTCGCGACTTAAGAGCGGAGTTGATTCAACTCCGTGACAAGAACAACAAGCTGCTGCCAGCCCTGGGGCTCGACGCAGTAGCTGCACGTCCATCGACCTCCCTACTCGCTAGAAAGATACAACTTGTACCTAGCCCTGTGATCAAATCCAGGTATACTTCATATACCTTGTCTCTTATTGAACATGCGATTGTTTGTGGCCTGTTGGCTAAATGCTCTCTCATGTAGGCTCTCACGAGATGCACGATTCAAGTGCGGTTGGTGGGCATGGATGATCTCGTGGATGCCGCTTGGGGGCTAGTGTTCCCAGCAACGGGAGAGCAGAGGATACATAACGTCCCCATAGACCCTTTGTACGCAAAGGTGAGCATCGATGGGGCTAACGACACTTTCAGCAAGCTGAAGCTCCCGATTCCACCCAACGATGAGATCTTAACTCTAAATCAAGCCAAGGGGATGTTCATCCAGTGGCCCAAGAAGGACATCTCCCTCGATGTGTCGCGGCGACTAAGAATGTTACGGCACGACGTCACCTGAACCAGTGGAGCCTATGGCGATCTCACCGCTTGTGCTACGGCGCGTCACGAGACAGCTGAGCTGGCAACCAAGAATCGCGAAGAGTCTCTCAAGGTGGCATCGCCACAGCATGGCCAGGGAAATGAATTAATGAGTAGCCAAAGACGAGAAATGACATCCAAGAAATACAAGCCATATATGATGCTGGAGGGAGTCTCCCTGAGGCTCCGACAGTCCCGACGTACAAGCCTGGGAAGCCGATGCTCAAGAATCATAAAAAGATGATGCCTAAACTTGGCTAGGCTTGTGGTGCGTTGCACAACCGTTACTTGGCCAATTTTAAGAAACCCAAGGATCAGCGGGTCGGTAGCATCGTTGGCAGGTTCAGACGTGAGCACTTCCTCCATGATAAGGGTTGACTTATAAATGTGTAACATCCCAATTTTTAGAGCTTTTCAAAATCTTTTTATCAAAAGTCAGAGCTAGAAAATTTTGTTGTTTATTCTTGAATTAATTAAAGCTTAATTGGAATTACACAAATTAGACCAGAGTTAATTTAAATTAATCAAACTTGAATTGGATTGGCTTTTCAATTTAGAATATGTCTCCTGGAGTTTTCTCATAACTTTCGGGGTTCATTTGGTATTTAATCAAGCTCGGTTGTTTTTTAATTATCATTTGGTTTTCTCCTTCTCTCTTGGCCGCACGTCCCAGCCCATCTCCACTCGGCGCCCCACCGCCTCATCCCTCCCTTGGGTAGCCACCCCGGCTAGTGCTGCATAACACAGAATGCGCCGCTACCCTTTTCCATTCAGAATTGATCCAAATATCTTTCCCTCACCCTCCTATAAATACCCCCACACCCCTCCATCTCTTCCCCACTCCCCCACACTCTTTTCCCATGAAACCCTAGCCCCCACACCCTCCAAACAGCCGCCAACCCCTTTTTGCCTCCTGTGCAGTTTCTGACAGCACATATCGCCTCAGTATTTTCCCAATTCCCGTCGCCTCAAACTTCTTTTGGTAAATCCCTTCAGTGAGATTGTGTATAACCATTCTCTCTACCTATCTACAAAATTTGGTGAAGATCCAACGGAGCAATCACCGGAAATCTCCAAATACTAATGTGCTGTTTGCACCCAGATTTTCTGCACATGCATCCAGATTGGAATGATGCCCTCATCAGCTCGGACCTCCGTTTCAGATCCGTTTGGTGGGATCTTGGAAATGTTGTCAAGATCTTTTCCACAAAATTTGAAGGCAATCCATGGTCCAATCTCTAGGAAATCAAGTTCTTCATGCTGTTGTTCGTGTGTAGATTTGTCTGTGCGAACGGTACAGCGGCATTATCATCTCTTTCCTCGTTGATCCGCTGAGTCTTTGAAGAATCCCTTTGGTGAAGTTTGTGCCTTAGATATCTATGAACATCTCTATAAATTTCACCTTCATCCATGTAGCTTTTGTCAGGACATGTGATGGATGTTGTGGTGTAAAATTAAAATTCTATATACTTTCATTTATGTTAGCAGTCAATTGAGATATGATGTCAATATGAATCTCTATTATGATTCAAGTTGGATGTGAAATGTGTTCTGGGAATTATGGGAATCTGGATATATAAATTGTGTTTTCTGTTTCAGGGCAGGCAGAAACTCAGATTATGCCCCCTTGTACCAACGAATATCCAGCCAGTGTTTTCCCTGGAACTGGCTATGATGAGCCTTCATCGTTGCCTGTTCACCCGGAAAACACCATTGAGATATGATATTACTCAGCGGTTCCGTGTAAAAAATAACTACAAAAGTTACTCTTCAGTCGATTCGGCTGGAAAACGGACTGAGATATCATATTATCTCAATCGGTTATTCGTTGTGAACCGACTGGATACATATTATCTCTGTTGGTTCCCGTGTGAGAACCGACCGCTAACAAAGTTTACACTTCACGTCGGTTCGGCTGGAAAGCCGACTGAGATATGATATATCGCAGTTGTTGTTTATTTAGGAACGGACTGAGATATGATATTATCTCTGTCGGTTTTTAAAATGAACTGGCGGAGAATGTGTTATCTCAGTCGGTTTATAATACCGCTGAGAAATAATCGTATTATCTTACCCTTTGTCTTCACCCGATGGAAACTGGCAGGAGAAAGCCGTTTTGGCCGGCTGTAATTGTGTTTTCTGTAGTAGTGTAGGCACGCCAATTTGTATAAAGAGATATTTGACATGCCGAATTAGTTTTATAGACACCTATGTCCTTAATGGTGACTTCTAGAAAGCAAGTAGTCAACTTCCTTTAATTTATATGACACCTAGATATCAACTAACCTAAGACACTACCACACTATACAAATTTACTAAATCAGGGATTATTATAAATATCGACAGTCTTCTTATTTACAAGGACATGCCAATATCATAAAAGATACACCATCCACGTATAAACAGTAGGAATATGACTCCGGTTAAGAATGTAATTCAAGTATCTAATAGGTGTATAGGACCTGAACAACCAAATGCTCACACAAACTAAACCACAAGTCTCAAGCAATATATATAATCAACCAAAAGACTAGATCTAGCAAGTAATCAACTATATGTTGAATATGTGAGCTAAACATGTAAAGTATGTGAGTGCTCAGTTGTAGATATGCTAAAACCAACTCTCAGTTGTAGATTTGTGTTCATGTCCGATATGCAAAGTCCCTCGATACAGGCGTAAGTTTGCAAAAGACAAGACAAGGCCAATGATGAGATCAAGACCGGAGTCCCTAATAGGGTTGTGTGGTACTTGCCTGTAATCCTCGGTTGAAGCGTTTGTTTGCAAAACCCAAAGGAAGCGAAGCTGATGCGTTGGCATGCGGAGGGACGTAAGAATGATGGAAAGATGAGACACCACGGCTGGTGCTGCCAGTGGAGAAGAATCGATGCGAAGTACCCAACCTTCGGTGATGGACCCAAGGAATGTAAGATTCGTAATGAGTACAGATGGAATGAATCCATTTGGCAGCATGAGCAGCAGACACAGCACTTGGCTGTGCTTCTGTGTATGTATAACCTTCCTCCTTGGCTGTGCATGAAGAAGAAGTACATCATGATGTCGATGCTTATCCAAGGGCCAAAGCAACCTGGAAATGACATCGACGTTACTTCAGGCTGCTGGTGCAAGAACTACAAACATTGTGGAAGAGAAAGGGGTAAGGGCATGGGATGCATACAAAAAAGATTCATTCGATCTACATACATTGTTACTCCTTACCATCCAGGATTATCCAGCACTTACTAATGCTTCGGGGCAGAGTACAAAGGGAGCCAAGCATGTGTCACATGCATAGATGATACCGTGAGTGTCTGGCTCCATCCTCGCGCAAAACCGTATACATGCGTCATCGGAGGTTCCTAAGAAGAAATCACCCTTACCGTAACATGAAGGAACAATTTGACAGTAACACAGAAAGAGGCACAAAACTAAGACCTTTTACCGGCAAAGAGGTCAGTGAGATGGTAAAGGATGTGAATGTCGTACTTGGCAAAGGACATAAACGCCCCTGTGAGAAGAGCGTGTTGAAGAATAAATCAGTTTTCTGGGACTTACCTTATTGGAAGGATATAGATGTACGTCACTACATCGATGACATGCACGTCGAGAAGAACGTGTGTGACAGCGTTCTTGGTACATTACTGAGCATGAAAGACAAAACGAAGGATGGCATCAAGTCACGAATGGATATGGTCCATTTGGGCATCAGACCAGAGTTAGCTCCAGTAAAGAAAGATAAGGGCCAGACGTATCTCCCACCTGCCTGTTACACTTTATCCAAGAAGGAAATAATAAGAGTTCTTTGGCTTCTTGTATAGTGTCAAAGTCCCCTCTGGTCATTGCACAAACATCAGGAGTCTTGTTCAATGGAAGACAAGAAACTAATTTGCATAAAGTCACACGATTGCCATGTAATGATGACATAGATGCTCCTGGTGGCAATCAGAAATATTCTGCCCACAAAAGTTCGAGAGGTGATCATGAGGCTTTGTGATTTCTTCAACTCGATATCTCAGAAGGTCATGGATCCCAATACACTGGATGATCTGCAAGAGGAGGCTGTGAAGACTCTATGCTAGCTTGAGATGTTTTTCCCGCCCTCGTTCTTCGATGTCATGGTTCATCTCGTTACACACCTTGTGTACGAGATAAAGATGTGCGGGCTTGTGTTCCTACGCAGCATGTATCCATTCGAGTGGTTCATGGGAATACTCAAGCACTCTGTTCGGAATCGGTATTAGTCCGAGGCCAGTATCGTAGAAGGATATACCTCGTAGGAGGTGGTTGAGTTTTGCACCGATTACATGCACAACTCACAGCCTATTGGTGTGCCCAGGTCTCGCCATGAGGGAAGGCTATCTGGAAAAGGGACTATTGGAAAAGAAGTCAACTAGAAGGATACTCATCTATTTGACATTGCCCATTTTACAGTCTTGCAGCACATGACAATAGTTTCCCCTTATATAGAAGAACACGTGAACAAGCTACGACAAGAGTTCCCAAAAGTGCCATACAGCCGGATCTTGAACAAGTACAACCAGACATTCAGCCAATGGTTGCAGAATCGTACTATAGACGGGCCGACAGATGACACGCTAATGTGGTTGGCCAAAGGGCCAGCATTTACAGTTCATAGTTGGCAAGTGTACGACATGAATGGGTACACGTTCTACACGAAGGATCGAGATGAGAAGACCACATTTCAGAATCGCTCTGTCCGAGTAGAAGCCATAGATACAGATGGACAGAAGGAATTTTACTACATGATCATATAGGAGATTTGGGAGCTTGACTACGTGATATTCTGGATTCCATTGTTCAAATACAAATGGGTTGATCTTAAACATGTCAAAGTCGACAATTATGGCTCGACTTATGTCAACCTCAGTAAATTGGGATACATAAATGAACCCTTCATTTTAGCCTCCCAAGCTACCCAAATTTTCTATGTGAAAGACCTCGCACATAAGAACTGCCATGTAGTGATGCATGGAAAAAGGAGGATCCTAGGAGTTGAGAATGTTGTCAACGAGGATGAATACAATCAGTTCGATGACTTGCCACCTATTAGAGAATGCATAAGAATCGATGAGCAAGACCAAGGAGAAACTTACTACGTATGCTAAGATCATTCCGATGGCTAGTATACAAAGGACATGTAGTGGATTCATGATTTATTGTGAATCTGATACTCATTTTGAATATGTAATCGATTGAAGTAAGCAAATTATGTTTCGAAAAGTCATTGCAGAATTTTTGAATCTGATACTCATTTTGAATATGCAATTGGTTGAAGTTAACAAATTATGTTGTGGAGTCATCGCAGAATTTTGATTCTGATATTCATTTCGAATACGTAATCGGTTGAACTATAGATGATCAACTCCTGTATGTGAGTCACATCGCACACAGTGAACACCTGTAGCCCGTGTGCGATGTGGCTTACATTGCAAACGGTGAACTCCTTCAGCCCATGTGCGATGTGGTCTGAGTCACATCGCACACGGTCAGAAGCTGCAGCCCGTATGCGATGTGACCCAGATAGCACACGGGCAGACCCTGTAGATCGTATGCAAGGTGACTCACATAGCACATGGTCAGATGCTCTGGCCCGTGTGCGATGTGAGTCACACATTTGCAACATAGGTGGAGAAGACATTTCCAACATAGATTAACAAGACATTTACAAACAGAAAGTAGACATTTCGAACGCAGATTAAGAAGACATTTTGAACACAGATTAACAAGACATTTCCAACACCAATTAACAAGACATTACATAACAAAAGGCCTCTTCCGATTGTTGCGAAGAGGAAACATTACGTTACATAACAAAAGCCTAGTTCATGCATATGTGTACACACATAATGTGAAGCAAAGGAAAATAAAAACTATCTAAATCGACTCCAGCGGCAGATCTTCATCCACAGAGTCAGGGTTCAGAGCGGAGACATTAGCAACTATGTAGAAGCTCACCATCTCAGCACCCCACCGGAAGCACTTCGCGTGGAGACGCTGGACGATATTTTTGTTCCTGTAGCGAACGAGGATACGCCCCGGCTGGTGGTGAGCTTCGAGGAGAAATCCGAGGTACCACAGAAACTTCTTTTCCAGGATACACCGGACGACGTACGCACCGGAGTAATTGACGGGGTCGGCGTTGTACGCACAGAGGAGGGTGTTGTCGGTGGGTCCATACTCGACCAACTCCAGTGCCCTGGCACTAGCACGGGAGATAGCCATGGTCATTTGCAGGCGGTCCTCGCGGATGGGTCTTTAATTATGTTGTCGACGCGTTGATAGCTCAACAGAACAAATAGTTCATTCTCCTTCCATACAACCAGGAGTATGTGTGTTTTTATACATTAGCTGTACCTCTATTGTCATCATTCTACACGGGTTGTGATATCTTTTTTTGCAGCGAACATTGAATCTTAATTATCGTCATACCTAAATGGAGCAAAGCCGTCCACCTTGATTCCCTCCAAGCGTCACGTAAGGACTACTCGGCGATAAGGAAATTCTTGGATAGTGCTTTCGCCGAGTACGTCAAACGTGGAGGGAGGTGCTCACCAGAGGGAAACCCAGCGGGCTTGTGACATGGAGACGACAACTTGGTGAAGGTAACAATTGGTACAACATTCCTCCTAAGTGCTAAGTAATGCTAATTGATGCCCTAATTGATGCCGTAATTCCTCAACAACTTTTCAGTGTAACTAACAGCCAGAAGGAACCAGCCTTTGTGCTTTCTATGTTTGTAAGCAAATGATGAGGGTTGTTCCGAGTTCGAGGACAAAAGACACTGCTGACCTCCCTACGGTTAGTACTATATGTGAGACTCAAGATTTTACTTTTTATCTATATGCACCTAAATCTGAATTTAATTACTTCGTGCAGATTTTGAATTTGATGGACAAAAAACCGTTGAGTCATGCCGATATTGTCGAAGATAGAGGACAGTTTGGCTACTTCTTTGTCTTGCATGTCATACCGGAAAAGGGACAATTCAGATCACCTTGATTGTGAGGTGTTTATTTTCTTTCTGTTGGCTATCAACCTTGTCAGATCCAAACTTGTAGGAATGTTGGCTGTGAACTCCTGTTTATGTAGCTGTGAATGGGTCAACTCATATTCAATTAAATCAATTTGCTTATATATGTCGGCTGTGAAATCTATGTGATCTCTGTTTTATTTGTGTTTGGATCAAATCCATGTATTTGCCTGATGGATGAAATCTGTGTATATATGTGGCTGATGAATGAATTCTGTGAATGTGGCCGATGAATTTTGTGAAATGATATTGTTGCCTGAGATTTCCTATTGTTGTTACTGTTGCATTCCCAGCATCGCACACGGTTCAGCGGCCCGAATCGTGGGCGATGTGCGCGTCAACACACACGGTCCGGAGCACTTGACCGTGTGTGATGTGGTTCGTCATCGCACACGGTCCCAAACTTTCGGCCGTGTGTGATGTGGAACAGTCATCGCCCACGGTTTAGAGCGCCTACCCGTGTGCGATGTGGCCAAATATCACACACGATTCTGCACACGGGCCGGATGCTCCGACTGTGCGCGATGTGTCCCTTCATCGCACATGGTCCGGAGGGTTGACCCGTGTGTGATGTGCCCAATCATCGCACACGGTTCTTTCACATTTACCGTGTGCGAAGTGGGTACTCATCACACACGGGCCAGCCTGAAAAGCCATGTGCGATGTGCGTATCATCGCATACGGCTCTGGACCCATGTGCGATGTGCCCTCCACATCGCTGACCAGCCGGTGCATACGGGCTGGAAAACCGTATGCGATCCCGTATGCGATGAGCTTTTCTAACCGTGTGCGATGAGCTTTTCTGCGGTAGTGGATCAAGTACACCAGATTAGTTACATAGTAACTTACTCACCAGCCTTGAAGGATTAGTAATACTGGTCGTCAAGCCACGCATCCGCCCAGGCTAGACACAAAATAGTAAACATCAATATCATTAGTGGTCCTATTTGGACTGCTTTTATTTTATATGTATTTTTTAAATGTTTTGAGGAAATAGTGGAGCTAGCACTGGAATATGTGATTTCTTTCGGTATTGCAGCTTTCTACGAGGGGTCGTGACTACCTACCATGGAGTAAGTGCTTGTTAGGGCATGTACAATGCAAGGTGCTTATATAGAAGCGCTTAAAGAGAGAGAACATAGCCACATCATCAAGCATCATATAGATTTTACTCACTCCAATACAAGCTTCTCTTTAAGGGTGCTTAGATTATTTTTATATATTAATTAGTATTAATTAAATACATAAGCACCTCCTAATATGGGTGTCTAATTAAGCATTCATACCATAAATAAGCATCAATGCTAGCCTATGTGGCAAAAAAAAGATTTATTCTACTAAGCATCACTCCATACACTTACATTGTACATGCTCTTACTATGTGAAAGATTATTTTTCCGTAGACCTGGTTTATACCAGGTCTGTGCACTCACGCTCGAGCATGAACCCCAACGGGAGATTGGGTTAGGTCCCAGAATTTTCGCCAAAGTCAGGAAAAAACGCTTTGCTAGAGACGGGAACATCGCAAAGAAGATTCCCGGAAATTTTTTTTTGGAGTGTAAGATTCCCGGAAATTCTTACCATGTAATTGTCAGTGCACGCTTGACGTAAGTCAGTGTCGGCGGGACCTCCTTCCTTTGCCGTATTAGCTTGGAGATGCATCGGTGATTTCCCTTGTGCTTTCTGCGCAAAATTTTTTAATGGTGGAGTAGATGTGAAAGTTATCGATTTGAACTTTAACTTCCAAAAATGTGTCCCAATTCTAACAAATGTCGTTCTCCTTCGTTAACGAATTGGTATACACGAATTTAATATCGCTTGTATATTTTTTTGGTCAGTTTTAGGATGGAATTGGTATAGAAATAAGCTATTCAGGGATTTTTCTCCTCCGGCAATAGCATGAAAGTCAAATCACTATTTTTTATTTATTTTTATATTTTTAATATCAGTTAACTATTATTGAACTTTTTAATCTTACCTTTTCTGTATTCACTTATTAGCATGGGAATTTCATCAGTTAACATAGATGGCAGTTGTTCAAAAGAAAGAAAATGCATGGAAGGGCACTGCATAGAACTACTCACATGCATGGCCAAGTTTTTCCAACTTTAACTCAACAACGCGCAAAGCATTCTGAATCCAGCAAACCAAAGTAGGAACCTATTCGAGTTTCGCTTTCTGAACATATATCAGTACTTCTCGATCCCAGAATGTCACGTCGGTCACTCCCGCGCGACAGCCACCAGCTGCTTACCGACATTGCGCCCGTGGAAGAGCCCAACGAGCGCCGCCGGCAACTTCTCGAGCCCTTCCGCGACGTCCTCGACGTAGCTGACCTTCCCTTCCTTGATATACCCCGCCATCTCCTCCTCGAACTTGCGGTAGTTGCCGAAGTACTCCACCACCATAAACCCTTCCATGCGGATGCGCTTTGCCACGACGCAGAAGAGGTTGTGCACGCCCTCGGGCCGCTCCAGGTTGTACTGCGAGATCAGCCCGCACATGGCGATGCGGCCGTGCGTCCGCATGTTGAGCAGCGCCGCGTCCAGCATCGCGCCGCCCACGTTCTCGAAGTAGACGTCGATGCCCTCTGGAAAGCACCTGAGAGCAAGCATCACGGAAGGGAGAAACGATTGGTTAGCGGCTATGTTCTGGAACGTGGGAATTTCGTAGGGAAATTGCTGGCGAACCTCTTCAGCGCGGCGTTGAGGTCCTGCTCCTTCTTGTAGTTGAAAGCGTCGTCGAAGCCAAACTTGTTTTTAAGGAGGTTGACCTGAGGGGAAAATAACTTGTAAATGCTGATGCTCTGCTTAATAGAACTACCAAATACCAATGGCAAAACAGGAGGAGCAACTGTCCGTGATCGGGAGATGTGCATAGTAGAAGGCGAAGAGAAAATAAGTATGTACAACCTTCTCATCAGAACCAGCACTGCCGACCACATAGCAGCCTGTGATCTTAGCAAGCTGCCCAACAATCTGCCCAACGGCGCCTGACGCCGCCGACACGAAGACATACTCGCCTTTCTTGGGCTTGGACACGTCAAAAAGTCCAGCATATGCAGTAAGGCCAGGCATGCCTGAATTATCAAATGAAGTTGAGAGAAAGGTTCCAGTTGTGAGAGAATCTAGGTGATATTTGCTTTATATGCAAAACTAAGAGAAAATGAACCCCTAATATTTTGGTTTCTGAATAAGACAAAGTAAACAAAGAGAAACAGAGAACCTTGTTTGGTGTCAAACAAATATATGAGAGGAGGGTTTTCAGGGATTAAAGATGATAATTTACTTGCGACAAAAGAATACGTACTGAAACTGGACTCACCAAGAACACCTGTGTAGTACGACAGTGGAAATTCAGGATGGTTGATCTTGAAAAGTGACTCTGGATTAGTTATCAAAGTGTATTCTTCAGATCCGGTCATCCCCCACACAAGATCGCCTGCCTTAAAATCCGGGTGCCCAGATGCTACCACCTTGCTCACGCCAAAAGTAGGCAAAACCTGGTAGGATTGTACCCAGGAAGAAAGGTAGTTCATAGTTCATAGTTCATACTTCAGACTGAAATTTCCGTAAATCTCAGTTCACTGAAATTTCCATAAATCTCGGTCACCTCAGAATTCCACATTAGTGAGCCTAAATTATAGTTTCAAAAGTGTACAATTTTAGTTATATATAGAGTGAGGTGGAATTGAGGATGGTTGAATATTGATCTAGATACTTAGAATGGTTACTGGGAATTAAGAAAATCTCAAAACAACTTAAGGACAGACAATCTTAATAATTATGGGTCCTAGTCCTGCGTACAATAGGTTGTTGCTGCGACAATCGGAACAACAACTACTACTACTGCTGTACTTTGAAAAAAGAAAACAACAACAACAGTTATCAGATCGGGTTCATGGTGACCAGTAACAGTTCGTTTCATCCCTACATGTTCCAGACAGTACGTTCTTAGGAAGAATTGGTTTCGTAACGCATCTGATTTAGTATTACGGTACCTCCCCTGGGACGAAGTCCGGAACGTAGCTGGGCTCCTCGTGCCTGGTCATGCGGCTGCGCATGTAGGGGTCGCAGGAGACGTAGAGGTTCTTGACCACCACCGCTGCCGCTGTCCCGGGCGGGATGGCCAGGCGTACCGTCGCCGTGACCAGCTCCATGTCGTCCTCGGTGGGGTACCCCGTCACGTATCTCTTCAGGATCACCCTCCTGTTGCTCACCTCCGTCTCCGCCTCCGCGGCCATTGCCTCCCCCTACCGACGAGCTCCTCCTCTTCCGGTGCAACCGACGCGTGCGTGGGCCGGCGCAGGCGGAGCGACGGTGCCTCTGCGGTCAGTGCGTCGGGAGAAGATAAAAAGGGGGCAGGAGAGACGTGAGAGGATGGATGGGTGGATCTGGAAGGGTGGTGAAGGAGGCTGGCCGGCCTGGAACGCGCGCTATGCCCGTTTCTGCTTGGCCTCGTGTGATCGCGGAAAGTGGCGTACTGACGTGCGACTGTGAGGCGCCGACGAGAGGAGGGAGACCCAAGGAAAACGAACGGAGGTAACTGACAACTGGTAGCTTCGTCCTCTCCGCCCAACTCTTGTCACCGTTCCTCGACCTTCAGAACGTGTGAACGGAAGTGTGGATTTTGTGCACACCTAGTGTATGCACTTACTATTTAAAAACATTCTGCAAGTATATTTTAAATTTTGAAAATTGTTAATTTTTTTAAGGATCTATATAATGAGATGAAATATACACCGGTAAAATTTTAATTTAAAAAATATAATTATTTACCACCACTACTACAAAAACGATTTAACGGGATGCCCGTGTACAGACGGATTTTTGAAACCGTCTGTACAAATAGTATTACAGACGGTTCCAAAAGAAAACCGTCTGAGAAAATGAGTACAAGCGGTTCCCAACAAGCGGGATGCTACAGTACAACCGTCTGTATAAATAGCATAGACGGGTCCAAACTGGAACCGTCTGTACAAATCAAACAGTACAGATGGTTCTAAGTTCGGAACCGTCTGTACAAATCTGTGAACAGTATAGATGGTTCTAAACTTGGAACCGTCTGTACAAATCGAACAGTACAGACGGTTCTAAGTTCGGAACCGTCTGTAAACAGTACAGACGGTTCTAAACTTAGAACCGTTTGTACAAATGGAACAGTACAGATGGTTCAAAATTAGAACCGTCTGTACAAATAGATAAGCAAGGCTGATTGATAGGCTGCTGCCGCGGTAGCAAAAACAGCAGATTTCCTTGCCGCGGTAGGAAAGTGGCAGCGTCGGGGAGGGAGTTTGATAGCTCCGATTGTCGAACGGTTTTCACGGCTGTGAGCGGGAGGCCAAACTCTACGTCTCCACAAATTTTGAGCCAATTCCGAGAAAGTCGACGAAACGACTAGTGGAAATTCCGGCCCGAAATCGAAGATTTTGAAAACGGCACCTCGACGAAAGTGCTCGGCAGAAACTGGGATCAAGGTGAAAAGCAAGTCCTCGGCTCAAGCTAACCAGGAAAATAAGAATCACACAATTCGGAGTCCGGGTGTAGGAGATATGCCCTCCGCAAGATCAAAAAAAGTAATGGAAAAACTTCCGGAGCGAAAAAGTCCTACTTAGAAGCTAAATTTTGAGGGTCAAGATGCATATAAGTGTATACACGTGCAGAATTTTCGGATGCGCCTCGTCGTTAGCTTCGATTTGAGTGGTCGTGGACCTAAAACGGACTCCATATGAGAAAGTTACGGCCGTTTTACTAAAACCTCTCAAACTAGGGTTGGATCTAAACTCTAAAACTAGCATTCGGTGCTACATTACAGACGGCTCTAATTTGAAACCATCTGTACAAATAGCATAGACGGGTCCAAATTGGAGCCGTCTGTACAAGTCTAACAGTACAGACGGTTCTAAACTTGGAACCGTCTACTCGTAGGAATTAGTTAAGAGGAAAGCTACTCGGTTTGTATCGCGTACTCAGTCTAGGTCAGCTGGCAACTCCCCTTGCTTGGATAAGGCGAGGTTGCGGGATCGAATCCCGCTGGAAGCATATTGTGTGATTTAATTCCAGTGGTTGGATGGGACGACGCGGACGGCCGGATGAGACGCGGTTGAAGACTTGGCGCGTGGGGCCATATTTTTTTTCTAACACGACATCACAGACGGGTGCTAATCGAGTAGTACAGACGGTTCCAAACTAGAACTATCTGTGCTAATCGATTAGTGCAGACGGTTCCAAACTAGAACCGTCTGTATAAATCGAGTAGTACAGACGGTTCCAAACTTTGTACAGACGGTTCTAATTTAAAACCGTCTGTACTAATCGATTTGTACAGACGGTTCAAAAATCGTCTGTACAAACCTGATTTGTACAGACTTTCGTACAGACGGTTCGAAAAAACCGTCCCGCACGGAAGGTTCCGAACCGTATGTACAAATGATTTCTA
Organism: Stipa capillata; assembly: GCA_019208055.1. NCBI lineage: Eukaryota > Viridiplantae > Streptophyta > Magnoliopsida > Poales > Poaceae > Stipa > Stipa capillata. The sequence goes on along the minus strand of JAGXJF010000306.1, from coordinate 410,259 downwards.
TTGTAGTGTACTTATGTGAAAAACACCATAAATGATACCATACATGCAGTAGTGAACAGTAATATCTGAAAAGGAACACACGTTTATTTTTTTTGTATGAGTCACACATGATTATATTTTAAAGCAAAATTTACAAGTGTATAGAAAAACTCATAATTTACATATATGATTTTTTAAAAAAATTAAAAAACTTTTAGATATGATTGATAGGGAACAAACTCTAATAAATTCATGTGCCCGTATGTGTACCTCGTTATCTTCTGTGTGAACGTAGGTTAAATTGCTGATACTGAACTTCCGTGGAAGATTTCTCTGCAACTGCCGTGGCGTGCAAACCGTGAGCTAGGCCCGTCAGTGTCCGTAGGATAGATCATCCGCAAGCTGGAGTACTTCCAACAAACTACAATTGATTGCAACGAACCTCCGTATTGTGAACGTGAGGTTCAGATTCCAAATAGCAGAGTTTTACGAGAACTTCGCCCTCAAGCCTGGGGTGTGGCGTCCGCCTGGCTCCTCAATGTGCACAGAGTACACGTTTTTTTTTGAGAGAACACACTACTTTACTGATTTGCGGCGATAGCTAAATCACTGGCCGCTGCAGATAGAACAAAGTCTGGTATATCCGATTGCCAAAGCAGGACAGACCCCTGCGCCAAATTGGCTCCTTGTTTTGCCAGGAGATGAGCAGTTCTATTACATAATCTATTGCAGTACATAATTCTGAAATCCAGGAAACAACTGCGGAGTAGAAATTTTAACTCCCGGAAGAGTATTCCAAGCTGGGCAAGGTCATGATCATTAGACTGAAGAGCTTGTTTAAGGAGCAGAGCATCTGTTTGTAGAATAATTTTGGTGATTTGTGCTCCGAAAGCAAACTGAAGGGCATGCAATCCGGCCATTGCTTTGGTCTGAAGGGCGTTCGTAAGATTTTGCAGGTGACCTATACCTGCTCCCTAGATTATGCCATTCGCATTTCTGATGCAGAACCCCCATCCTCCTTGTCCAAAAGCAGCGCTAAAAGCTCCATCAATGTTTACTTTGAGGAACTCATTTGGAGGAACAGCCCAGTAGGCACTGGAAGGAGTACGAGTTGACGGATTCTGAGTCTGAATTATTGCAAAATCTAGCAGTTGTCTGTTCCATCTAGACACAAGATCATTGACTGGGCATGCTTGATCACCTACATTGACTGCATTACGAGCTAACCATATGTTCCAAAGCAGAACAACAATGTTCTTTAAGATTTCAGAAGGTTGAGAAAACAAGATAGAAGAAACCTCCTGTATGTTGCCACATCTGGAAAGTTGAAGACGGATATGATCCATACCAGACGCCCTCCAGCAAGATTTGAAGTATTTGCATTTAAAGAATAGATGCCCACCATCTTCATCCAATTTGAAGCACATCAGACAGATAGGGTTCAGATCAATACCCCTGCGTCGAAGATTAGATTTCAGAGGCAAGCTATTGTGTGCGAACCTCCAGAGGAACATGCAGATTTTTTTTGGAAGACACAGGCTCCATATCTTCCTCCAAATTCCATTACGGGCTGTTGTCGGATGAACTACAGTAGCATTTAAAGATGGTTGCCCTGCCTCAACGTCTGCTAGCGCAAGGCATAAGTTGTAAGCAGATTGGACAGAAAAAACACCTTTTGGATCTGGATGCCACGCTATGAAGTCGTCAATATTATGCCCAATTGGAATGCTTAGAATCGTTGTGACATCGTCTGGGTGAAACGTTTGAGCGATGAGCTGCTTATCCCATTCCCCAGTTGCTGGACAGATTAGCTCATTAACTCTGCATACCAGATGATCGCCGTGATGGGTTGAGGGTCGCCGAGTGATCCCCCTCGGAAGCCAGGGATCTTGCCATATATAGATATTCGAACCGTTTCCCACTCTCCAAATGATACCCTTTTTAAGAAGATCGATGCCCTTTAACATGCTCCGCTAGGCATAGGAGATGCCAGAGCGCAACCTTGTTGTCAAAATGTTTCCATTTGGGAAATACTTAGTCTGTAGCAGTCTCGCACACAAGGCCTCTAGATTCTGGATGAAACGCCAAGCTTGACGCGCCAACATGGCAAGATTGAAGAAATGCAGATTTCTGAAACCAAGCCCTCCTTCGTTCTTGGGTTTAGCCATCTTATTAATCGGAAGCCAATGTATCTTATGTTCATTATCCATCTGAGCCCACCAAAATCTGTAAATCATAGCTGTGATATCATCACAAAGTCCCTTGGTGAGATCAAAGCAGGACATTGCATAGGTTGGGATTGCATGAGCCACCGCCTTGATCAACACTTCTTTTCTGGCCTTGCTCAACATCCTTTCTTTCTAGCCCTGGATTCTCTTCCATACTTTCTCTTTCAGGAAATTAAAAGTCTGAGTTTTTGATCTACCCATGTAGATAGGAAGACCAAGATACCTGTCATTGTGTGTTTCAGAACCAAGATGCAAGCATTGGATGACTTCTCTCCTGATTGTGGAGTTGCAATTGTGGCTAAATCTGACGTTGCTCTTTTCCCTATTGATCAACTGTCCAGAACATATCTCGTAGAGATGCAGGACTCTTTTGAGCTCCATCGCATTCCTCCTGTCCGCCTTAAGCAGGATCAATGAATCATCTGCAAACAGTAGGTGAGAAATGGTGGGAGCATTGGGGCAGATATGAATTCCTTCAAGAAGACCTTGTGCCTCACTATTCTGAAGGAGAGAAGAGAAACCTTCGACACAAAATAAGAAGAGGTAAGGAGATAGAGGATCTCCTTGGCGCAAACCTCGCTGGGGCAAGATAATATCCGAAAGCTTGCCGTTGATCTTGATGCGGTATGAAACAGAGCGGACACAGTTCATAAGGAGTTGAACCCAAGAACTCTGAAAGCCAAGCTTGATCATCATAGCCTCGAGGAAATTCCAATCTATTCTGTCATATGCTTTGCTAATGTCCAATTTGAGGGCCATGTAACAATCTTTCCCTTTCCTTTTGTTGTTAATGAAATGAGACATCTCATAGGCAATAAGGATATTGTCGGTGATTAATCTTCCTGGCACAAATACGCTCTAGTTCTGAGATATTATCTCATTAAGAAAACATTTCAATTTGTTTGCCAGGGCCTTTGAAACTATTTTGTAGATGACATTACAAAGGCTAATAGGGCGGAGATCTTTAATACGTACGTTCAGGGCACTTTACTTTTGCAATTAGAACAATTGTTGTGGTATTCCAGTCTGTCGGCATTGGACCGCCGTTAAGGACCTGAAGAACTTCTTTAGAGACGCAATCCCCCAGCATTGACCAAAACGATTTATAAAATATGGCCGGCATACCATCTAGACCTGGGGCTTTAAGATCACCAATACCATTCAAAGCTGATTCAACTTCTTCCTTGGAGAACGGTGAGCAAAGAAAGCTATTCATTTGAGCCGTTACTTTGGGCTGAACACACTGCAAAACATTCTGAATATTAGGGCCCTCCTGAGCTGAGAACAACTCACGGTAATATTCAGTGATATAAGATTTGAGGTGCTGGGCATTTTCAATTATTGTCCCATCTTCACGTTTGAGCTTGGTAATTTTATTAATCTTCCTTTTTTCCGAGCAAGAAGCATGGAAAATTTTTGAGTTTTTATCACCTTGTCTTAGCCAGTCAACATGAGCTCGCTGCCGCCAGTACAAATCAGATTGATCCTGAAGTCTTTCCAGTTTGGATCTCAGAACATGTTCCCCGTGGATATTCTCCTCAGTAATATCTTGTTGCAAGCAATTCTGTAACTCCTTCCTTACTGTGTCAATACATTTATCTAACTCACCGAGATTGGTTTTGCTCCATCTAAGAAGATCCGTGGCAACTTGCTTCAGCCTTCCTGAAACATTGTTGGAAGCCCCCGCATACGAATATTGCCAAGCGTTTTGTACAATGTGAGCACACTCATCCTCCTTGAGCCAAGCCGCTTCAAAGCAAAACGGCCGATGATCAGGGGTTTGATTCCATACCAATCCCTTTGTTTGAACTATGATCAGACGATGATCTGAATGATGCGGATCAGCATTAATAACAACGTGTTCTGGAAATTGGGACCCCCAGCACTGACCAAAACGATTTATAAAATATGGACGGCATACCATCTGGACCTGGGGCTTTAAGATCACCAATACCATTCAAAGCTGATTCAACCTCTTCCTTGGAGAACGGTGAGCAAAGAAAGCTATTCATTTGAGCCGTTACTTTGGGCTGAACACACTGCAAAACATTCTGAATATTAGGGCCCTCCTGAGCTGAGAACAACTCACGGTAATATTCAGTGATATAAGATTTGAGGTGCTGGGCATTTTCAATTATTGTCCCATCTTCACGTTTGAGCTTGGTAATTTTATTAATCTTCCTTTTTCCGAGCAACAAGCATGGAAATTTTTTGAGTTTTTATCACCTTGTCTTAGCCAGTCAACATGAGCTCGCTGCCGCCAGTACAAATCAGATTGATCCTGAAGTCTTTCCAGTTTGAATCTCAGAACATGTTCCTGGTGGATATTCTCCTCAGTAATATCTTGTTGCAAGCAATTCTGTAACTCCTTCCTTACTGTGTCAATACATTTATCTAACTCACCGAGATTGGTTTTGCTCCATCTGAGAAGATCCGTGGCAACTCGCTTCAGCCTTCCTGAAACATTGTTGGAAGCCCCCGCATACGAATATTGCCAAGCGTTTTGAACAATATGAGCACACTCATCCTCCTTGAGCCAAGCCGCTTCAAAGCAAAACGGCCGATGATCAGGGGTTTGATTCCATACCAATCCCTTTGTTTGCAGTATGATCAGACGATGATCTGAATGATGCGGATCAGCATTAAAAACAACGTGTTCTGGAAATTGGGACCCCCAGCACTGACCAAAACGATTTATAAAATATGGACGGCATACCATCTGGACCTGGGGCTTTAAGATCACCAATACCATTCAAAGCTGATTCAACTTCTTCCTTGGAGAACGGTGAGCAAAGAAAGCTATTCATTTGAGCCGTTACTTTGGGCTGAACACACTGCAAAACATTCTGAATATTAGGGCCCTCCTGAGCTGAGAACAACTCACGGTAATATTCAGTGATATAAGATTTGAGGTGCTGGGCATTTTCAATTATTGTCCCATCTTCACGTTTGAGCTTGGTAATTTTATTAATCTTCCTTTTTTCCGAGCAACAAGCATGGCAAATTTTTGAGTTTTTATCACCTTGTCTTAGCCAGTCAACATGAGCTCGCTGCCGCTAGTACAAATCAGATTGATCCTGAAGTCTTTCCAGTTTGGATCTCAGAACATGTTCCCGGTGGATATTCTCCTCAGTAATATCTTGTTGCAAGCAATTATGTAACTCCTACAGTACAGTACATGGATTTTCTTTTCCCTATTCTACTTATCCACTTTGCCTCCATGGATTTTCTTTTAAAATGGGAAATTTTGTAAAACCAAAAACATTTGAGATAATCCCTCCAGTGAAATATCCATCAGCCCACATTCTTTGACCCAAGTCAAAGTTACTTGAATCATAAGGCAATTATCCATCGAATGAACATCCAGTAACACTCAAGCTTGGACTAGAGTCAAATAGCTTAGCCAAGAAGGCAGCCATATACAATTGAATCACCACAATGGCTATCCAGTAATGAGACAAGGAGATTAAGGCAGCAGGAGTGGCGAGGGAAGTCCACCGAAGAGCCCTGAGGGAGGCTCGGTACAAAGTGGGGCAGAATAACTAAGTGAAGCAAATAATAGTAGCAGCAGTCCCTTTACCACCTTTACTATCGAGACCACCACTTCTAGGGGTTAAGCCAAGCCCCCGAAGCTCATCCAAGATCAAGAACAGCAAGAGAGCCATCAAGAATAGGAGGAGGAGAAGATCACCAATAGACCAAGAGCAGCCAGGGCCAAGAAGAGAGGATCACCAGCAAGCTTAGGAGACCCCAAGTCTACTCTTGGTCTAATTGGAAATAAGGTAAGACCTTGCCCAAGATCATCATCTATAGAACTTGATGATATAAGGTATAAGGGGGGAGTTGAGCCTTCTGATTAAAGCTCATCATAGGGATTAGGGGGCATGTTTAGTATCTGTTCTTACCAGAAATTCTACCTCCTCTCTAAAAACTATTTCTCAGTTTTGATCATCAGAGATAGAAAATTTGCACCAAGTAGTAGCATCTGTTCTTTCTCAGTCTAATAAACTGACAATAAAAAGAGTATAACCATACAAGATATAAGATATAGCATCTGTACTTACCAGTTTAATCATGTAACAGAATGCAAAGCATTTCAGATACAAGGATCAGCATTAACAACCCAAGATCGAATACAGTATCTGTTCTTTCAGTACTCATCTAACATATATGTAAGAAAAAGAAAAGCATATGTTCTTTCAATTCAACAACTGATATTGATTTATGCATTCATCTAGAAATCAGAGAATAACTAAGATCAAGGCAATATTGGTTCTTTCAACTTAATTAATCTAACATGCATAAAGGAAGTCAAATGTAGCATCTATTCTTATTAAATTACCAAACCACCAGCACACATATATCTATATATCATGGCCATCAGAGATATGCATTCCTCCAGCTAGCATAGCATGAACAATATATACCAGATCAATCATAAGCAACCAAGCTACTAAAACACTTAGCAATTGCAGTTTCTGTTCTTATCAATAATTCATTGATGTAAAATATATCCCGCTCCGTTGTTAGGTTGAAAAAGGCAATCTTTGCAACCATTGCAGTCCAATCCACCAAGTTTTGCCCAATAATGGCCTAGGAGACATTGAGAGGAATGGAACTCAAGAAATCGACCATCGTCACATGTTTTTTCCGTGTATAACCTGGGGAATTGATCCCTTAATGCTTGACTATCAATCCACTTGTCCTCCCAGAAACTAGACTTAGGTGCCATAGTTGACAGAAATGGTGCCAAACTATAGAAACTGGTCTTTGACCTTTATTAACTCGCTCCAAAGATGGGAGTCACCCGGTTTAGCACTGCACGAGGACAGAGGGCTGCTTTTAAGATATTATTTCGTAAAACGTCTTGCCAAACCTCTTCCTTATTTAGCATTTTAAATACCACTTACCGCTTGTTGTTTCGCCAGACATGATGTAGTCATTCGCTTGCTATAGATGAAATAGTCGCACACAACTGTGCCTCACTCCTCGCTTGATGTAGTCGTAGCAGTCACGTGCCTGGTCGATGTAGACAAAGATGACGAGCGTGAGCAGTCACGCCGAGACAATCCCTAAAAACTTTATTCGCCTTCTCTTAGTGTAGAATCTCGAAGGTAGGGTTCCGGAGGCCTGCTCTCCCATACGCCCGTGCATGCAGACACTGGGATGGAGTAGTCTAGTGTGGCAATGACAAAATAGTGGATGTGGAGAAGAGCGGTACAAGGTGTTTTTTTTCTATCCCAGAAGGCCCTTGTATAGGCGCAGTCGGAGAATGCGAAACGATGCATCTCCTCGCTAGAGCCAAAGCGATTGGGAGATGAAACGAAACAACCACTCATCCATGACGGGCTACCAGTCATCAACGACGGGCAAGCAGTCATCAACAACGGGCAAGCAGTCATCAACGATGGGCAAACTTATCAGTGACGCGTGAAGTGAATTCTTATAGTTTTCACCCTTACACTTCCGGCTAATTAAATTCTAGTAACACATCCATTACAAAAATTTAATCCTCGGACCAGAATGGCAAAAGACCGCACCATCAGCCTACCTGGCCTCATGCTCGTGCATGTTCCACGGCCTGACCCGACTCGACGAGGCAAGTGAGTGAGTGAGTGAACGCACACGTTGTGTTGCCTTCTTCTAATGCTACAAGGGAGAGAGCTATACTTCACCTTATATGGTGGTTTACCTCCATTTAAACTCTCCATATGGGACTAAAGGAATTGCACCTCCTACAAATACATGAGCCTCAGGATTTATTAGGAATTAATTAATGGGCTAACCCATTAATTCTACCAATCCCCCACTAGATCCCAAGGTACATGGAGTTGCCTTCTGCTCCGTTGTGATGTTTAATATACTAGCATTTTGGTGGAGATTGTTAAGTCGAACATCTATCTAGACAATAAGCTACATTCATCCATAACTGAACAATTGACTATGCCTTGAATTGATAGTTTTGTGTGGATTGAGTTTCACTTAGTCTTTGCCAGTACTAGGCTGCCATAGGCTACACCTCAGTTTGGAGCATATAAGTCGTAGTCCTGGCCATTCATGAGCTTACTGGAGATCACAATTCTCATAGACTGTGACTAACAGCCTGGCTCACATAGGTGTGTTCTTTCTAGACTGCTCTATAGAGCATCTTTGCTTGTACAAGCCACTAGAACACAGTAAGATTAAATCAGCCTACCATATAGATTATGAGAGTATTGCACCTCCAATGGGATGGGTTTTAAAAGGTATACTCTCTAGTTAATCAATAGTTTGTTTCTTTCTCAGACCCTACTTTGTGGGATCTTCGATCACATAAGTTGGGTTACACCTGGTTAACTCAAGTGGGTCTCATACCCATCTCCCTCGATGTAGTGTCTATCACATTTTGTGACAAACCTTTTATAAAGGGATCTACCAGATTTTTAGCTGTCCCGATGTAATCCAACGCTATTACTTTGAAGTTTCTCAATTTCCTGACATATTTCATTCTTCTTTTCACATGTCTAGATGACTTCATTTTATCCTTAGAACTGTTCACTTTGACAATCATCGCTTGATTGTCACAGAGCATGAGGATAGCCGGTATCAATTTTTCAAGAATCGGCAAGTTCATGAAGCCATTCTACTTCAATGGTGGTTGTATCTAATGTTGTGAGTTATGCTTCCATTATTTATCTTCTTAAGATTGTATGCTTGCAATCCTTCCACCAACAATGCCGCCTTCGAGAGTGAATACATATCCACTTGTGGCCTTGATCTGATCAGCATCGGATATCTAGTTTGAATCACTATAGCCCTCCAGTACCCTTAGGTACCCGATATAGTGAATGCCATAGCTCTTTATGACTTTTAGATAGCGCATTACTCTCTCAAGAGCATGCCAATGATCATCCCCTGTATTGGAAATAAACTGGCTTAGTTTGCTTACAGCAAACACGATGTCAGGCTTCGTGGCACTAGCTAAATATATAAGCAAACTAATGATTTGAGAGTATCTCAGTTGATCCATAGCTATTGTTCAATTCTTTCGAAGCAACATGGTAGGATCATAAGGTGTTGGAGACGGCTTGCAGTCATTATAGCCAAAACGACTCATGAAATTTTCCACATAGTGAGATTGCAAAAGCGTGATCCTACCATCTTTACCTCTCAACAGCTTGATGATCAAGATAACATCAGCTACTCCCAAATCCTTCATTTTGAAACTATGAGACAAGAAATTCTTGACCTCCTCAATGACATGAAGGTTAGTTCCAAAGATCAGCATGTCATCAGCATACAAGCACATAATAACTCCTCCACCCCCACCATGGCGGTAGTACAAACATCTGTTGGCTTCATTCGCAACAAAGCCTGCAGACGTTAAAGTTCTGTCAAACTTCTCATGCCATTGCTTAGGTACTTGTTTCAGGCCATACAAAGACTTTAATAACTTACATACATTTCCTTCCTAACCATCTACTACAAATCCATCTGGCTACTCCATGTAAATTTCCTCATCCAACTCTCCATTCAGGAAAGCAGTCTTAATGTCCATCTGATGAATGAGAAGACCACGCGAGGTAGCCAATGATAGTAGTACTCGAACAGTGGTCATTTAGGCAATAGGTGAGTAAGTATCAAAGAAATCTTCACCTTCTTTTTGGGTATAACCCTTGGCCACAAGTCGCACCTTGTACTTTTCAATAGTACCATCAGTTCTAAGCTTCTTTCTGAACACCCACTTACATCCTATAGGTTTGCAACCATAAGGATGATATGTAATTTCAACAGTTCCGTTAGCGATGATAGAATCTATTTCGCTATGGACTACTTCTTTCTAGTAGTTGGCATCCGGAGATGCATAAGGTTCTGAAATAGTCTTGGGAGTATCATCCACGAGATTCAAAATGAAATCATCACCAAAATACTTTGTAGTCCTTTGTCTCTTGCTCCTCCTAGGAGCTTCATTATCTTTCTCCTGATGATTTTCCTTAATTTTTTGTTCAAAATATTCCATAGGAATTGCAGGTTTGGGAGTTTGATCAGATTTCTGATTAGAACTGCTAGGCATGTCTTTTATAGGAAAAATATCCTCAAAGAATGTGGCACTCGAGACTCCATGATTGTACTGACGGGCATGTCAGGTATTCCAAATTTCACCACTAAAAATTTATAACCAATGCTATGATGTGCATTGCCTAGAAAGACACAGTCCATGGTTTTTGGTCCAAGCTTGCGTTTTTTTGAAATTGGCACATTGACTTTCGCCAAGCAACCCCAAGTAAGCAAGTGAGAGAGTGATGTCCTTTTCTTTTCCCATTGCTCAAATGGGGTTATCTCTTTATTCTTTGTATGAACCCTGTTTGGGACATGACAGAGAGTCAATATAGCCTGCTCCCACCATGCCTTTGATAGGCCTGCTGTATCTAACCGTGCGCTAACCAATTCAGTTATAGTGCAGTTCTTCCTCTCGGCAACCCCATTTGACTAAGGTGAATAGGGAGGCATCCTCTCATGGATGATACCATGTTCCTCACAGAATAAAGTGAACTCACTAGAAAAATACTCTCCACGATGAACTGAACAAACCCTTTTGATCTTTCTTTCAAGTTGGTTCTCACCTTTTTCCTTACAGATTTTAAAGTAGTGTAGAGCCTCATTCTTATATTTCAGGAAATACATAATAGCAATAACTAGTGGATTCATCAATTAATGTCATGAAGTATTTCTTTCCACCTTGTGTTAACACACCATTCATCTCACAAAGATCAGAACGTATGAGCTCTAATGGTGCCAAGTTCCTTTCTTTCACGGCCTTGTGAGGCTTACGAGGTGGCTTTGCTTGCACACAAGCTTGGTACTTTGAGCCTTTGACTAAGTTGACTTTTGGGATTAAGTTCAAACTAGCAAGCCGTGTTATGCAACCAAAATTAATATGACAAAGTCATAAATGCCAAAACTTAGCTTCACCTCCATTAACATCACAAACATGGTTTAGAAATTTATTACAAAAGTATGAAAGAGACAGGAGAAACAAGCCTCACACTCATAGCGCTTTCCAATGGAAAATCCATACTTGGACAAGATTACTTTATTAGACTCAAAAGCCAACTTAAACCCATCTCGACATAGAAGGGGGCCGCTAACAAGATTCTTATTTATTGAAGAGATATTAGCACACACGTAAATATTAGCACTAGTATCAATACACCAATTGGTAGACTGGCACACCGATAGATCAGTAGGTACATTACCATACCCGGATTTTCCCGTCTCGATGTTGCCAATAGTCACGTTGACAAACTTAGAGTTCGGTCCTTGCTAGCCCTTCCCGCCTTTGCAAATCTTGCAATTCTTGGCCCAATTTCCAAGTTCACCACACATAAAGCAAGGACTTCTTTGGTGTTCTTCTTCTTCTTAAAGTTGATAGTCTGGGCATTCTTTTTTTGCACCAAGTTGGTGCTAGAAGATCCCTCGTTCCCCATAGCATGTGTGTCTTTCACTCTCGTCTTCTCTTCAACATGATACCCAATGAGATTCTCGATAGAACTCTCTTGTCTCTTATGTTTTAGAGAAATAGCAAAGTTCCTCCATGAAAGAAGCAACTTGGCAATAATGCCTCAGTGACAAATTTGTCGGGCAACATATATTTAAGAAGTTTGAGTTCCTTTACAAGACATTGTGTCTCATGAGCCTACTGTGGCGCCCCGGTTTTTAGGCCGGGTAAGCCCTCGTGATTACTGTATCGGTCCTTGGATCAGTAGCCGATACACACGAGATAACCTGTATATCATTGTCATACACGCGGAAACAATTAAATAGACCGTTAAGGTCGATAATCTGATACCTGTAGCCCAATGGCTATAAACTTGCAGCGGAAATCCAACAGAGAGGTGGCCCATCAGTATGCCATACCCGACAGGCAACTGACTGGGGGTTACGCCCTAGCTTTCGCGTTCCTATACGTATCTTCGGAATTGATGTCTCCTTCGTCTGGCCACATCAACAAGCCAGGTGAGTACATTGAATGTACTCGCAAGCTATTCCCACAGGAGGAAATATACGGCGATATTTCATGCAGGGAATAGATCAAGGAATAGCTCTAACCTAAGTTGCAATTTGTGCGGAAATGTAAGTTCTTATTTTAAATACACATAAATAGATTGTAAAAGCATTTCGAAATCTAAAGCACTTTAAGAAAACGTCTCATCACATCTCATCACATCTCATCTCATGCGGTAAACACCGCTAAACATCTCTTGACCTATTACCGGATAGCTCCACCTACCCGGTAACTAGATTTTCCAACACCTAACCGTATTCCGGTCCCTCCCGGCAAATACGGTGGACTCCTTCGGCAATTTCCTTACCACCGACACATGGCCTAAATTGCCCAAATCTGTGGACACATCATGCCCACGTCCTTAATCCCATTTCCCAGCTTTCGCAACCAAAGCTCAGTCTAACCAGTGTGTGGCCTTATCAGTTCATGTCCATGACCGAGGACGCGGCTATTCGAATAGTTTTTAAACCCTCTGCAGAGGTGGTACGGCTTTACCCACAAGATGTAGTTCGCCCTGGGTAAGTGTGGCCACACATACTACCAGAGCTAGTACAACGAGACCTTTCGCCTGCTTTCACACTAGAGTCGGACCCGCTACATGTTTTACCCAATCTTCACATTTTGCATCGCAAATCCTAAAGTTGGGACTATTCTCACCTTTGTGTCGAATTCTCACACCCGCCTTGGTCTCACCTCTAGGACTGTTGACACAAATAACGTCGTGAGAATTCTCTAGGGGCCCAATGCACTACCTAGCACGTACTTCTTACTTCCCACGGGTCCGAACCCTAATATTAGGCGGGTTACCGAGTCAAGTCCTTCCCATAAAGGACATGTGGACGTACGGTGGGGGGAACTGATTCAGCGGCACTTAGGTTCGGTCCTTAACTGATTCGAGTAGGACTCCAGTTTAACAGCAAGCACCGAATAGCCTCCAGCTACTTCGTCTTCCTTCAAACCACCTTACTTCCTACCCGAATCCAAACATCTCCAACTTTATTTTGAATTTTGGCAACATTTCTTTTGAAAGTCACCGCGGATAACATACGTTATCCACGGGTTTTGGTTTCCCGTACCCGGAGGTTTGAGTCAAAACTTTAGTTTTAACTATAGCAGGGCTAAGCAATGGCTATTGCCTATAACCTTAAACTTCCGTCGGTCGGAAACCAATCGACGAATCAACTAGGGTTACAAGGAGTCGGATAGTCCACCCTAGCTTAAATGTAGCTATCGGCATAGCTAACTACATAAAATATCATTGATAAACATAGCATGCATGTTTCATAATCAAAGTAAATACACTTTGCACATATAGGATCCGACATGGTCGAAGTGGGAAATAGCTTGCCTGGCAAGTTGTCCGGGGCTCGGTCTTGAATTTGATACGGCACTGGTCCGGGGTCCTTCGCACCGTTTCTCTAACATCGGTATCTACACGTCGAGGGAACAACGAATAAACAAACGGCACGAGGAAGAAACCAAGAACATCGAATATAAAACCGGAAGAATCAACACATGAAATCATGACACGTTTGATTAGTTACTTGATTTCAATCAGTTGTTTGAGTTAGGGCTGGGTGCCTTGCGTTAGCTTGGCGGAAAAACATCCGCCCATAGCACTTCATCGCTTAGGGTTTTCTATCGGGCTAGGATTTTCGAAGGCGGCGTGCCTACACGAGCACTTAGGGTTTCCGGTTGACATGCGAGTGTATTAGTCTTTAGGATTTAAGGGCCCAGCCGGGTATTTCAGCTGGTAGAACACTAAGCGAGTTACGTTTGCTTCGATTAGGGTTTTGAAGGGATAAAGGCTTTGGTTGAGTTAGGGCTTTTTGGGTCTCGGGAAGACAAGCACTTCAAAACGAGGGGGTATATACATGGGCCTCGAGTGGGCGGTAGGATGCCGAGGTTCTGGACTTAAGGTTAGGGAAGCAAGACCTACCCTAGGCAAGTGAAGGGTGCCACATAGAACGGGGCTTGCTTGTTTGGAAGAACTCATGCGACTTCGCAGATGAAAATCGTTTATCCTACGGACCTAATGGGGCTTTGGATGCTTTGGCATACTGTACGGTACAAGGAATCCATTTGCATTGCCCTGGAATAGCACATATACAGAGTATATATGCTGACTTGAAAAGAAAAGAAGGGAACGAAACAAACCCTAAATTTAATCTCTATTGCTCTTAATTTAAATGTCTTGGAAGGTTTAAATATTTTTGAACCAACAGTTTAGAAATTTATTGAGGGTTCCAGAACCGGCTTGGATTAAGATGGACTGGTTGATCCAATAGCCTAGCTGCGTTTTTCGACCACGCGAGTGTGTCTTCAATGTGCTGGGCTGTGAGTGCATTAGTTACACAGGTCACTATAGCCAGCTTATTTAAAAAGGGAAACAAAAAGGGAGAACAGGGAGCTATGGGGCCGTGGGTTCCTGCCGTGCTCACCGTGAGCGCTCGCCGGCGGTACTGGAATGAAGGCGGCGCGCTGATGGGGTGGCGGCGAGCCATGGTGGGGTTCAGTGGCCTCAGCGGTGTGAAGGAGGAAAGCCAGGCTAGCTGGCGGAGTAACCCGAGCGACGGCCAGAGCAAGGGTCAATCCGGCGGCGGGATAAAGGGAGGTGACGGCAAGGGTTGAGGGAGATGGGGGATCTGTGGCGGAGCTAGCTGCCGTGGACTTCGGCGGCGGCGGCTCGGAGCAGGGAGCCTTGCCAGCGGCGCCACGGTCCAGGCGGGGGCGGCCGAGCGCTGGCGTCAGAGAGGAGCAGGGGAACGGCGGGAAGGGCGGCGCTCCAGATCTGGGGAGCGGCGGTGGAGTGCTCCCCCACCGGCGACGAGGAGAGGGGCGCCATGGGGCGTCGGCACGCGCGGCGGCTTGAGCTTCTCGCCACCGGCGGCGGCGGCGGAGCCAAGGGGGCTAGCGGCGCTGGTGAGGTGCTCCGGCCACGGGTGGGTTAAAAGCGGCGGTGGCGTCCGGTGGCGTGCGCTCGGGTACTCCGTCGGACCAGGCGGCGGTGAGCAAGCCCGAGGAGCGCGGAGGACCCGGGTCCGGCCGGCGGCGACTGGTTGAGTTGCGGTGGCGTGGCAGCTCGGGTGAAGCAGTAGGGGAGGAATGGGTTGGCCGGCTATGGTGAAGAAGCAAGGGAAGAGTGCGGCCTGAGCTTGGGGAAGAGGAGGAATGGGAGAGGGAGCAGGGGAGGCTGACTCGGCTTGAGGAGAGGCTAACTCGGGTGGGTGTCCAGGGAAGAACTCGGCTGGGGCTGGTCCAGATTAGGAGTGAAGAAGTGGAAGATGAGCAAGAAGATGGGAGTCTTGGTCGAGTTCTCCAAGAAGAAGAGCAGAAAGGTTAGGGGATTTGGAGGAGACGAGCTCAGGGGATGACAAGGGGAGATGCGCAAGGAATACTTGGGAGTGAGGGGAAGCTAGTTTGGTTCTGGTGGTTAGAGAAGAAGTGGGAGGTGCTGGAGCTGAGGGAGTGAAGAATGGCAGCTTGGAGGAGATGGAACTCTGGTTTTGAGCTGGTTTGGGCAGCTCGTGCTGTGGTAGGGGAAGAATGGCTTGGCTGTCGTAGCACATGGGGAGAGACAGAGCACCTGAGGATAGTTAAGGGTTGAAATGACGGCTCGGGAGATGACTTGAGCTGGGGAACATTAACTGAGAAAGAGACAGCTCGGGAAAAAGATGAAGCACGTTCACTCGTGTCTGAGACAGTGCGTTGAGGGAACAAGTCAGGGAAAGGAGCTGCTGCATGCAATGGCTTGGAGCGAATTGATGGGAGGTGGCATGGCAGTAGGGTGAAGTGACGTGATGAGGGAAGAGGAGAGAAGACAGCTCGTGCAGTTGTTGGGAAGTGATAGGACGAGGTAAATGCAGAAGAGATCACTCATTAGAAATAACTGGGGCAATTAATTGCGCTGTATTTACGGGTCAGGCTTCGGTTCCTGCTTGCAGCTACACGTGTTCAACGGTGCATGGATAGAAGGGAGAATATAGGTGTATAACGTTTATATATTTTTAAGAGAGAGAAAAGGTGGTGGAAGATCAAATGGACGCATGCAGGAGGTGTTAGGGCTTCAGGGTGCGTGTGTCCATATGCACTTGAAAAATTTTAGCGATACTTCTATACAGCGGTTTGTAGCAGGTTCGAACGATGACATAGGGTTTTGGAACTCACTTCCGTTGGAAGATTTGACGCGGCCCTTGGAGTGTATGTGCGTACATACACTTGGACGTTTTCACGTATATGAGGTGGCAACGGTATTAAACAAGGTTGGGAGGTCCTGGGTTAGGGTTCGGGGAATCTTGCCGGTATACCCGTATATTTGCACAGGACTGCAGCAGAGATAACGACGAGTTAGGGTTTAGAGGAACTAGGTTTAAATAGGCAGGGAATGGATCGGAAGCTCGGATCCAGGGTTTCGGAGCGTGGCAAGGTGGGGGCAGGGACACGGAACTCGAGATGAGACCTTTTTGTCGGCTTAGGACGTGTTGGAGGTGGGGTACCGTCGATACGGTGGCGTATACGGCGCGTGTAGTGCGTTAGGGTTTTGCCCCTTTCGTCAAATCAGGGAGGAGGGAATTTGGGTTTAGGGGCGCGGCAGGGTGACGCAAGGTATGGGAACTCTTGGAAATCTTTGTATCTCGACTCGGGTCCATTTGACAACAGGGTGCCGCGGTTGCAAATATCCTGTTGCACGGGGTTGTCGCATTAGGATTTCGAGAGGGGGTTCGGGATTAAATCAGTAGATGGGAATCGGGGCGTGGCACCAGGGTTCCGGAGGGTGGCACTGATTAGCTAGAGGGGAGGAATGCCGAAAGTATGTTCGCGGTAGGAAGAATGGCTGTCGCGGCAGAGAAAATGCTGCCGCGGTAGGGACAAGACTTGTCGCGGTAGAGATCGGTTGTCGCGGAAGAGATCGGTTGTCGCGGCGGATAGGAACAGCGGCGCGACATTGCCGCGGCAGGGAAGGGTTGCCGTGGCAGAGGCATGGTAGCGACGGTAGAAACTTGTCGCAGCGGGAACGGCTTGCTGCGGCGGAGAAGGATAACGACGGCGGTGGCAGAGGTCTTGCCGCGGCGGAGAAAATGGTTAACGGCGGCTGCCGTGGCAAGAGCTGGACAGCGGCTTTAGTTGC
Source organism: Stipa capillata (assembly GCA_019208055.1). Taxonomy (NCBI): domain Eukaryota; kingdom Viridiplantae; phylum Streptophyta; class Magnoliopsida; order Poales; family Poaceae; genus Stipa; species Stipa capillata. The sequence continues at coordinate 392,879 of JAGXJF010000306.1, read as the reverse complement.
CACGGGCTGTCGTGGTAGAAATGCAAGGACGAGAGGGCACGAACGAAGGCAAGGTGATGAGCAGGGTTGCCCGGGTTGACGGACGGAGTTCGGGGTATTAGGTTTTCGACAAAACGGGGATCGATGGGAATAAGAGCAAAGGTTTTCGTGCCGGGTATTTAGCTTCATTATGATTTGGACTAAAGTTTTAGTTGGGTGTATTTCCAGCTGACATTATTAACGAGAAAATTTTTGTTAGCCCTAATTTTCGGGTTTTGGAAATTCGGGGTGTTACACCTACTCAACTACAGAATGGTCATCGACCATTTTGTAGTCGTGATATTGCTCCATGACATACAGTTCACTGCTTGCATCGCTCGTGCAAAACTTGGCCTCAAGCACATAGCGTAGTTCCTTAGCATCTTGCATATGTTAATATACATCAACTAATTTTTAACCAAGCACGTTTTTGACGGCACCCACAAAGATGATGGTGGCATCCTGGAACGCTTTACCCTGTTTAGGAGTAGTTGTTCCCTCAGGGTTGCCAACTGACATCCAGTACACGTTCATAGAGGTGAGCCACAAGGTTAATTTTGTTTGCCATCTCTTAAAATGCGGTCTATTAAACAGACCCGGTTTCAATACAGCAGCAAAACAAAATTGCTTAACACAATAAGGTTTTTGAATTATTGGAATAATGAGCAATTTTCAAATTATTATAATAAAAAAAATACGACATGGATATTATTTTAGCAGCAGATTTAATCATCAAACTATTTTCAGATAGTGTAGACATGCCAGTTTCAACTAAACAGTATACTAGCATATGTCTCATATTTGTGGTAACAATTACGCCGAAGTCAAGCAGAAACAGGAGGATGAACAAGACATATGTGGCGTTTGGAGAAGATGGCATCACCATTGTTGTTGTCATTGTTAGCCATGACGTAGTTGTTAGCTTGCTCTAGGTGAAGTAGTGTACACAACAGCGCCTCGCTCCTCACTTGATGTAGTCGCTCTGCGCCACAACCGTAGAAAAAGACGATGAATGTGAGCAGTCACACCGAGATGCTCCCCAAAAGTCTTATTCTCCTTCTCCAGGTGTAGGATCTCAAAGGCGGGGATCCAGAAGCCTGCTCTCCCATACACCCGTGCACACTGACGCTAGGATGGAGTAGTCTAGTGTGGCAGTGACAAAACAGTAGACGTGGAGAAGAGAAGATCCTTATATAGGCGTAGTCAAAGAATGCGAAACAATGCATCTCCTTTCAGGAGCCGAAGCGATCGGGAGATGAAACGAAATGTACACTCATCTACGACGGGCGACCAATCATCAATGAAGGGTGTCAAATCATTAATGACAGGCAGGCAGTCATCATTGACGGTGACACTCATCAATGACGGGTAAACTCATCCTAATTCTTACGATTTTCACCCTTACATTTCTGACTGATTAAATTCTACTAACACGTTCGCTACAAAAAGTTTATCCTCGGACCGAAATGAAAAAAAACCGCACCGCCAGCCAGCCTCGGACTCATGCACGGGCCACGTCCACGGCCTGGCGCGGCGAGGCGAGCGAGTGAGCGTGCACGTTGTGTTGCCTCCTTCCAATGTCACAAGGGAGAGAGTTATACTTCACCTTATAAAGTGGTGTAACTCCACTTAAACTCTCTAATCAGATTAAAGAATTAATTGTACCTCTTGCAAATACATGGGCATTAGAATTTATTAGGAATTAATTAATGGGCTGACCCATTAGTTCTAACAAGGTGCATGTGAGCCCGCGCTCCAAAAACCTCTCTAATTGTATCTCATTGATACACATGTACTTTTGCTACTTTTATAATTTGTCCAGCCGCAAAATCTGTTTTCTTAAGCACACCATCTTTTGACGGTAAATACTGAAAAGTCAGAAATATGCTCTATTTCAATATAAACAACGGATTCTCCTGTAACCTAATCTTTCTAAATAGAAGATTACAAGGGCAGTAACCCTTAAATTCTCCGGAGGCAATAGAATATCCTTGAGTTAGATTTCTCCTTATTTGCTTTAACACAATTAACTTTTCTCTTTAGATACAAGCTTAATTGTTTTCGTTGTTTTAATTCCACACGTGTCATGCATCTCCATTTTCATCTTGTCAAATTACCCATCATCTGGTTCTGAATAAATTGCTCTTTTTGAATTGCTTCAGGCATGCTTGTGTGTTCTGCTTGTACCATCTGGTTCTGAATAAATGTGGGCTGAAACTTCATAAATTTGATTCCTACGGCTATTCGATGTTGGTGCATAAGATCTCAATAAGTTGTCAGAAATGTTGGTGCATAAGATCTCAATAAGTTGTCAGAAACTATTCCTTGTCCTGTTCCAGTGAAGCATAAGCATCATAGGTTGACATGCTAGTCCATGGAGTACAGTGCTGTAAAGATGCAAGTTGGATTGTTGGAATGGTCGATTCCAAGTCCCTTTACGGAAGTTATTCTTCCATCAGGAACCTGGCCTCCTGCAGGAGCTATATTCTTGCTTTGACAAGTTTGGTAGTTGTATATTATTGACATCCTGCTGCTATGGATTGCATTACATATCGAATATATAGAAAATTAGATGCTTTGACATTATCATTTCTAGCTATGGAACTTGAGGTCAAGTTGGGGGATGAAAATCCATCTTAGTATCTTAAGTCACTAATTAATTACATGCTTTTGCATTTCCATTGTGAAATGTAGGGTTTCTCCCATTGGAACGAATTATGTCCTCATAAAGAACAACAAAAATGGAAACAAAGTATATATGCAAATCTTACAATAGCCACCAGTCAAACAGAATATTATTATATGAGAAAGATACTTTCACACGATTCCAACTAAATTACAGGTTCATATACGAACTATATCACAAAATTTTGGCTTTACTTTTTTTGAAACTCATAATGTGGATATGGGCCTATTTGGTTTGATGTCAATACTTGCGAATGTTTGCCTTAATTCTGGTAGTGTTGACCAAATTTAGCAAGCACCAAATTTAAACCAAATATTCCGTTCCCCCTTAGGCTCTTACTTCATTTGCCACTGTTTGGCCGGAACACTGGTTGCTAATTTGATGAGCAAATTTTCCAAGTTAATCAGATGGTTCAGCTCACAAGTACGTTTACAAGTTAATATCAAAATGAAAAATTCTGAATTTTTTTAACTATGGTAAGTAGAGTGTTCCAGTGCCCTTTACAATGTAAACTTCAAATAAAAATGTATTAGAAGAGAAAACAAAGATATTATGTGTGAATAGCATTTGTCTTTTTCTTTTTCTTTTCTTTTCCTTTTGATTTATCACTTGTCAGATTTTTGCCTTTTTCTACTCTTAACATAGAACGAATTTGTACTTGGAAGTTGTAAAGGTAGTAAAGTAAATTGGAAAGAACATATATAATTTTTTATGGAATTTTGTATGTTAGTTTGTTGCCTAAACTCAGCATGATTTCATTATATTAGTGCACCACGAAGGGGGTCATTGCATAGAATAGAGTAACATGCACTCTTGGTCCTTTCACTTGCACCATACATTTAATTTAGTCCTTGTACTCGGAAAATACATGTTTGGCCTCCTAAACTTGTTAAAGAGATCCAACTTAATCCTGAACACGCTTTGCTGGCATTTTTTGTCCATAGTGCATGTCAACACTCCTCTCTCACTGTCTTTCTCGTTCTCCCCTCTCTCTTCCCTCACCTCTTACCAAATTCCCTCACTATCGTGCTCTTCTACCTCGCTCACCCACGCCGCACTTGCTCAGGTCGCACTACTACAGATAGCATTTAACGGGACGCCCCTTGTACAGACGGCAACCGGGAGATGTCTGTACAATTCTTATCACAGACGGTTCCCAACACCAACCGTCTGTACAAATCACGATCAAGGATGGCGAAAACGCGGGACGACACAATACAGACGGTTCGCACGCGGAACCGTCTGTACAAATAATACAGACGGTCCCAGTTGATAGCCGTCTGCACTAACCCGTGTAGTACAGACGGCTCCCAACTGGTACCGTCTGTACTAATGCCATAGACGGTCCCAGTTGGAGCCGTCTGCACTAACCCATACAGTACAGACGGCTCCCAACCGGTACCGTCTGTACTAACGCCACAGACGGTCCCAGTTGGGAGCCGTCTGCACTAACCCATACAGTACAGACGGTCCCAGTTGGGAGCCGTCTGTGTTATTTGTACAGACGGTTCCCTACTTGGAGCCGTCTGTACTAAAGCTCACTCCCTCACTCTCACTCCCAGCCGAGCTTCGTGACCTCCGGCATCTCGGACCACCCCAAGCCGCCGCCGCCACCCGCCGACGCTCTCCCGCCGCCGCCGCCGCCGCCAGGCCAGCCCCCGAAGCTTCCCCGCCGCCGGCCGTGGCCTCCACCTCGATCGCCGCCGCCTGCCTCGCCCCGCCGCCTCCCGGTAAGCCGCCGCGCTCCCAGCTCCCTCCTCCGTCCGCCGCCGTGGTCTCGCGCCACCGCCGCTTGCCGCCACCGGTGCTCGACCGAGCTCGGCCGACGTCCCGGCCGACCGCCGGCCCTCAGGCGAATTAAGCCAAAAAATAAAAAATAAATAAAAATATGACCAGTGGGACCCACCTGTCAGGGCCTACTATTTTTAAATTTATTTATTTATTATTTTTACTGAGGAAAAGATCAAAAAGAGTATTTAAATATTTAAATCTTATAAAAATCATAGAAAATTCATTATTACTCAGAAAAATGCAAATAATATATCAAAATGTTCAGAAAAATAAGATCTATGCAATTATGTCATTTTCATTCGTGTTTGCATTGTAGAAAAATAAAATTAACTAAAAACTCAAATTAGGGTTTCCGGAACCGCCGGAGAAATTCGGATCGCGATATTTTGAGCGTCCGGACTCCGATTAAATTGATTACATTTGCATTAGTCTTTATTTTATGTCCTCTATTCCATGACATGCATTTCATCTCATGCCGATGTTTCGCATTTTGATATTTATGTTTATACCCTTAAACCCTTAAATTGCAGTACGATTTCTACATAAGCTCCTTTTTTTTCGATGAGAAGCTAGGTGGCTTTCTTTTATTGGGTCAATTTAACACTAATTTTCTTGTTGTGTAGCGCGTGTAGCCAGATGGATCGGGTGTGGATGTACGGTTCTCGTACGAACCAAGCGTACCTTGATGGTGTGACGAATTTTCTTAGAGTCGCCGAGGAGGATAGATTGAAGAAGGGTGTTGAATTTACATATTATCCTTGTTGTGATTGTAGAAATGAGAGATCATTTCTCGGATACAACTTAGCCCTACAGATCCAAGCGCACTTGATTATTAGGGGCTTCAAACCGGACTACACGTGTTGGACCAAACATGGTGAAGAGCAGAACATGTTACACGAAGACGTTGGCATCGTCCAAGAACCCGAAGTCAGCGAAAGGAGAGAAGATGACGACGAAGTAGGTGCAGACGATGATTGTGGTGGCGCAGAGGACGATGATAGGTTGGATCAGATGCTGCGCGATGCTGACGTGAACTTTCATACTGAGAGAGACCTAAACAAGTTCATGTACTTGATTGAGGACTCAGAAAAACCTTTGTTTCTGGGTTGCAAGCCGAAATACACAAAGCTGTCGTCCGTGCTCGAGCTGCTTAAATTGAAAGCAAGCTATGGTTGGTCAGACAAGAGTTTCACGGCGCTCCTAGGTCTCCTCTCGGAGATGCTTCCAGATGGTAACGAGCTGCCCAAAAACACATACCGAGCAAAGCAGGTGGTTTGTCCACTGAGGATGGAGGTAGAAAGGATACATGCTTGTCCGAACGACTGTATCTTGTATCGTAATGAATTATCGAACTCGCGTTCATGTCCAGTGTGCAAAGCATCTCGTTACAAGCGTAAGAGTCAACCAGAGGACGGCGAGTCTTTCATCGAGCCGAAGAAAGGAGTTCCCGCTAAGGTGGTGTGGTATCTGCCCATAATTCCACGTCTGAAGCGTTTGTTCGTGAACCCAAAAGAGGCCAAATTGTTGTGCTGGCACTCGGAGGATCGTAAGAAAGATGGAAAGCTAAGACACCCTGCCGATTCCGCGCAGTGGAGAAACATCGACATGATCTTCGAACACTTCAGTGCGGAGCGAGGAATATAAGGTTCACGTTGAGCACGGACGAATGAATCCTTTCGGCAACATGAGCAGCCGGCACAGCACTTGGCCAGTTGCTCTTAGTATGTACAACCTACCACCTTGGCTGTGTATGAAGTGGAAGTACATCATGATGTCACTGCTTATCCAAGGGCCGAAGCAACCCGGGAATGATATTGACGTGTACCTAAGACCTTTGGTGGAAGATCTGAAAACACTGTGGAATGAAGGGGTACAAGTATGGGATGCGTACAAACAAGAGAACTTCACCCTACACGCCATGTTGTTCTGCACGGTCAATGATTTGCCTGCCCTACGTAACCTTTTGGGCCAGAGTAAAGAACTAGACAAGGCTTGCCCTCAGTGCTTGGATGGTACCGCGAGTAGGTGGCTGGCCCACTCCCGTAAGGCGGTGTTCATGCGCCACCGTAGGTTCCTTAAGAGGAATCACCCGTACCGCAATATGAAGGAACAATTTGACGGGACGAGGGAGAGAGCTTTATGTCCAAGGCATTACAGCGGGCAAGAGGTGTACAATATGGTTAAGGATATCAATGTTGTCCTTGGAAAGAGTGGTAAAAAAGTGAAGGCCAGCAGCATGTGGAAGAAGAAATCAATATTTTGGGAGTTATCCTACTGGCGGCACCTTGAAGTTCGCCACTGCATCGACGTTATGCACGTAGAGAAGAATGTGTGTGACAACCTGATTGGTCTCTTACTTAATATTCCAGGGAAGATGAAGGACGGGCCTCAACGCACATCTCGACTTAGTAGACATGAAGATCAGGCCCGAGTTGGCACCTGAGCCCTCCCAACAAGGCAGAACAAGGCTTTCCTCCGGCCTGCTATAACCTGAAAAAGGCCGAGAGGACCGAACTATGCCGGTGCTTGCAAGGTGTGAAAGTTCCGTCCGGTTACTCCGCCAACATCTCGAAACTTGTTTCGATGGAAGATCTAAAATTAGTTGGTATGAAGTCCCATGATTGCCATGTGTTGATGACACAGATGCTTCCTGTCGCAATCCAAAATATCCAGCCGAGCTATCTCCGAGACACAATCATTAGGCTGTGTTACTTCTTCAACACAATCTCTCAGAAGGTCATCGATCCCGAAGCACTAGATGTGTTGCAGGCCGATGTGGTGAAGACATTATGTCATCTTGAGATGTACTTTCCTCCGTCGTTTTTTGATATCATGGTCCATGTTACCGTCCACCTCGTGAGAGAGATAAAGGTACTGTGGACCAGTATTTCTACGTCAGATGTACCCGTTTGAGAGGTACATGGGAATTCTCAAGCAGTACGTACGAAATAGATCTCGTCCAGAGGGCAGCATCGTCGAAGGTTACACAACCGAAGAGGTGGTCGAGTTCTGTATCGATTACATGGAACAGCTCAAACCAATAGGTGTGCCTACGTCTCACCACGAGGGGAGACTGGACGACAAAGGGACAATTGGAAGGAAAACACTCATTCCTGACTACGTGTCGTTATCTCAAGCCCATTTCGCAGTCTTGCAACACATGACTGAAGTAGCCCCGTATATCAACATGCATAAGGACGAGCTACGCAGAGAGAATCCAGGCCGTACGGAGGCTTGGCTTACCAGACAGCACAACCGCAGCTTCAACAACTGGTTGCGAGTTCGAAGTGCTAATAGTACAACAGAGGAGAATATTGGCTGGTTGGCTAGATGGCCAAGTCACACAATCTTGAAATTTGAAGCATACGACATAAATGGGTACACCTTTTATACCAGAGCACAGGATACGAAGAGCACGGTACAAAACAGCGGTGTCCGCATAGATGCCTTCCAGGACAAATGTGGGGTGTGTGCGTACTACGGACACATTGAGGAGATCTGGGAACTCGACTATGTACGTTTCAAGATCCCCCTCTTCCGGTGCCGTTGGATCGCACTCTCAAGTGTTAAGGTCGACAAGTATGGCATGACTACAATGGACCTCGAACGTGCCGCATACAAAGATGAACCATTTGTACTCGCTAAGCAAGCTGTTCAGGTCTTTTATGTCCAAGACCCGGCAAATCAGAAACTTCACGTAGTCCTTCAGGAGAAAAGAAGGATTGTCGGAGTTGAGAATGTCGTGGACGAAGAAGAGTACAATCAATTTGATGAGTTCCCTCTTGGAGATGGCACCGCGCTCAACGAAGAACAACTACCGATCGAGGCCACCTGCTATCTGCGCGTCGATCATCAAGAAGGGTTGGTTGTTAAAGGAGATTAGGTTATTTTCTATGATGTAACCCGATTATTATGTATCGCCACCAGGGTTTTCTGTATGAACTATTAATGCAAAAATAGGTTTGCAGATTTTGAGTTACAGTAATATGAATGAGACCTACACTATGTGATAGTACGTATGAAACCATAAATTTACATAAAAAAATCTTGTCATGTGGAGTTTGTTTGCATTAGTTACGAATTTTACAAGTTTATGGGTTTAAGGGCATTTTCAAACTTTTCCGTAACAGTAACATGAATAACAGTTATACCATAAAATTGTCTAGATTAAAATATGAATTTACAAAAAAAGTTCAACTCAATTGGAATTCATATGAATTTTCTATGATTTTCAGAAGTTTAGGTCATTTCTAGTAATAAATCAATAACATGAAAATCATGACAAGTGGGACCGTAGGTCAACTCAGGGCAAAATATTAGTACAGACAGCTCCACGTTGAGAACCGTCTGGACTAATATTGCAGCGTCCCACCTGCAGGATTAGTACAGACGCACTCTTTATGATGAGCCGTCCGTACTATTAATCCAGACGGCTCCGTATTGAGAACCGTATGGACTATTAACAGTATAGACGTTCTCTATTACGAGCCGTCTGGATTAATATTGCAGGCGTCCCACCTGCAGTATTAGTACAGACGCACTCTTTATGATGAGCCGTCTGTACTATTAATCCAGACGGCTCCGTATTTAGAACCGTCTGGACTAATATTGCAGGCGTCCCACCTGCAGTATTAGTACAGACGGCTCCACGTTGAGAACCGTCCGCACTAATGATAATCCAGACGGCTTCGTATTGAGAACCGTATGGACTATTAATCCAGACGGTTCTACGTTCCGAACCATCTGGATTAGCCTTTTCGATAAGTACCCATCGGCGCGGGTTGTGTCTTTCCAAAACCCGCGCCGCGCCCTCATCTCCCGCCCTAGGTTTTCAGCCGCCGCCAGTGCCGCCCCCAAGCCACGCGTCCCGCTCCTCCGCGCCGCCGCCAGCCGCCCCGAAGCTGGCGCCCGAGTGAGCTCCGCCGCCCGGCCCCAAGCCGTTCCCGCACGAGCTCCGCCGCCCCCGAGCTCCCCGCCCCCCGAGCTCCCCGCCGCCTCCGAGCTCCGCCGCGAAGACATTTGCCGGCTAATTTCTTTCTTTTGTGGTGAGTTCAACAAGTTGCTCCCAGTTGTCTCGAGCCATCTGAATCCAATCCATGTGGGATGGCAGCTAGAGATTGGGTTTTGGAGTTGACAGTGTATAGATGACAAAAACATGTTTAGTATTGTAGAATATGTTCGTGTTTTTCTAGATACATGTCAAACTGATTATGTTTTAGAGAAAGGACAAAAGGAGAGAATTAGCTTTTCTATGATTTTCAGAAGCTTAAATTCTCTTCATTTTCAATGTGTTTACATGTATACATATGTTCTCACTTTAATTTCCTCAATTGGTAGAGTAGCTCTTAACTTAAGTTGGTGACATGAGTATGCTGGTCTAACTTATACTTTACTCAAATATTCTCTAAGTAGATGGAAATTTCATGCAGTACGCTAGCTTCAAATTTCTGAATTTTGTAGTGAGTTGTATAGTGCCATGTATGCAACGTCTCAGTTGTGTTGCCAAGAACAACTTAAGTAGATGCACCGGAGACACCAAATCGTTTTTGTTTTCACGATCGAGAGAATGGAGAAGATATGGAGGGAAGATGCAAAGCGCCAGACTATGGATGTGGCGGGAGCTAGAATAGAGCTAGATAAGACGACACAGTGGAGCAACGACCTAGCCGCTAATCTTTCCAATCTGAATTTTGTAGTGAATTCTATCGAGTCCCCTGTAATTAAGACTTCAATTCAAAAATTTTGGGAATTGTATGAAAGAGTTCAGGAAGATATTTATGATGAGATTACAAACATTAGCACTATTTACGAAGTTGTTTGTACTGGATGGCAAAGGGTTATATATTTGCACATTGGGCTATTAAACGAATGTCCTCCGATCAAATTGAGCTCGGTTAGGGTTGCAAGAACTTCTTAGTCTAGCTAGAGTTCATGTGTCTTTATATGAATATGTCTGGAATCTTGTCGTGTACTGCATATCTGAATTTTTTGTCTTTTGAAGATGGCGTCCGGAGGAGATGAACGTGAACTGCCGGTGGCCTCTTCTCCTCGACAATATGAGCCGCACTTGTCTCCTTAACCGGCTCAAACCGTTGCCCTCCCAACATGCAGAAGCCTCGTCTCATGAGCAAACCGAAGAATCGGGTGGGCAGAAGCGAAAGCGAGGTGGCCGAGGCAAAAATAAAATGCCCACAGGTCACTACACGATAACTCATGTCAGTGATGAGGGTGTGCCCATATTGCCTCAGCAGGCTCAGGTGGCATTCCGTAATGCGTGCGCTTCGCTGGCGAGGACGAAGGTCCGGATAACATAAGCCAGCTGGCCGTCAGTGCCGGATAACGAGAAAGAGTTCCTGTGGAGCACCATCAAAGCACAGTTCGACTTCCCCGAAGGTACCAAGCAGGCCGTGGAAAGACAGGCAAAAGCCAAGATGGGCAAGGCGTGGAAGACCTTCAAGAGCGAACTCTACAACACGTACGTGAAGAACGATCTTATGCCCTACAGGCAGGACCCGAAGACTTACGGGTACTTGGAGGATCAATGGACGGAATTTGTGGAGAGGTGCACGTCGGAGGAATTTGTGCAGCGAGAGTCAGGCAAACAGGGCCCGCCAGGCATGCAACGTTCACCCCTACAGGCTCGGAAGCGATGGGTACACGCGCAAAGAGTTGAAATGGAGAACAGAGGATGAGCGGGCGTCTCAGGAGAGTCGCGACACACTGTTCTCCCAGATCCCAGAGAGGCGGGCCCAGAACTAGTATCGCGCGAGGGCCAACATCTCGGCTGATGGCACCGTCGCCTTCAACAAGCCTGAAACCGTCCGTGCGAGCTGTCAGAACAATCCGCTCAAGGAACTTTCCAAGCAGCCCAGGGAGAAGGATATACTAACGTCGGCTCTGGGAAACAAAGAGCACTCGGGTCGAACGCGTGGCGTGGGGGTGACGGTTCCATGGAAGATGGGATTCCCGACGATGCGGGTTCGTACAGGAGTCGGAGGAGAACGAAAGCAAAGCGCGAGGCAGTCGAGCGTGAACGGATGAAAAAAGAGCTGATGGAAGAAATATATGCGGGCCTAGAACAAAGGATCGACGCAAGGGTCGAAGAACGGGTACGGCAGATCAGGCAGGAGGATGCAGACGCCGGCGGCCGAACGCAGCCCCGCAGGCTCATCCCCACATGCTCGGCGCAGGAGTAGTCTGCGCATCCGTGGAAGACGTCCACGAACAAGCCGCTCATGAGCATGTTCCGATGACGCGCGCGCCGATGACTTTCATGTCGAGCCGATTCCTCCTGAAGACGACATCAGCGAAAGATTCCCTGTCGACGACATAACGGTGGTAACTAGCTGCAAGCTCCTCGTGCCCAGCTGTTTTGGCCCCAATGACATGCTTGAGGCTGGCACGGGGTTAGCATTTCCATATATTGCAGACACGATGGTGCACGGAGTTCCGTTAGTGGCGGGAAACGCTAAGGTGGCAGTGGACATGGTGCATGCGAATTGCTCCTCCTTCACACTTCCTGTACCGCCGGACGACGACGTTAGGACACTGGGGCAGGCCGTCAACACGTTCATCCAGTGGCCGAAGAAGTACATTTCCCTAGTTGCCCCTCCACCTCATGTACGGCCCCTGTCTCTGGTACGTTACGGTCCAGATTTCTCAATCCGTGCTCCTCCACCGAAGGTGAAATCTGCTTCAGCACAATCTAAGCAATCTAGCAGATCTAGCCAGCAGACTGCCAAAACGACTCCTCAAGTTGAGCGTAGGGCCACCAGAAATAGCACAAAGTCGGCCAAGGGCAAAGAGGTAGACGAAGAACCCGAGATAAGAGTCTACACGGAAAGGCAGCCGCTAGTGACACGGGCGGTGTTAGAACGACTTGGTTGGGCAGCTCAGATTGTGCACGAATTTTACATGAAGAGGTCCAACGAGGAGACAGCGCTTCCTCAAAATATCAGCGCCATGTACAAGCGGCAACATTTCCTTCATCCAGGTGGAACCTTTACCATCGATTTCTCGGATTTAGCCGACCTCTACCGTCATGACGCTCTCGATGTCAGCCTATTAAGATGCTGGACACTGTAAGTGTTCTCAATCACTGTTTAGCTAAATGAGTTGCCTAACTTATTGATACGCTCTTTCAATGACATTACTTTTATGTGTAAACATATGATTTAAGAGGCTAGGGCAGAAAATCCTAATATCGGATTCCTCGATCCACAAGTGGTCATATGCACAATGATCCAATTCCTAGCCGAACGAGGTCGAGGAATACATTTCGGACGTCATGCTCCTTCTCTCCACTAAGCGCGTCATTCTTCTACCGTACAACTATGAATTCCACTGGATGCTTGTCTGCCTCGAGTCACAACATCTACATGCCACGTATTTCGACTCCAGGGACTACCCACCAGAGAAGTACGCAAATTTGATGACGGTGCTCAATGGGGCGTTCAAGAAGTATGTTGCCAGGGGGGCTGTGAAAACAACACGCACCGAACCGACCCACCGATTTCACCTCGCATGATTCCTCCCTCGCCCAAGAATAATCACCTCGCATGTTCTAATATGTATTCGGTAAAACTAAATTACCCTGCACGTAACCATGATTTCTACAGGCCACAAGCAGCTGTCGGGCAACAATCTCTGTGGATACTATGTCGCAACATATATGACGCAGATCGTTCGCTCTAGTCCGGTAGATGTGGTGGTTAGTGTCATTACACTATGTAGTTCCATTTTTTCATCGTTCGGACAGTCGTGCCTAACCTATCTATTTAATTTCCTTCTGCAGAGTTTTAAGTTCCCTACAGATGAGCTCGACACTGAGGGCGTCCGGTTTGTTCAAAAATAGTTAATAGCTTTCATACTTAGAGAGGTGTTGAAGGAAACCGGAGAATTCCATTGTCCTCAAAATGTTCCTCCTCAATGACTTGAGAGTTTTTTCCCTAACAATGCATGTGAATGACTTTGTGGTTGAGAATAACGTTTAATATTTGTTTCTGAATGCTATGTCTAAGATCAATGCGTACATTATGTGTCTGTGCATGCTATGCCTGCCATTATGTCACTTTGTTTCTAGCGTTTTCACTGCCGCGCCAGGACCGCGGCCGCACCGGGCATCGTTACCCTGCCGCACGGCTGCTGCGACAGCAGAAACGGTAGTTTCCGCTGCCGCGGCAGCAACGTCGCCATGCCGCACGGCTGCCGTGGCAGCAGGCGGCAACACCGTCGCCCTGCCGCACTGCTGCCGCGGCAGCGGAATCAGCCATTTCCGCTGCCGCGGCAGCAGGTGGCAGCAACGCCGCCTTGCCGCACAGCTGCCGCGGCAGCCGAAACCTCTGTTTCCACTGCCGTGGCAACAGGCGGTAGCACCGTTGCCCTGCCGCACTGCTAGCCGCGGCAGCGGAATTAGCCATTTCCACTGCCGTGGCAGCCCAACATACTGTTTCTGCTGCCGTGGCAGCAGGCAGCAGCACCGTCTGTACAACCGCACTGCTACCGCGGCAGCAGCAGAAACGGTTATTTTCCGCTGCCGCGGCAGCAGTAGTACAGACGGTTCCAGTCGTAGAAACCGTCTGTACAAATCATTTGTACAGACGGTTCTGGGTACGGAGCCGTCTGTACAAATGATTTTGAGGTGCTGTTCAGTGCATTTGAGCAGACGGTTTTGTGGATGGAACCGTCTGTATAAATGCTTTTGAGGTACTGTTCAGTGCATGTGGGCAGACGGTTCGTGTGTGGATCCGTCGTATATTATTTGTACAGACGGTTCAATAACCGTCTGCACAAAAATGATTTGTCCTGACTGTTTCGTCCAGACGGTTCGAAAAATCGTCCCGCCCGGTGTTTCCGAACCGTCTGGACAAATCGATTCTGCAGTAGTGTCGGCCGAGTAGCCTGCGCGTTGCTGCAACGCGGCACGTCTCCCTCGCTCCCGGGCCCCTTCTCACCGCCCCAAATCTTCTCCTCTTCGGCGCAAGCGCGAGAGCTCTGTCGCTGCCAATAGCCTCACTCGCTTTGCCGTCAATGAGCTCGAGGTAACGCGATTTATTTTCTCGTCTCTTTGTTCCCTTGGGTGGTCTGCTTCTATCTACTGTAATGAACTGGCGCGATTGATGGGGGACTGATTTTTGAGGTTGCGTGCGTGCATACATACGCGGTGTGCTGGTCTGCAGAACACAACGCTAGAGTTCCTGCGGGTTTTGGGGGCAAGGAGCAGGTGGTGGCCGGTGCACTCCACCACCCCACGCTCGAGGCTGTCCATACTAGGCGGCGCCAAGAAGCAGTGCAACATGCAGTGCGTGCATGAAGGTGAGAAGGATCTCAGCGAAGGGGCAGCGAGGCATCGCGTGGCGGAGCTATGCACAGATGGACTGCTGAGGAACAGGGCGCCGCAGGTTGAATCTGGATCTAGAGGCAAGCATGGCAGGGAGAAACGGCGCACGTCATCGAGGACCACCTCGGCATGCATTCACGCTCAAGGCGTGCTCAATTCTAGCTCCATGACGCTGACACATTATGGTGCCCTCATCTTTCTCCTCCCGGTGCTCAATTCGAGCTCCAATGGTGCAGAGGAGTGTTTGGTTTGAGATTTTGTGGCTGCATCGACGGCGAGAGCGACCTCCCATGGTGCAGCAGAGCGATCTCTCATGGTACGGCATCGATCTGGTGGTCGCGCAGGCCCCCTCCTCCTCACCATGCGCTGCCGCTTGGGCTCCCGGCGACGGCGACCTCTCATGGCACGGTGGCGCGGTGACAAGCTGTGGCACTGGCAGCAGCATGACTCCACCTGCCGCACTTGCAGGAGGTGAAGGAGATCTTTGGTTCTTCACGAGGGTTCGTGGGAGATATGTAGGGGGCCGTCGGATCTGGAAGTCGGCGTGCTCGTTGACGGCTGCACCATAATCACATCGCTGGAGGACGTGAGGGAGCTTTGTGACAGGGGAGAGGAGTGGTGACATGCACACTTAGGGCCTATTTGGTTGGGCTGTGGCTGTTGACAAAGCTGCTGTTGGCTGGCTGTCTGGAAAAGCTGCTGTAGCTGTGGGAAAGTGAACATATGGCTTTTGGTTTATCCAAATCATCTATAGCATTTTGTAAAATGAGCACAGAAGCTTCAATACATTGCAAAAAGCTGGCAGAAGGCAGCTTTTCCAAATAGCTGAATTTGCACTACAAAGCCCACAGCTACCGTTGGCAAAAGCTGTTGAAAAGCTGGCCGTTTGGTTGGGCTGTAACTTTTTCTAGTGAAAAGCTGCTGAAAAACCCAACCAAACACCCCCTTACTAGGTTGTCACGTGGGAAAAAAGTGCCAACGAAGCACGTTTTAGACCGATGCGAACTCCTTTAACAAATTTAGGAGATTAAATGCATTTAGGAGAGTAGAAAGACTAAACCGAGTCTCTCACGTAAGTTAAAGAATCACAAGTGTATTTTATTTCATAGAATATTTTGCCTTCGATAAGTTTAGGGACAGGTATGGAAAAATGTCAAAAATAACGATGTGGCTACTGGCCCTTAAGAAACATTTGACCAGTAGTCCCCCTGAACAAAATAAATCTGCCTTGTTAATTCCTAGAGCACCTTCACAAGTTCATTGAGAACCCGATCTCCTAAATCCATAGACATCCACTGAGAACTGATTTGGCTAAGCTAGGATCTTGTTGAAAAGACTGCACACAGAATATATTCTACATGGAAAGAAGGTTAGAGTTGTGCCATGCAAATTGCACAGAAAATAATACCAAGTGGCAAGCACTATCTGATTTTTATCCTCCTCTTGCCCACATTATAAATACTTGGTCCAGACTCAGCAGAAATAGCAAACCAAGAACCCATAACAAGTCAAGAGGTCACCCTTACATGGAGATGAGGAGCCGCTGACTCTACCAGCCAAGAATGGCTTGCCTATGCCCACGTTTTGTTTCATCAGTGGGGTAAATCTTGGAGCCCTGATGATGGACGAAATGTGACTGCATGGTCAAGCCATCTTGGCTAGAAGAGAGATCCTCATCCGCCAT
The DNA here is from genome assembly GCA_019208055.1 of Stipa capillata. Taxonomy (NCBI): domain Eukaryota; kingdom Viridiplantae; phylum Streptophyta; class Magnoliopsida; order Poales; family Poaceae; genus Stipa; species Stipa capillata. The sequence continues at coordinate 376,361 of JAGXJF010000306.1, read as the reverse complement.
GCTAGGCTGTCCCTCTCTGATTCTCAACTTTCTCTTTGCATTTCAGAATTTTGGACGCGCTTTGATCCTGTTATGAGGTTGATGCTTGCATTTGAGGTTAAAAAGGAATGTGGTGCACAACCGACGTTGAGGTGAAAAAAGATGAGACTATGGGATGATGGATCGATCCTCAACTTTATGACTTGCCAATGCGGTACTATTGCCAGGAAAACGTCAATTATCTTTTCATGATCACGGTATGGAAGGGACATAATTACCATGATTGAATATTATGTGTTGCTTAGACTCCACGTTACATAGAAACTATGCACAGCACGTTGTCTACCATCGAACCTCTATCCTTTGCTGGTGGAGAACCTACCCTTCGAGAACGTCGCTATTATTGTTATCTTGCGTTTTATTTCATGGAATTAATTATTTTAGTCTTATTATATATTTCTGTAATTTACTACTAAATCATTTGTGCAATTCATTATCACTTTGTTTATTGCCATTTTAGAATATTTGCATCTATTAGCAATAAACTAAACTATTGCATTAAATTAATTCCAATGCTCCTCGTGGTCTCGTTGATACGTTTTACTCTTACTCATACAAAATATCTAGAGATGACCATGTAAACTTGCAGATCATCAAAAGTCCAGTCCTTCCGTCCATGTTAGGATGCGCATCATTCATAGAGATGTATATATATTATTTGCTCAAATCTGAGCTCGAGGTAAAGATAGGTCATTACAGGCGGTACGGAAATCTTAATATAGGCGGTTTCCAAACTGCCTGTAAAAAAGTATCTATGATGATTCCTTCTCATCACAGGCAGTTACCGAACAGCCTGTGATGAGGCTATATACGGAACCCCATGTGATGAGACTATATCATAGGCGGTTTCTATAGAGAATCGCCTATGATATTCCACTTATGGAACAGCTTGTGATATGTTCTCATCATAGACAGTTCTATTTAAAACCACTTGTTTTCTGTTATACAGGAAACCTAATTATTCTTGATTGTTGCCTAGCATCAGGAAACCAAACACACAGCACATACATCCATACATTCATATCACTCGTTCACTGTACTCTGATGTGAATCACATCAAATCATACATAATTGATACATATTGTGTAAATTGACTCACAGAGTGAACTCATCAGTTTCATCAACCTCATATGTCACAAAATGAATTCACCAATTCAAACATCTCATATCACATAAATTCAGAAAGTAAATTCGGCATCCATATAAAATACACAAAGAAATACATATCACAATGGACATGCATATACATAACATGATTTTAAAATTATCACTTCATAACTAAGGTGAATTCACCTTCTTCCATGTCATAGCATGGAATTAGCCATAATTATCGAGAACTTCTCTAACAAGGAAGTCGACGATGAGTTCTCGTATTCTGTCGAGTTGGGATGAATCCAATGTCGTCTCCGAGATGCCCCTCTATTGTCGATCAGAATATACATTAAATTCATATATTTATAAAATGAAGAGGAATATGATAATGAGCATGATTTCCAAGTTGTGGCAAATGCAGAAGCCACAAACGCTTTTTCCTCCTTGTTGTTGGAGCACTAGTAATATATAGAATTTGGTTACTAGTTCGATATCGTCATTAGTACAATTTATGATATACTTTTATTGTGTATTGAAAGATACCTTGATACCCTTAACGTGTATAAGCGGCTGATTAACACCTTTTCCTCCCTTCCTACTATCACTCTTGCACACTCTACGTGAATCTAAATAGTTTGCCTTAGGCACTGCAACAGAAAATGAGTCAATGGTAGATTTCTATATGTTGGAAATATGCTTACTTACTTGTTCACAAGTCTTCCAAGTATTTTGACATCAAAGTTTGCTCGTAATAACAAATCCAAATACATGCGCCTTGAATGGTTTGGTATAAGGACAATAGAATCCAATGCTCTCTGCACATAGTTATGGCTCAATGGTTAGTGAATTCATATTATTTTGGAAAATAAAGTTTAATCTTGAATGGTGAAGTAGGTCGTGCAACACTTACGCCTAGTTGTATAGAAAAAAATATGAAATCCTTATCTTGTTAAGCAAGCAACGCGTTTAGCACGTAATCAGCGACAAAGTCTTCATTCTCTAGATCATCTGTGTGGGAGACAATGTTTAGGTCAAGAACCCTGCTTTTACATGTTTCTTTCTGGGTTGTTCAATCATTATCCTACACATGTAGAAGTTAGGAGTTACATATATGTGGAATTAGTATGTATAATACGAATATTGACCGTGGTTGTGAACATTTATAGCGTATAGCATGTGATGGTGCCCCTGCTCCGGCAGACGATGGTGACGGCGGCCGCGGGCCACTCTGGTGAGGTTTTGGGGATTTCGGCTACTATGGGGATTTGAGGAAATTAAAGCTAGATTTCGGTTAAGGCAAAGGAGGAGAACTCCATGGCACTAGTGGGATGGTCTGGAGATTCATGTAGAAGGATGGATTTCGAAGGTCAGTGAGGGCAGAGGGTTTGGCCGAGGAGGAAGAAAGTAGGTGCTTGAGGAGAATTGATGGTTTGCTGTGGTCTAAGGAGAAGAAGTGGAAAGCCTGGTGTGGGAAGCTACAGCTCGGGGCACTACATATAAGCGAGGTGGCGAAGGGAGGAAGGTGTACCATCGCTGTTTTTTCCGTTGAATTATTTCTTCATTCGATGGTAGCACTACAGCAGAACAGGTCACCACTAACGGTCCCGAAACACCCTCTACTGACGGACAGGGGGCCCGTCACCCTGGAAATGTCAGTGGAGGGGGTCACTCCACTGACGGGCACCTATGGTGACACATTTGTACGATTTTCCCCAAATGCTTATGCCACACACTAGCCATATCATCCAAGCAATTTGTACATGCTTTTGACACTTTTGTACTCTGCCCCATTTATGTTGTAGAACAGCAAGCTGTGCAGATTGAAATTCTCTCGCTTGTAAGCATCAAATTCATCCTGCCCATGGGTCTAGAGTTTTATGAGATCTTCTATCAATGGCTCTAGGAAAACATCTATATTGTTCCCAGGTTGCTTCGGTCGTTGCACAAGTATCATCATTATAATGTAGTTTCGCTTTATGCACAACCAAGGAGAAAGGTTATAGATACAAAGATTCACATGCCAAGCGCTATGATGGCTGCTCATGTTCCCGAATGGGTTCATTCCATCCGTGCTCAATCCAAACCTTATGACTTGGTTCCCTGCTGAAATCTTTGAATTTTCTATCGATGTTTCTCCATTGGATGGAATCAGCAGGATATCTAAGCTTTCCATCATTTTTGCACATCTCAGCATGCCACCGCAATAGTTTTGCATCCTTTAGGTTCGCAAATGAATGCTTCAAATGGGGAATTATAGGCAGATACCACATGACCTTAGCTGGAGTCCATTTCATTACCTTGTCTCCCTCATCGTGATCCCCTCGATCCTTATGCTTGTATCGGGATGACTTGTACTCTTCTCGAAAGAGGATACAGTCCTTTGGACAAGCATGTATTCGTTGTATTTCCATTCCCAACAGACAAAGAATCTTCTTGGCTCGGTACATACTTGTAGGCAACTTTTTTGCTTTTGAAAGAATGTCTGCTATTAGAACTAATAACACCATGAAACTCTTGTCTGACCACACGTGGCTTGCCTTCAGTTTCAACAATTCAAGCATTGATGACAATTTCATGTACTTATTCTTGCATCCCTCAAACAAAGGTTTCTTCGACCCCCCCATCAAGACTTTGAATTTTGAATTTCTTGTATTCCCGCATTTTACGGTTCTCTTCTGCACAGTGCAACATCTCATCCAAATGCTGACAATCATCTTACAATGTATCATCATCTGAATCAGAATCTACATCATTTGCCATGTAGTTATCTTTCTCCACGATTTCGTCGCTACTACCTTCTGTATTGTTTTCTGCTTGATGTCGGCCTAGCAAGAGGACTAGATCAGTTGCAGTAAGTTTTTCCTTGGAAGTATTCTAAGGTTTATCAATTCTAAGGAAATGAGGTGTCGTGGAAACAGTCACAGCATTGAGATCGTTCTTGATAATTTCAGTGAGTGTCGATAGTTGCTTAGTGCATCGATTTGAAGATGGCATTGTTCCTGAAATCAATTTTGGAGACAAAACTATGTGATAAATAATAAAACTAAAATTAAAAATATGGAAATAAAAATAAAGTATGCGAATATTAGTATATGGATCACTAGCAGAATTATTATAGCATCGATAATCAAGACAAATAATCAAGTGGGCGACACGTCCAAGAATCACCTACGCTGACATCCGCCTACTCATAGGATTTATTCCCCAACCTCGGCACCAAAATCCGCCGTGTCACCAAAATTATTAACACGTGAGCCCAACCAACGGTTAAAGCATTATGACTATGTTGGATCTCCCTAGAGGCTCCTCCTATTTCCCTACACCTCACATCGTTGTTAGTTTCGCCTCGAAGATTGCACGAGTCCTCCCTAATGTTCACCTTGGGCACCTATTGTCAAGATGATCATATGAGATAAACATATAGAGAATACGAGATATAAAATAAACATGTTCCCATATATATAAACATCAATCTACTAAGCTAATCCTCCTCCCAAAGCCTATAAGGGACGATCCATAGAAATTACCAAAATCAAATCAGTGAAGAACATTGCGGAAAAACGAAAAAGTACTTCGATTAAAAAGACCTTGCTTCTTGCAATAGTAATGGAGAGAGTAAAAAAACTATGGTGGCTATGGTGGTGGCTACATGAGGTTTCTCCTCTCCTTGTCCTCCCTTGCAGTTCTCTAGTCTCTCCTCTCTTCGGTCCTCCCTCTCTGCACTCTCCCTTTTTCTCTATTCCTCTTTTATAGATTAAAGGCCCTGTTTAGGATTTTTTTGGAATAACCGTCGCGATTCTTCTAGAGATCCCTTAACTAAGATTAGCCGGCTTGATGTGGCGGTGCCATACGACCTCGGTACAAACCGAGCAGCACAGTACTTGTCGACGATCGGTAAACCGCCAATCTTACGGTATTCGTGGAATGTGTATGTATGAGGGGTAGGGACCGCTAGGGCACAAGGCCAGAGGTATAATGGCAAGGAAAATGCCCTTTTTATTCAGGTTCGGGTCTCCCTCAGGATAACAACCCTACGTCCTGTTCGTATATATTAACTGGAGAATGACTTACAAGGGGTATGAAGGTTAGTGGCTATCCTAGGCCTAATCGTAGACTAATCCGACTAATTCCGCTAAGCTCGACTCCTTCGAGGTGGCGGGTCTTCTCGTAGGAATAAGTTAGAGCTTCTGGATCTTCCTTGGATCTAACCTCCTTTGGATCTAACTTCACCTGTCCTCCCCTATGGGATTGCTCATCCTTTTATAGGGGGTTCATCTAGTCGTACTAGACATGGACTTATGCCCAAGTAGAACTCTGACTTCCTTAAACATCGGGATTGACTTCCTAGTTTAAGGGTATCCTTCCTCCTTACCGGGGGGTTACCTTACCATCCTGGAATCCTTACCGGGTACGTGGTATACTCCAGTAATACAGGAAATCGTATGCGGATACTTCCTAATATACGGGATACCGTACTATACATCGTCAGTACTGTTGGTCGTCTTGCTCACTGGTAGCTCTGTTCAAGGTCTCATTTCTTCATGGTCACTCCTCTTGACGTGTAGTTTCTAAATATATCAATATATGCCTCCTTTTCCAGCGATAATATACCCATATAGTCCAAAAAGAGAGATTTGCACAATCTGGCAATTAATTAGTCATTAGTAGCAGAAATCAGTAATTAATCCAGTAAAAATGCATTAAATAAGCATCAACCCCCCAAATCTTAAACCTTTGCTCGTCCTCTAGCAAGACAAATCTGTAAGGAACATAAAGTTTGATCATTCCACAAGAGGTTAGAGAAATGCATACCACTTAGACGGTCTTTAGTTCCTCCACACAATGCAATTCCCGAGATCTTAATTACATATATGCTCCTATACAATGTGCAATCCTTATCTAGTACTATACCCACATTTCTAGAACTAAAAATTGCTTTCAAAATTAGCAAATTAAGAAGCAAAGTAAAAATATAGAACTAAAAACTACCTCTATTAGTTGCCGGTGTTTTGTTTGAGCAAATTTAAGAGTTAAAATACAGGAGTATCCAATTAGAGTTTAACAATTTTGAGCTTAATACCATTTATGAGTAAATGATTCTACCTACAAGTGTATCAATTAAAAACTATCGAACACTTTTTCGATCAATTAACTAACAAATAAGAGACACCTATTTCATTCTTAGAACAATACATAAAGATAGAAACAGAGCAAAGAGAGTGATAAGGCTTTTATTTTAGTTCCTAAAACCAAACATCAGCACATTGGCGCTTGTGCTCATATGCATTGGGGCATCAGGGTTTTTACTTTGATGGGTTTTAAGCCATTATCTTGCTCGAGATAGTGTTGCCACTACACTTGTTGTTAGACTCTTAGCCATAATACGAGCTCCTCTCCTTTTGAGAGTGGTACTCTTAGATCATCGTTTGGAGGTGGCCATTGGAGTGTTGGCTCCCCTTATACTTTCATTCAATTGATAACGATCATTTTTTGGATCCTATTAAACATTAAGCACTAGCATTGTTCCAAGAATTATTTAAGGCACTTATGAGTTAATGAAAAGATATGAAAAGTAATTCTCAAGTTCTCAACAATTACACTATGGAGTCAAGTTACTAATAAAAAGCACTAAATAAACAATTAACAAAAACTAACGGATACATGGATTTCAAATATCTTGCTGCTTATTATTTATTTATTGTTCTTAGGATGACAATTTAATAGGGATAACTAAAAGTTCTAACCACTACTAAGCTATTTAACTTACTAACCATGAAAGGTAATTAAAATTCTAAAGGAAGAGTTCTAGCACTAGAGAGGTATTTGCACAATCTATAAGGTACCAATTGGCTGCTAACCTTGTAGTAGTTTGTGTCTGGTATTATAGAATAAGTTCATTTTCTTCTTATAAACTAGGCTTAGTCTCGCTCGAAACTATTTTTGACTCATTTAACCCCCTAAACTATTTTAATTGGAAACACTTTACCCTGTGACTGATTTTAAGAAGGAAAAAAATCACATCTAGTTCTAAAAAATCTAGAAAAATTCCGTACATATAGGTTATGGGATGAAGTATAAATATAATCCTGTCATCATTAACTCCAGAATAATGATACACGGTGTGTGAGAGTGTAAGCAAAAGTTCCTATGTGACTTGATGATAAGTGAATGTATCATGTGAAGAAAAATCTAGCATATCGACATTATGGCATAAAGTCTAAAAATCATTATGTATACCAAGAGCTACCGTAGTTGTCGGTAATACCCATTTGGTCGACTTCACCGGACGCTTGTGAAGTTGTTTGAAGCACTCCATCTCCCCCTTGCTCATGTTGATTCCTAACTGCTAAGCCTTCCTTTGGAGGTGGGCAACGCGCTCCAAGTGTTGTGAATCAATAGGCCTATTGTAGTCTCTCGCTCAGCACGTGCGGTGTGTGAACGGAATACGTGATCCATGACCTAATCCAAAATAAAAAAATTCAAACACAAATAGCAATATTAATCAATTCTCAAATTGAATAGTATGAATTCCTCAAATAGAAAATGCAAACTAATGGTCTCAATAAATAAAAATTTGGGCTACACAAGTGAAACCCTAACCGAAAGATTTAGCACAATTGAGACCATAATCGACAAAAGTAATTGGATGATCGGAGGAGATTCGTACCTTGGATGAGTCGTGCACGAGGAATTGAAGCAAAAACAAGTGTAGGTGGAAATCTCACGTAGGGTTTATGAGGTTTTGAGGAAGAAAGAGAGAGATAAATGGGAAAATATGAATTGGGGGCTCTTCCCCGAGCATTAAGGTTGTTTCCCGCTGTGGTACAACTGTTCGGTACATTATCTTTGGGTTCATGGTCTGGTCATCCCTTCGGTATGACTGAGCGGTCCAGGCAGGTGTGCCCATACCGTTGATCAGCTCAGCTTTTGGTTTTTCTTTTCTTTTTCTCCAGGATTTCTTTGCGATCTTAGTACGACCGAACAATATGGTCGGGGTTGTCGTAGCACTGCTCAGCAAAGCTTCTGCACTCTTTTTTCTTAGTAAAATTTTTCTGCCTCTTTCCCTAGTCCGTTAGACTATTTTTCTGCAATGATGTTAGGTTGCACATGTAGGAAAAATATGAAGATAAATGTGCATATATCAATTATGGATTACGGTTGTCCCAAATTAATTTTCTTCTTTGTTCGGTGATACCTAATTACTTTTATTGAACAAAACACTTATTAGACATAGAAATAAACCTAACAAACCTTTATTTGCATGGGTTGACTCCCATGAAGTATTTTTTTTAGGGTTGTTAGCTTGACCTCCTTAGCTTTTAAATCTCATTGGTCGTGTGAGGCCACGGGTTGTTGGATTGCCCGTAGTCTCTAAGCTTTAGCATGATGGGTTCTATAGCATATACTTTTGAATTGTTTTTTCTTGGAAAATGCAAGACAAATTGTCAAGGGTGTAAGATAAATTTGATGTTCCCCCTTGCATCTATCATAGCATCTTCAAGCATGTCCACAATAATTAAATCAGCAAGCACAAGACAATCTTTAACCATAAAAATAACATCATCTTTAATACCTGCGGCTTTTCTGTAAGTTGAATCAGCAAGATTTAATTTCATCTCACAATCTTTGAATGATTCAAGACCAAGCTTTTCATAAAGAGATTTGAGAATATTGAAACATTAACTCTAAAATCACATAAAGCACTAATTATAGAACAACCAATGTTAATTTTAATTGTAGGTTCCCATAGGTCTCCTTTGAATAGTACTATCAATGGTAATTTTCAGTAGTACTATCAATAGCAATTTCATCATCTTTTACCTAATTTTAATTGCTCATATCTTCATTCGTATTGATGGCATTGAGTGATTCAACAGGACTTGGCTCTTGTTTTCTAGCAAATCGAGTGAGAATGAGAGTTTGACTCCCAGCTATCTTAGCAATCTAGATTCCAATGTTTTGGGTTCTCTCCTGCAAATTGTTAGTATCCATAACAAGAGTGCCAAATTTCCTGTCATATATTCTAAGCAAGGAACATGAGCTTTAAGTTTCTTAGTATAAAATTTATTTCGTTCCATTTGAGATGCCATAAATTGTTTAAGTGTTTTCCTCTAATTTAGGACAATTAGCACTAAAACTAGAATTGTTGTTCATATTGCTAGGGAAAGGATCTGATAATTATTGCTATAAGAATTGAAAATTTTCAAACCATTATTATTGAATTACTTCTAGCAATAAAATTAACACCATTAGTTTCTCTTTCAGCAATAGCATTAATAGGAATGTTGTCCCATTCATCGGTGTCATCATGGCAATAAGCTTATCAACTTTAGTAGCTAGCTCATTATTACCTTCGTAATCTTCGACAGCATTCACTCTCTTGATTGATGGAGTTGGACGTTCCGTGTGCCATTGAGCATGATTTTCAAGCATATCATCAAGCAACTTATGGGTTTCTCCCACTAGTCTTGTCATAAATGTTTCTTCTGCAGCTTATCTAGCATATTCCTTGAAATTTGATTAATACACTTATAAAATGTATGAAAATAAGCCATTCAGAATTCCGTGGCTAGGAAAATTTCTAATAGCTTCATTCATGTGTTCCCATGCCAAAGTAATGGATTCTCTGTCTTCTTATCAAAACCCTATGATTTGTGATATTATTTGCATCGTTCTAGCAGGTGGGAAAATTTATACATGAAGACATCACATCATTTAACCCATGAATCTATAGTACCAGTTGGTAGAGAAGGCAGCCATTCTTTTGTTTTCCCTCTCAAAGAGAAAGGAAACAATTCAAGCTTAATAGTATTAGATGTTATATCCTTTGTTTTCATCATATTTCATATTTCATATTTCAGTAAAAGTGTGAAGATGCATTCCTGCATCTTCATTAGCAGTTCTTCCAAATTGATTTTGTTGAACTATATATAATACAACAGTTCTAATCTTAAAAATTTTAGCAGCAACAACGAGCTGAGTAATCGGTGACATTAAGCAATCCTCACTAGATGGGCTAGCAAAATCACCAAGTTTACGATCAACTATTTTAATTTACTAATTAAATTATGCAAAATTTGAATGAACTAAAAAGTAAATAACAAGTACCAACTATATTTTTTGGATTTTTACTAAATGCGTGAAATAAAACTAAACAACTAAAAGACATACTAAAAGTAACAAAAACAAAAAGAAAGCTATCATTACCATGAGCAATGCTTGCTTCTCTGGTTACAACGCCAGAAAACTCAATTGATGCCGGTCTAGCAAGAGGACAAGATCAGTTGTAGTGTGTTCCCTTGGAAGTATTTTGACGTCTATCGATCCTAAGGAAATGAGGTGCCATGGAAACAAATCGTTCTTGAGAATTTCAACGACTATCGGAGATTGCTTAGTGCATCAATTTGAAGATGGCATTGTTCCTAAAATCAACTATGGAGAAAAAATATGTGTGAAATAGGGTGGTGTTGGAGAGGTCGAGTTGCGGGAGGGAGCCGTCCTGGAGGAAGAAGCGCGGTTGGGTGGGGCGAAGGACGAGGTAGATGATGAGGGTGATGATGGCGATCAGGCAGCGGCACACATTGCAGAGGTTGTCGCTGTTTACATTGTGGACGACGCTAGATTTGGAGCTATAAGCGCAGTGGCGGTGAAGAGGAGGAAGAGCGCGAGAGCGGCAGCCATCACCGCAGCCTATACGCATAGTGAGAGGAGGCGCGCACAGGTGATTGCGCACACGGGCTGGCGGTGCTTGGTGACGTTCCGGTGGGGAGGCTCCAGCGGGGAGGCAGAGGCTGAGGCCGAGGGTTCGCAGGGCAGAGCAGGTCACAGGGCGAAGCCGGTGTAGAGGAGGTCGCGGAGCGGAGGAGGTTGTGGGGCGGTGTAGAGGAGGTCGCGGGGCATAGAGGAGATTTTCCTCCCCGATGTTAAGAGGTTAGGATCTATCTCCCGGGGAATGGCCGAGGATAGGGCTGGATTACCCTCGGTCTCAAGCGTTCAAACACACGGACGGCCTGCCCCGATTAATGGGCCGCGTGGGCTAATTAGTGTTTGACTGCTTGGTGCTTGCTGTCGCTGGTTCACGCGCTCGTTTTTCCTTTCTCCTCTGCCCTTTAGATGGTTTTGAATGATTTAGTGACTTAAGAGACTAAGAACCTGGCATGCATGGTTTCATTAATCGGAAATTCTAATGGGCGAACGTGTGGCCATTAGTCTTAACGGGCGAACACCGCGCGCACCGTCTGATTTGTTGTGTTTGCTTGATTAAATGTTCCATCGCGTGGTAAGTAGACAGAGAAAAGGATATGCAGCGTGAAATAGCAAGGAACGTAGCGCGTGTCGTTTGATCTACTGCGTTCAAAAGGTTTCACCGTGGAGCTAGTACTCGGCATGCAAAATAGGAAGGAAATAAATTTGTTGACATCAGCAAGTGCATGCAAATAACAACAAAACGAAATTGCTGATGTCAGCGAGATTCTCTCAATTCAAAATTTTCAAAATGTTTTATCTCTCAAACTGTTAATCCGATTCATGATCTGTTTTCATGGTTGGGTTCATCTCGACGAGAACTTTAAGACTAGATCTCATTTGGATATGTTTTAATGACTTTTTTTTCGGCGCTACTAGTTACCAAGTAGTAATACGCCAGTTACCAGCCTATTAGTATGCAGTTACCCATGGTAATTACATCAATACATGGTGATAACTATGTATTATAAGCATGATAACTGATGCTGCAAAAAAAATATCGTCGAAACATATCAACATGGGATCTAGTTTTGAAGCTCTCCTCGTGAGGAACCCAACAATGAAAACGGATCTCAAATCAGATAAATAGTTTGAGAGGAAAAACATTTTGAATTTTTAAAATTTAAGAGAATCTTGATAATGTCAGCATTGTCTACTCTTATGCATGCATGCATGCAAGGGAGATGCAGTGCCGCAGTAAGCAATCGCACGCAGGAAAACGTCTCGTGCTCTCGCGCTCGGCCCGTTGGAAGAGCACAGTAGTGGGCTGTCGAAAAAAGCGCGGAGCTGGGCTGTCGGCCCGTTCAACAGTTAAGCTAATTGATGTACGGTCGTCAGACAGTCACGTCCTTCATTAATTAACATCCGGCTGATACTTTGCTGATTATGCGCGCTTCTCGGACAATGACCATTGCAAGCTGAGACGGGATCAGATCAATTCGCAAACATTATTTTAGATCGGCGGGGTGGAAAGCACCCTGGTCCTAACTCTCATTGAGACGGAGAAACCTCATGGTTGCAACAGTTGCAAGCTCTCCAGCGTGTAAGAGCACAAAAGACAGCACTCTTTACAATCACCACCAGATCAGCAACGCGAATTTTACGCTTCTTGGCCGTCATGCAATATGGGGAGCTGCTCCTAATCTGGTTTCCAAAACCCCTATGCACCTCTTCAGATGCTCCTTCAGAAGCACTGGGCACAGAGGAAGTCACTCCTTTACAATCCTCCACAAGCTGCCCGGAGGAACCTGCAAGCCAAACCAACTAATTTTTCCAAATAGTAAATCGTTTCTCAACTTCCAAAATGTCCAGAGCAGAGTGCAGGGCTAATAATGTCGTAAGCTCCTAAGCTCATACATGACTGTGCCATGTATCAAGCTCTTGGAGTATATTAGTATTGCATCTGTTCGGAAGTAGGTGACGTTTTAGAAAGTATACAGTCAAACTTTTTAAACTTTGACTACTAATAGGTTAAAAAGTTAGACTGGTGAGATAAAAATAATATCATTAGATTTGTCATGAAAAATATTTTTAAAATATATATATATTTTTTCTAACATATACATATAAAAAATAATAGTCAATATCTAATGTTTAAAACAACAGTTATTTATGGTGAACGGAGTAATTCATAAAAAACTGAAAGTCCGGTAACAGTAACATCGATAGTCTTTGAGTTTGTGCTTTCTTCAAGGGCTACTCGGAAAAAGTCCGGTAACAGTAACATCGATAGTCTTTGAGTTTGTGCTTTCTCTGCTCGGTGCTTTCAAAAGCTTGACGACATAGGTGCACGAGCTTTCATGGTCACACCGACTCACACACGCGGATAGCTACACTCGATGCATGCCCTTTGTTAAAAGAGATGCGAAGATGTCACCACGTACCATGCAAGATCAATGTAGAAGAGACGGGCTATAGGCATCGGTCTAGGACTGGCGCCAGGCTAGAACCAGATCGGCCCGTGTCACAGTAAGCCATGCTTTTTTACAGGTCAGGCCAATTGGCGCATCACTGTCGTTTTCGGGCTCAGCCGGGAAAAACCACTGAAACCATCTCCCCTAATGGCCTGATTGACCAGGAACCCTGAAATCTGCAGATGAGTCGTGACCCGTCGTGCTTTGGTTGGATGAGTCCAGGCACTCATTCGGAGTGTACCTGTCCGTGCTGTCGTAATTCAGCAGAAAGATGCAAACAATGCATGAGCTGATGACTGGCAACAATACATGAGCACATGAACATATACAGCAGAGAAGTACAGAACAATACAGAACTGATTGTACACCCAATGTCTGCGGCTACAGCATGCAAGTCGTACACGAATAGCAGGGGTTATCACAGAACGATGACTTTTATAATTTTGTCATGCAAAAAGATCACGGAAAAATGGCCAACAGAGTCCATATCCTATTGATCTAAGAAAAAGATGGTCAACAGAGCAACCTCATGAATCATATTCGTTCTGATGATTCAAAGATCAGACTCCTGGCAAGTTATTCACTCGATTGTAAACCATGTCATTCCTGAAAAGCAGGCCATCAATCGATTGGATGAAAGGGTAACATGGCCAAATCTTTTTATAGGGCAAGAGAGCGGGAGTAGAAGTAAATTTGATGGTAAAAGCCAGTGCAATAGGAAATGGTACTAAAACAAGAAGATAAATATCACTTGCACCACTAGTTAAAAATTTGTGGGAAATGATATAGCAAATTGTAAATGGTGTTACATACATGAAAAAACAAACCAACGCATAGTTGCAGTTGAAACCAAGTCATCTACCTTTTGAAAGAGGGCTAATTCCATGTGCCACGTCGGTTTAAAAAAATGTGGAACGGTCCATGACTACGGTCACTACAGTAATATCCAAACACTAGCAGATTGAAGCAATTGCAGGAGTGATAAATAGGCTGCATTTCCTTGAAATGCTGGATATGTTATACCTGTGTAATCGACTTCCAAATGTAGAGAAAATTAGAGCAGACCACTGAGTTCAGGTCTGCATACAAACTTAAGATTGACTCTACAGCGGAACTGCCAGAAGATTTCGAGCAAGTTTGGTTGATAGCCAAGTTTTATCACACTCCTTACCAAACTGTGGGAAGCCACACAAAGTGTCGTGAAAAAATTGACCACCACAACTTTAGCAAATTCTAGCAAGAGTACGAGTCTATGACAGACGGGGCAGACTGCTAAGAAGGTGTAGTACACACAGTTATCGCAGTAGCCATAAACAGTAGCAATCTGTCATGACTGCATAATAAGTTGATAACGAGAGGCAGGACATTGGTCAAGACTATTATCTTTTAAAGAAAATAGAATGTCTTGATATAAAATATTATGGTAACCAAAAGTTACTTTCCTTATAAGTAGCAACGGTATCCTGAAATAGTTTATAATAATTTTGATAACCAGCGAAGAAAAGCAACTAGCGAAATCAGATTCTCATTCCCTTGTAACTAAATAATACAAACTGGTAAGGTCAATCTCCGTACAATCTAACTCAAAAGAAAATTGACAAAAGGAAATACATGAAATGTACACCAATACCTCCAAAATGAAAGTCAATTCAAAGTGAACTTACATTAATTTTGTACACTAGTTGTTTGTAATGCAGGTTCCAACTTCGTGGCATGGGTGGATAAGCATCTGCACAAGAACAGTGATCACATGGTCAAAAAAGAGATTTCTAATATTGCCAATAATGTTAACTTGAAAATATTTAGAAATTACCTTCTACAGGAGATCCACGACAAGTGGAAGTGGCTATGCCTTTGAATTAACAAAATATCAACCAGTGGGGCTAAGGTGTACAAAAAAATGCCTCGCAAATCCCAACCAAAAAGTAAATCTAACTCCCATTTCTTCCACATTAGAACACACATTCATTTGTTGGAGGAAACACGACTACAGTATTCAGTAAAGTCTAAACGGAAGAGAAGAAACTTCAAATCAACATGCTGCTGCAGGGACAACTGAGAGATAAATGCATCAAGAGAAGCCGTATAATCTTTTGCGATGTCCAAATCTTCACCCATTTTCCGGAAAAGTTCCCCAGCTAGTTGAATCATGGCTTTTCTTCCACCATCCAGCCATGAACCTGTTTCTTTTGATTTTGTTTATGATTTACCCTTCCCCTGCAGTAAAAAAGAAAACTCAAAGTAAATCGAGCAGTAGATATGAAATGAGATTTTTGAGGGAAAGATGGAATTAGCTATTTTGCAGTAACCTAACCTGAGTTGCAACTCATATATCCGCTCAAACCACCTATCAGCATAGCTCCGGAACTATCATATGATGTCAAACAACGCAAACAGATTTCTCAAAATTCCCTGGGATCGCTCACCAAGGAGAGACTTCTCCACAATTGAGTTGAGGTACTTGTCATGTGCCATGAGAAGATCATCTAAATCCTTTGCTGAATACATTTCCTCTGAGAAACGAGCTCAGGAAATCTCCAGGACCTCAAACATAATGTAGTACTGGGAGTTGGCCACAAAATGGTTCATTTCATCAAACAGAACTTGGCATTTATGAAGAACTGAAACAAACTGAGACTTGATGCTTGTTCTTTCCTTGTAATATGGAGAAGAAATAATGCAATTAGGCTTCATTGTCTTCCAGACTCCAGTCAAGGAATGATCAACACGCTTAAGCTTCCACAGGAAGTTGAAAATCTTGAGGTACATCTTCATGACTGAAGCTGTGAACCCAGGATCCAGAGGGACCCTAGCATCATACTCCAGAGAGAAGACGTCCCAGCCACGATCACCATCTCCATAGTCCATCATCTTTACCTTTATCCGGTCCAAGATGTCACGGTCATCATATTGTGCGTCAGATGCTCGTATTGCAGTCTCAAGCAAGCCAGCCAGATGGAAGGAGCTAATCCTATAGGCCGGTTCTGTGTATCATATCATCCTAATCACAACTGAATCATAAATAAATAACAAATAAGCTAGCAACTCAAGCAGCTAATTCAGCATAGATGATTACCACTATCAATATGAAGTCACTACTGGGCGAAAGTAGTATTTGTGATAATTTGACAACAATGCTGTAAATGAACTTCTGGAGAAAAAATTACAAGCATCACATTTATGTTAGTAATATGCAAAGTAGAAACGGACCAGAGATTCTCTAAACCCCTGGCGGTATGTGAAGGAGAGACCCTATGCTATAAATTTCCAATCCTCCGTTATGTGTAGATCTCTTTTTTTCTGGCACATAGTAGCAATTCATATTCTATTGTTATAGGGTAGATCAAAATAAGAAAATACCGCGACATTTATCAGTTCCATGTCTTACAACGCTAGTTTTTCAAAGGGTTTCAACTTTCAAGAAACACCACCAGAGAGAGGAGACTTAGCAGAACCCACAGGATTCGGCGGCAAAGTCCGTGGCGACATTGTCACAATGTGCTTGTACATCTGCCACCAGTGCTCCGACGCCTCGTCGATGGTCCGGTAGGTCCAGATGTGCGGCCTGGCCTTCTCCCGCGCGACGAGGATCTACTCCACCTCCCCCTTGCGCTTCGTCTTGAGCGAAAGGCAGTTGACGGCATCGCCCCACTTGCCAAAGCAGTTGTCGAACTCCCCGTAGCGTAGTAACTCTGCATCTGATGGAACGGCGAGTAGTAGAACCACAATGTGTCGAAGCACTTTATGCAGTCTAGCCGCGGACGAGGTAGGCCGTCGACGCCGGTGATGATCATCTCAGGCTTCTTTTCAGGATCCATGTTTGTCGAAGCTGCTAACCAAGAGCGACAATGACATGTAAGATTTACACGCATTATTAGATATATTATTAACAGTAGTGCATTTGGAGAGACTATGGCCCCCTTAGGGATAGCTTAGGCTTAAGCCGGCTATCTAGATAAGCCATGTATAAGCTCCGGTGAAAATAAGTCTGTTAGGAACGGCTTATGGACCTGAGCTTAAAAAGGGCGCAAAGTTTGAAATACCCTTGAACTTATTTGTTTGTTGTTTAATAGATGGAATCATTGTTTTGATGAGTTTATTTACACAATTAGCCAAAAAATTAATTTGAAAAATTAAAATAACAACAATATGAAAATTTGAAACACAACATTAACTACTGATTGCAATTTACAAGTTCTTGCAATAAAAATAGGATACAAGTTCTACAAGTTTTCTTGCCGACAAAATACCATGTGCCATTGTTGCTATTTTAACCAGCGAAGGACGTGTTTGGTTGGGCTGTGGCTGTTGCAAAAGCGGCTGTTGGCTGGTTGTTTGAAGAAGTGGCTGTGGCTGTTGGCAGTGAGTCTGTGAACGTGCGTGTTTGGTTGGGCTGTGGCTGTTGGCTGTTGTATGAGGAAATGTCTGAAATGCCCATAAGATTAATCTGAACAAAATTTTAAAATCGACATTGGCTGAGGTTCGATCCAATGATACAAATAAAAATACAAAAATATAAAATACAAATACAAATATAATACAAATTATTGCTTAAAACTAATTTACAGAAAATATACATATAAATACTTGTTTAAAATAAAATTACAGAAAATAATAAATACAAATACAAATATAAATAAAAATTAAAAAAAAGAAAAAGAAAAAGGGCCAGGGGGCATCGGCCACCCCAGCCCAAATCCACCGCCGCCTCCCTCCTCGGTCCCCGCCGCCGCCGCCGCTTCTCCCTCCTTGGTCCCCGCCGCCGCTTCTCCCTCCTCGGCCCTCGCCGCCGCCGGTCCACCGCCGCCTCTTCCTCAGTCCCAACCGCCGCCGGTCCCTCCCCTCCCTCCCCCCCGGCCGCTTCTCTCTCACCCCGAGCTCCCTCCCACCGGCGGCACCTCCCTCCCCCGAGCTCCCTCCCCCCACCGGCGGCATGCTTCTCCCTCCCCCCTCCCCCCTCCCCCCCGAGCTCCCTCCCCCATCACCTCCCGCCTCACCGTCCGCACCGCCCCAGTACAGCCGTTGCTCCGCCGCCCTCAGTGGAGATCCACGCCGCCACCGACGGGCTCTCCGTCTCGCCTCCGACCTCATCGGCATCGGAGCGCCCGCCCCCGACGTTCTCGTCGCCTCCGCCGAGTCGTCCTCGCCGTCGAGCCCTGGGACTGTAGCAGTCCGATGCTCCTCCCGGTCCTCGTCCCGACCTTCCTCGACCGGATCCTCTTCACTCCGGAGCCACTGCTTGCCTCCATCACCGGAGTTCGGCCGGACGGCCTCAAGGTCGTCGTCGCTCGCTTGAAGATCGGGCCGCCGTGGCCCGCATCGGGATGGGAAAGACACAGGAGCGGAGGGGAACGGATGGGAAAGGACATTTGCCTGCAAATTGAGCGAACCGAGGGGGGCAAAAATAGAAAACGCTTCGAAAATCTTAGTGAACTTTGCGGGAAGCTGGGTCTGCGGGGCTTTTCGCAATTGCCTTTTTTACACACGAAGCTACATCAGCTGTTTGCAATAGCTCTGTTTGCAATAGCTCCCGTAAAAGCCTGGTGTTTGGTTAGGCTTCAGCTTTTCCCAACGAAAAGCTGGGCAAAAGCCTAACCAAACACGGCCTAATGTGTATAAAGTCAAGGTGTCTGCAGAGGTATTAAGTCTGATTATTATATATAGGCATACACATTAATGCAGAACAACATACGCATTGGTGTACTAAGTTTCAGAGCAACAAAATTAGCGCCTTATTTATCGTCCATGGTAAAGAAATCAGCAAGCACATCACAAATCAATGAATTATGAGGCCTATTAGGCAAAGAAATCAACAAGCACATCATGAAAGCAAAGAACCCTACGGCACCACAACATCAGCGATGTCATTGACCTCTATCTCTTACAATCAATCACCAACACATATACACATGAACCAACTAATTTCTTGCAATGAATTTACACATAAACCAACTAATTTGAATCAAAGACATTTAGTAGCCAAAGACCTTGTGCACAGTATGGAAGGAAGAGGAAAAATGCACTCCTGCAATCAATCACCAACACATATACACATCCTTTGAACCTCATCTTAAACGTATACCGATCACACCTTGATCTTGCAACCGATTCCTCCATCTCTTACCTTGAACGGAAGCCGCGACCTGGTCTGCCGATGGAGAACCGATGGTGAGCGGCGGAGGCAGAGGGGGGAGGAGCCTTGCCGGTCCAGCGGTGGGGCGCTGCGGACAGAGCGCCTAGCTGGTCCGGCGGTGGGGTGCTGTGGCGATGACTTGCGGTCGTCGGATCTGTGCAGTAGGCGGGAGGGCGGCGTTCGGACGGATCTGGCGGCGTGGCGCCACTCGAGAGGGAGAGCGGCGGGCGCGGGCTAGAGGGAGTGGGGAGGTCGGTCGCCGTGGGGGAAGGGCGTGGGGAGCTCGGCCGCCGCGGAGGGAGGTCGTGGGGAGGTCGCCGGGAGTGGGCGAGGGCGTGGGGAGGTCACCGGGTGCGGGGAGGGTGGTGGCAGCCTAGGAGGGCGGCGGCCGTGGGGTGGAGGGAGTGGGGAGGGTGGCGGGTGCGGGCTTTGGGGGGTAGCGGGATCGGGAGGAGCGGGTTAGAGGTGGGTAGAGTAGAAAATTTGTTCTTAGCTCTTGGCAGTTTTTTCGTAAATAGTTTGAACTTCAAGGGCAAAGAACAAAACATGTACAATAAGCGGAGGGGTGAAGAAGCTCAACTTCCTGCCACCAATAAAAAATAAAATAAGCTTAAAAATTACATCTTAGTTTAAAAATCTTTTAGGTTTAGATTAAGACTTATTTTCACGTATAAGCTCTCTAAAAGCTATCCTTAAAAGAACCTATTTGTTCTGAATAGTGTTTTTTGTTCCGTTATTTTTTGTTCCATTTGTGTTTCTACTAGTACCTTTTTATTCACTGTGACCCTTTTTTTCTTGTTCCACTAGTATAATTGTATTTGTTCCAACACCACTTATGCTTCTAAGCTCACCTCACCTTTGGTTGTTTTTTCCATCCTGATCACTGTGTGATTGCTGCCTTCGACGACTACCAGCGGCTAGAATCCCTCTAAACGAGGATGTTTTGAGTATCTAGATTGGGATTACTACAGTGACCTATCACACCCATAAACCTGGTCTACAATATCTGTGGAGAAAGTTCAAAGAAAATTAAGTGAGTTATCAGAGTAACGTCCCATAGAATCAGAGCAATGTCCCAGAAATAGGAAAGCAGCCAACGGTTAGATTGCAGTGGCGACAAAACAATCAAGATCAAGGTACTACTAAGCATGAAGACTACAGACGGCTATCACGCAGACTGGTGCCATGGAAAGTTTGTGCCCTATAACTGAATTTCCATTACTGCCTATGCTCAAAATATATATGATCCTCAGGAGCTGCATTCTACTTTCTGCCGTTTCGACTGCTGCGACTGCTTCATCCACTCCATGCACTCCTCCATAATTCCTTTCGGATGCGCAAGCTGCCACTTCACCAGCCTTTGTTGCTAGGAGAAAGAGTAAATCTTGTGTTAAGAGTGCCCAGGAACTAGAATAGTGTGATCAGTTCCAAAGGGGCAGTGTCATAGTATGTACCCATTTTCCAATCAAGGGACCTCCTGATTTGACCTGCATGACCCCCATAATGGCCTTCCCATCGAGCAATGGCTTCATTTTCCATACACTATCAAGATCTGGTGAAGTGAAACAATAAGGTATAAATCAGGACAATAAATCAGGACAATAAAACAAAACATGAATTTAACACAGGTAGTTATGAGACAAAACACATTAACGATCATGACAGGAAGCTGAGAAGAGGTATGGAGATCATGAGCTAAGTTCTTTACCAAGGTCAGTTATTGAACGCTCAACACTGATGTATTTCTCTTTCCTTTGGTGTAACTCATCCTGCTGGCGGAGGGAACCACTAGCATTCTCAACTTCTGGATAGACGAGAGTGGAGATAAATAGTGCCACACGCCAAAAGTCCTTTATTTCACGAAGTATAAGTCCTGAAAATGCTCAGACTGTCACAAATCAAGCTGATGCAGAACAAGCAAGTATCCTAATAAGTTAATCTAAGGATATTATGTACATCGAATGACCATATTAGGCAACTGCCATCAGAAACGTCCGATTATACAGAACTTACCAATACAAAAGACATTTAAAATTTAAAAACCAGCATGCTCAGCACTGACCTGCCAAAACACGTTTTACTAAGTCCTTTGGTATCTCGAGATATTCGTCATCCAGCTTCTCTTTGACAGTTTCCAGATTTTCATTTGACTTGAGGAGAGGAATTAATTCGGCAAACTTTTCACTTGCAACATGTATGTTGACAATCTTTGAACGCAGAACAGATTATGAGAAGTTAAAAAAAGTACAGTACACAAGACATGAAATAAGCAGAAACAGATGCTGTTGAGTCGAGGCCTGCTCAAGAAAGTGTACCGTGTCAGCATCTCTAGCTTTCAACTTTAGAGATTCCCGAATAATATAGCTAACAACAGGAACCTGCAGATGATGCAACAGGCTTGTTAGCGTCCTCCCTAAATTACAATAGAGGGCAAAGGAATGTGATGATTAAGGAGTTGATTAGTTTGTTAATAAATTTATTCACCTCCAAGAGTGGCTTTCTAGATTTCTTAGTCCACTGTTTCTTTGCTTCAACAATTCTTGTTGTCAATGTTCTCCATTTTAACTCATTGTTGAACATAATTCTAGCAGCTAAAAGCCTAAAAGAAGCACAAAATTTTTTCTGGTGACATGCTAGTTAGTAAACAAGGTTGGTCATTAGCCCGCTTCTAAATTTTTTGAACTGCTTTTACTGGACCAAATAATTTCTGGCAGCATGTTAGTTAGTAACCAAGGGTGAACCTGATGGTAGGTAGCAACACTCTGGTTGTATTGAGTAACAATGAGTAAAACCCAATCCGTCATCTTATCAAAACTTAAGATAGACCTTCAAGCAAAGCTTAGCACCTAATATTCAGCTTTGGCTTACAAGGAATTGTGACCATGATGCACCAAGCCGGCTTTATCCAGAAATTCTATTACTATGTAAAAAGCAAGTCTAGCGAACACTTGCAGAACATTGAAAATTTACACAATCTAAGTAGATTATAATAGAAAATTTCGCATGCTTAAGCAGATACAGTTTGCATTAGAGATGTTTAAGATAATGCAAGCGTTAGATGCATCTTATGTCCAGTGTACTAAAAATGAAATATAGTCATGATGCACCAAAGCTGCCCTCTCCATTCAGTGTAGTTACAAGCAAGTTTACTCACTATACACTTGCAGAAAAGTGGACAATTTAGTAAACCAAAGGAGATCACAAACATACACAGTTTGCCTAATTAAATAATTAAGGTGTTTGGATTGAAATAAGTATGGAGGATGCATGAGTTAGATGTTACCTTTTTCGATTTTTTGTCCATGTAGACCATATTTCGAACTGGAGTAAATAGTGCACTATACAGGCAAAGCCTTTGATGTTCATCCTAAACACCAGCACAAATCTCAATGTTAGGAAAACAAAACAATATCAATTAAAATCAATTGTGTGTTCTTGCCAGCCATAACACATAACATGTAGTCAAGTTGCCTACCATAGGTATCGTAAAAAAAAAGGTAACATGAAACTAGTGAGAAGCTTAATACCACAGATCTTCTAAATCACGCTACTATGCTAAATGCTCTATAAGACACTAACTGAATCTTACACAGATAACGGAACAATGGAAAAGCATTATTTTGTACTCCAAACCATCATTGTTCAGTCAAGTGCAAAAAAAATTATGTAAAGGCCGTAAGTAATTACTACAAACGAATCTGACATGATGTTATAGAAAAGAATCAGGATAATGTAGTTTGTATTAATTATTTGCAGTGAAGTTATGCAAGTTTCGCTCCTGACCGTACACCATTTTCATGCCAAGCACAGGAAACAGCTAAAAACACGTACAAATCTTGTCAGGAAAAAGAATTTTGGGTGTGCTGTTTAATAAGATATATGCTGAAAAACCTCAGACCTGCAACTTGGAATCAGAACCACCACTGAACACAGAGCGGCCAATAGAATGTGCAAGATTCCATGCCGCTTCAATATGTGAAACACAAAGCCTGCACTAACAGAAGATAGGTGATGAGACTGAACTGAAGTATATAAGCTAATGGAAATAAATAGACCAGTGCATATTGATATCTTGTAAAACTATAGTAGAACAGAAATCTTAAGTGTAATTGTTTGACATACAATTGCAGGAAAAATGGCAAATTTGGCGCGAGTTGCAAATGCAGCTTTGGCCCCCCACCGCGCGCAACCGCAGATCTGTCCCTGCGAAGCGCCGCGCAACCGACGCGTGTCAAAATCGCATGCCTGACCCGTGAGCACGAAAAATCGCGCCTCCGCGCCGCAAAGGAATTTCGTCGCGGGCCCAGCCCCCGCGTCGCGGCGTCGGCCCGCGAGAGCCACAGGTCGCGGCCCCGGCCCGCGAGCACAGGTGCGTCGCGCGCTCGGCCCGCGGACGCACCCTCGCGGCCTCGGCCCGCGATGTGAGGCAAACGCCGGTGACTCTGGCGTTTGACCAGGAACGCAAACGCCAGGGGACATGGCGTTTGCCTTGCAGTTTTTTTCCCTGTTCCAATTTTGCGTTTACTGTTTGCTTTTTGCTTTTACTGTTTGCTTTGGTGCCCGTGATCGACCGAGAGGCAGTGAAGTGATGTGCTACAGTAATCTACAGTAATTTCTCCTTTTGCTAGTGATGTGCTACGCTTTCTTCTTTATCACGCGTGCAGATTCCCTTCTCTTTTCTCACCGCAGGCAGGCTCCTTTCATCCTCTTGCGTTCGCGCGGTGGTCTTCTCCATTTGCCCTCTCACTCTCTACCTCTGCGAGCTCTCTGGTTCTTCTCCATTTGGCCTCTCACTCTCTACCTCCGCGCAGTGGTCTTCAAATTTGAGCTTTTCTTGATTTACAGGCTCTCAAGAGCTAATCTCTTCTGTGTGGCGAAATCTTACATATTTACACCTTGAGGTATACATTATTTTTATGTTTGAATACTTGTATCTATTGCTTTTAATTAAAATCAAAATTTTAGATTTCAGTTGCTAATATCTTTTATGGATAACATCTTTATTTGATATACAGGAATGTGGTCAGATAACACTTGATGGGATTTCTTCTATTTTAAATTACGAAGGTTTGGAAGATGTCTTACTTCGGCACACAGTGAGTATGAAAAATGATATACTCATGTACCCATGTTCTTGAGATAGATGATATGATCTAAAATTCGTAAAGCCTAAATAATTTGTTTGGTATCATGTACTTGTATTGGAGGAATATATCATTTTGAGCTTCCAATTGTATTCAAAGATAGCGTGACTTAATGCTTTTTATCTAGAGTGGAATGCTGCCTTAAATCGCTGCTGTCAAAATACACCTTTCACCATGATGTTTCAAATTTTAACCTCGTATAAAGCCCTGCTTCATGCCCTCCAATTGCAGTTAATTTGTGGATTATACATTTCTCTGTCCATTGATTTTTGCGTAGCATATATTGTATAGACTCGAGGTAGCGGTGCCACAAGAAATGCAGCCAGCAATTCCTCCCCTACCTAGAGTACCCACTGTGCATAGTTCAGTTCAGTCATTACAACCTAATTTCACACAAGAAGCAAGAATATAACGTTAATGACTTGAATGTGCTGCCAACTAGCTTAAAGTAGTTCAAACTCTATAACTGTTAAGTAGTTTCTGAATCTTGAGTATTACAGGGTAGAGGTATTGGAAGAACCATCATATGCGATGCTATCATGAGAGTATAAACCACGGATTTTGAAGCTAGAAAGAGCAAAATCAGCCGTTCGAGTAGTAAGAAAAATTGAAGATCAACTCGAGACCTACACACGAAGGTAAATTTCTTTGACATGCAAGATGTTATCATACTTTTTAGTTAGTCCGAAATTAGAAAAATAACAATGTTAAGCTAAGACTTTAGTTATAATTAAGCTGACACTGTTATTTCATGCATACGTAACATGCAATTGTCTCGAGAAACTAGCACAATATACAGACTGATTGTGACAAAAAATGAGTAAGTGAAATAAAAAAAATATTAGGCACAACTGAGGAGTTTACTGTTATTTAAATTAGTTTATGCTGGTAAAATGAGAAGATATAATAAACTAATATTAAATATACACTATTTTGGCTACAGTTAAATTCAGGAATAATAATGTTTACACGATATTCAAATTTTGATTTTGCATGTACGTAGATACAATGAATCAACTCTTAGTGTTCTACGGGCCGAATATAATACGTGACGGGTCCTACGGGCTCGACTTGTCCCAATGCGAGTACAAGGTTACACACATAGATGGTTTGGAGGAGATTAGTTTATTGGACCTGAGGAGGTGCATACGCCGCGAGTTTGATCGGGACATAGCTCGCAACAAAATAATCATTAAAGCAGTCACATGTAGCAGCCGGGAGGACGGGTCATCAGTCCCCCTATGGCAGCTGCGCAAGGTGGTTGGCAACGCATCATGGGCTGGGTACATGCGCCTTGTGAGTACACCAGGGGCGTACATATATATGGTCGACCCATGGTGTACGTACAGTTTGTTGAGAGCAGTCGCCTGTTGACTGGCGACGAAGGTTCCTCCGGAGCTGGTGAGTTACAGGTTGTTGCAACAGAAGGAGGTGTAGGGGCAGCGGATGCGGCGTTAGAGGTCAATCTGACACATCCTAAAGACCAGTTCGTCAGTAATGAAGATGCCGGTCCCTTCTGGTCTGCTCGTGTCGACTGCTTTGAGCTGTTACCGAGCATGCCGAACGAGTTGGACTCTCCTGAAGACGGTAGCGACGAAGAGTCGGACGGTACCGACGAGGAGGGCGGTGATGCGGTACGACGTGGTCTACCTGCAGTAGCTGCTGGCGAAGAAATGGATGAACTGACGGTGCAGAGGCTTGTCATATCAGAAGATGTGAACTCACGGTGGGGTTTCGAAGAGAACACTCTGATGATAGGTCAGCACTTTCCAACCAAGCATGCTGCACACATGGCTATTACAAAGTATGCCACCTCCATACATCGTGAGTATCGGGTCAAAAGGTCGAATCCCACATGTTTGAAAGTTGTATGCACACGTCCAAACTGTCCTGGAAGGATGCGTGCAAACCAAGCCAAGGGGATTTACAAGGATTTTGAGATAACTGTATTGGTGCACCACACGTGCGAGCTATCCGAGCCGTTGACTGCGCACCGCAATGTGAGTGCCGCATATGTGGCCGAAAAAGTGCACCACCTAGTATCCAAGGACATCTCCGTCGGGCCAAAGTCATTGATGTCCACCGTGGCTGACGAAGTTGGTTTTTCGGTCAACTATGACATGGTCAGACGTGCGAAGCAGAAGGTGATAGAGAAGATGTTCGGGACTTATGAGGAGGGATATAATTTCGCCCCAAGAATGCTACATCAAATAGCGGAAGCTAATCCAGGCACTTACTTCAATTAACTATGTGTTTCTATTGCTTTTCGCTTTGCAGGCGATGGCTGAAGTACCGGAACTGCTAGACCGGTATTACGACGATCACCACTGATGTCACTGTTGGCTGTCCAATGACATCGAGGTTCCACCAACGTTCACTCTTAGAGTACCCCGGACACAGTGGCCCTTGGACGAGCGCTTCGTTCCCAAGCTTGCCGAAAGTGGCCTCCTCCCCTTCGCTCGTTTGGTTTCAGCTTCGCACTCTTTTACTCTAGATGGTTCTCTATTGACAGCCTTGGTCGATAGGTGGAGACCGGAGATGCACACTTTCCACTTTCGTTGGGGAGAGATGACGGTGACTCTTCAAGACATTTCCATGATAACTGGTTTGCCCATCAGCGGAGAGACGATTGTTCCACCTCTGAAGAGGCCTGACTGGATGCAGCACTTGGCTGCGAGATTTGGTGTGGAGATCCCGAGAACCGAAAGGGGGGCGGCTCAACGAGGTATCCCTTTGAGCTGGCTTAGGAGGTTTGACACATGCCCAATCGATGCAGACGATGAGGCTGTTATGACTCATCTGACTGCGTACTTGTTGTACCTCTTCGGGTGGTTCATGTTTCCGACCTCGCACGGAAACATAGTCTTCCCCAGCTACATCCACCTCGCGGAGGCCGTGGCTGATTCTGTGCTTGGAGACGTTCCACAATACAGCTGGGGATCTACAGTACTGTGTGCGACGTATAGGGGGTTGTGTGACGCTACGGCCCGTAAGAAGGGCAAGGAGCCGATTCTTAGTGTGTGTCATACTTTGCTGCAGCTATGGAGTTGGGAGCATTTCCCGGTCGGACGGCCCCGCATAATTGAGCCGGTCCACCCGTACCCACTTGGACAGACCGCCATAGATGGTCCAACCATGAGCACTAGGTGGACAGGTGCCACGTTAGCCTGGGCGCGGGACATGTCCGCACAGTGCTACCCGTTCTACCACCAAGAGTTTGAGATGTTGGATCAGCTAGGTGTCGTATGGTTCCCCTGGACAAATGAGCATGTCTTGAGTGTGGCACCTGCGGGGTTATCCATGCAGTGTTTTAGAGACATGCAGTACTGGATGACGACGTGCCACTTAGTATTCTCAAACATGGTGGAGCCATACGCGCCTCAACGTGTGATGAGACAGTTCCATCGCTTCCAGACGGTGCCCCCCCCCCGACTAGCAGATGGCTGGACAGAAAAGTTCATGAGTACGCTCTAAAATTTGTAACCATTTTCACTTTGCATTACTATTGTTCTTCTTACTAATTTTGACCGTACGGTTTTACAAAATGTAGGCAGGGGAAGAAAGGAAGAAATGAGCAAGACTGGAGAGAAACGCAAAGCACATGGAAAGAAATGTGGGATGGCATGGCTGCACAACAGATCGTTCATGAGGCGAGGTATTTATTTTAATCTATCCGTTCTCACATGACATGATGAATCGTTGTCCGTTACGTAACGACGTTACTTCCAGGCAGTACGACGAACTCACCTACAACGAGTATCTACAATGGTACCTACCTAGGACGCGGGCTAGACTAACCTGTGCTCCACCTGAGAGACCCACGAGCCTCACGCATGCTGAGCAACTACAATTGGGGATGGATCGGCATAGAGCTTCACGTCGTGACGAGACGGTAATAGTACCAATTGTTTTGCATTATTCGTTGAACTTATCGATCGCACGGTTTAAAATATTGTTTTGGAATGTAGTTCGATCGGGCTGCGCGGATCCATGATACTGCCGCGTCTGTCATCCGCTTAGGCCGTCCGCAGGATTGGTCGAGGATACTACAGAAGTTCAAGGACATATACGAAGATGCCAAAGGAATCATGAAAAACTTGAGCTGTGGTCGCACGGACGACGTATTACGCTCACATTCAAACTTGCCGGAGCAGAGGTCCGCACGACCCAGTGAGGCACAACCCAGTCAGGCACGACCCAGTGACGCACGACGTAGTGAGGCGCGGACTTCAGGAACCGTTTCAGGACGTCGAGAGGTAACGTATTTAAGTGCTTCGAGCCAAACTGTTGAATATAGAGCATGTACAATTTTTAGTTAACCATATTATTGTATTTTCATAGCATGATGCACGGGCAGACACGTCTGTACAAAGGATCTCTTCTAGGCAAGCTGGTCGAGGACATCAGGTGCGCATAATTGATAATTAGTCACACATACATAGTGCACAAATGTACACTCAGAGTGTAATTGACATGGTGCTATTTGTAGTCCGACGTACGTGGGGAGACATCACTCGTGCGGATGTCGTTAGGACGAGCTGCTACAGAACATGAGGTGTGCTTTACTCTTCGGAAGAACGCATTGCAATATTTAGAAAGTGTGCTTAGTCTTTTGCAATGGTCACTTTATTTATGCAGTACGACTCGATTGAGGACGAAGGCCAGACCTCTCAGGGAGGAACATTTAGTGAGGTATGTCAAATTAAATTTATTGTTGTCAAAACAATAAACTTGATTCTTAATTGGTATACCGTTTATTCTGGTCATTTTTCAGACATTCAACGATTCGCCTCCCCACGAAGAGACTTTTACTTACCAAAATCAGTTTATGCGACCTTCACTTCAGTACCAGTCTCTAGTTCGAGGAGGAGGTTCCGAGCCTGGTTCGTCCCACCAACAGGGTCATGAGTGGGTCGAAGATTTGTTTCGACATCCCCAGGAGATCGCTCATAGCCAAATTCCTAGTCAACCATACCCTACTCAGGACACTAAGGACGATTAGGGAACTTATGAGACTCCCCAGTACAGTCTCCGAACAAACCCAAGACCGACCGAGCAATTCACTTTCCCCTCAGGTCACATGCCACCGAGGCATAAGAGGGGAAGAGGCCCGTGATCGCAACTGTTTTAGTTCCTTCAATAATTGTGCTATTGTACTTTGCCGTATGCAGTACTTCATTTTCTCACTTATTTCGCGTTATACATAGAGTCTGGCGCGCGATTTTCCGGTGTCGCGGGTCTGGCTGGCGATTAGTCCGTGTGTCGAGTGCGTGGCGCGTCGCGGAGCCCGTGAACCCAAAAGGCACCAGCAAATAGATCTGACGTTTAACTATTAAACCATTGGCAACAGTAATGAGCTATTCAGCTCCCAGCAATTGCAACACATAAAATCCTTCATGATACTGAATTAATCTACGATGAGTCATGAGAGAGAAGACCTAGAACATCTTGCTTACCATCTTTTCTCTGGCCAAGTAAACATGGTCGAATTTGCCCCTCCCAAGTGCTTTGCCAATATCAAAATCTGACAACACCCACCTCTTCTCCTCCTGCGAATGCGGCGAAGCCTACAGAACAAAAGACATCATTATCTTTCCATTACACAGGAAGAGCTTATAATCATGAATCCCAAGAAGCCTAGGTAGTCCACCAAACAATATAATACCCACAAGATGAAATTTTTAACCAAGTAAACCATCACAAGTAGCTAACCCACAAGATCGCTCGAATGGAACGGAATATAGAGCTGGACAGATCGAGAGGGAAATTAAGCAGTAAACACTGATCCAATAAGATGATATGGTCAACCCTAAACATGTGCCCAAATTGATGGGTTTGTTTCCTTTACTTAACCCAAAATATCTTGAACCAAACAAGCAAAGAGAACGAGCCGATTCTTTCCAAAACAGCACAAACGCCGGTGACTCTGGCGTTTGGCTCAGTTAGCAAACGCCATGTACTCTGGCGTTTGAGTTCCTCGGCCAAACGCCGCGCTATTCGCCAGACCAGAAGCATGTTTGCCAGTTGTTCTGTTTTTCCAAAACAGCGGGCTTTTGCCTCTCTAGGATAAACGCCGGTGTCTCTGGCGTTTGGCTCAGTCATCAAACGCCATCTTCTTTGGCGTGTGGGTTCCTCAGCAGTCGCGGGCCCCGGCCGCGACCTGGGCTTGCTCACGAGGCTCAGGCGCGACGCGCGCATGCTCGCGGGCCGGGGCCGCGACCTGTGGCTTCCGTGGGCTGCGGCCGCGACGCGGGGGCTTCGCGGGTTTGGCCGGCGATTTTTCGGCCTCGCGGATCGGGCCTGCGAATTCGACACGCGTCGCTTGCCCGGCGCTTCGCGGGGACAAATCTGCAGTTGCGCGCGGCGGGGGGCCAAAGCTGCATTTGCAACTCGGGGGGGGGGCCAAATTTGCCATTTTCCCTACAATTGCATGTATTCAAAACATAAAATAATTACATATTAGAACAAGGACATACCTATCACGTTTGTCAAGAACTGGAGGGTCGGGTTTCTCAGGAAAAGCAAAAACAACATAAAATAATCCCAAATCACGGATATAACACATTGCATTAACAGGATGTTTGTCTGACATCATGAGGTCTACCTGCACAATATACAGACACACAAAATTGGCGACCTAGGGATTTGCATGATATTACGCAATACATATTAAGAATGGTGAAGTTTGATTACTTATACAATAAAGCAGGAAAAAAAATAAGGAAACATCAGTTGACAATTAGTGTAGAAATCAAACCTCGTGACCAATACGTTCTCTGCTAATTTTGCCACCAAGTTCAGACTTCACCTTCTCATCAGAAGCAGCTTCTTTCAAATCTTCAGCTAATGTAAAGCTGAACCTAGCAGCTGTCAGAGATAAATATTAGCATATGCAAGAAAATTTTAATCTTCCAAGTCAGTGTCCATTTCTTGATCAGGCATTTATACAAGCACGTAAAGTGTTGATATTAAAGAATAAGCTGTCGAAGTTCGAATTTTAGAAAATACTAAATAGGGTACTAAAATTTAACATCAACTTTGTAGCAACGAAAGCATAACACTAAAGACACAACAAACTCTTGTGAAAAAAAAATCTCATGGTATTACCTATTGATTGTTAGGTCCCTGCGGTATGCATCTTCTTCGGCCGTACCAATCTCCTGCACGTTAAAAAGCATGGTATAGCTGTAAACTGGTTGCAACTTGCAACAGATAGTCTAAAGTAAGGGGAGGGGAAGGGGAAGGGGGAGGGGGAGAATCTATAGTGAAGAGATGAATATGCAAAGAGGTTTGCAAATGTTGAACTGCCAAAAATATTAATGGATATTAGTTGCAATCAAGTCAACATACAGTTCAGTAACTAGTACTATACCCAAGATACACATGGCAAAATAAAAGTCTTTGTAAAATACAAATAGTCTATATATGCAAACAGGCAATGCATATTTTGTGCACAAGGTCTACAAAAATGAGTATGAATGTGCATACCATGGTAGGAATACGACTGTTTTCGGCATATTTTTCAGACCCCAAGTTGACAAAATCAATCCATATGTCGTATATAAGCATCTTTGCAGTTCCCAAGTGCTTGGATTGATCAGGATTGCTGCAAAAAAACTATAAGACGTCACAACTCCATGATGAAGGGCGTTTTAGCTGATTTCATATGCCAATATGGAAAGCATGGTACAGTTAGGGACATATACATAATATTCTGCTTGCATTAAAATGTGACCTTCCCTACCTCTGTTTTAAGTGCAGGTATGTGTGATCTCTTTTCTTCCCATGCATGCAATTTAACTCAAACAAAATTATAATCTATAAAAGCATAAAGGTGATGAAAGTTAATTGATATAAGTCTCTTGCTGATGAGTTCGACCAAACAAGTGATGAAATGAGATCTTAGATGAAAGGCATAAAGCCTGGTTTATATACAAAAAAGTTTTGCTGGGGTTTCCAGCTACAAATTTCGGCAGCATGACAGCAGTAAATTGGCCGTCAAGAACATGCACAAAGCATAATACATATCCCCCTAAGCATCCCCCTACACAACACCAACATAACAATCATAAGGGCCACAGCCACACCAAGGGCAATCAGATTACAACACAAATCATGGGAATACAAAATCAGCCCTAGCTAGTAATACGGGCAGCAGCAAAACAAAAGCTACTGAAATTATACTAGCAATGACAGTATTAAGATACTCATCAGAATTAGCGCAACAAAGATTGCATACCACTGGATAACACCAATTCCTTTCTGCTCCTCGCCCATCAACTCTGAGTACTCATTTACTTTCTCACAGAAATTTCAGCCGTCATGTTTTCAAGTGCAATGTCAATGTCAGCAGAGTCTTTCCCCAATAGCTGCCAAGAATATGCCAAAGCAAGAATTAAGTCCCAAAACTGCCCAAAAATCATTCCATAAGATGTTTAGTGCAAATTCTTTTTTCTTTCAAATAGGTGAAAGTTCATGATATGACCATAGTCCTCGGGTGACTGCTAATCAGCTCATACAGTAATCATTGCGCAATTCTTGAATACAAAATGCAATATCCAAATAGCACGATCCAACGAAACACAAAATGAACATATCGGTGAGGAAATTCTTCTCTTCTCTACTCTATGAGAAAACCCATCAGTTATCCTATACACCATGCATGCTATAATGTTACACCTAAAATCCTCAGCCGAAATACGGTGGAAAACATAGATTTTTGCACACATATAGACCACAAGAAGCCAAGAGCATCAAACAAGCTGATCGGGGCATCCCCATAAATTTGCAACCAACTTCCCCTGCAAGGAACACTAAACACGGGCAATGAACCAAATTATCCACATTACCGCGAAACGTAAGAACGCACTAAAATCAAACAGTTTTGTTCATGAATCATGAAATGGTTGAACAGTTTCTCCAAAATCTCACACAAAAATCCTAAACCCTCCAGGACGAAGCATACATCCCAAATGATCATCGAACAGTTGGTAGCAACACAGCAAAACACCTAAAATCCAAAAGAAAGAAGGAATTTTATCTACCCATCACTCATGGGAACCAACCTTTAGTCGGCAGTTCATCATTCACACGATCAAAAAAAGGAAAAACAAACAGCGTCACTACCTGGTCATAAAACACTTCCTCCCCAAACTCCAGTAATAACGCTAAAAAATCCGAAGGACTCACCAGACCTTCTGCAATCCGCATTATCCAACAAACCGCACTATAAACCTACACTGTAAACACAACCAGATTTTTAATCAGGATCACCTTGTCCCAGTGTCCCTGACCCATCCGCCGGCGACGCGGAGCTGGGTGCCGAGGCCGAAGTGTCGGACGACGTCGAGAAGCCTCACGAAAATCCTCTCCTCCTCCTCCGTCAGCTCCACGTTCGCCCTCACCACCACGCCCGGCTGCTGCTGCCCCGCCGCCATGCCCGAGACGCCTGTGAAGGGGCGGACGGGGAGACTGAAGGAACCGAAGGTTCTAGTTGGGACGCCTGAGGCGGGTCTCCGAAGAGGCGTCGGCGTCGGCGAGCGTCGGCGAGCGGCGGCGGCGGCGGCGGAGAGGGGAGAGGAGGAGGAGGAGGCCGCCGCGCGGTGGGAAGAGACGTGTGGCGGGGTGGCTACCCGGTAAGGCGTTCGTACTCGTGCCCTCCTGCGCTGCCCGTTCGGTTCCACTACCCCACGGGCACGGCATTGACACAGCCGTTCGATAACAGTTGAACGGTTCTGATTTAGAGATGGGGAAAACGAACAGGCGAGGCAAGTTTGTGCCGCTCAAACCAAAATCTATTTTCGGATTGTCAAAAGAAATACCGGGAAATCTAACTAGTTAGTCTTATGCAGCATACTTTTTGCTACCGTCCGATTTATTTATACAAGCACCGTGCGTGATGAGTAGATGGATAGAGTAACAAGAGCTAAGTACGTGCAGAATGCATTGTTAAATATCATATAGCAAAAGAACAAAAATAATGATACAGCATTACTAAAAGCTTATTTAGAAATTAAAATATCTTTTAGCTTAAACAGTCTCCTCGATTCACATTTTTTTTCACCATCAGTTTTGTCTCGATGAGAGTTCCAAAACTAGATCCCACTCAAATAGGTTCCGATGATATTTTTTTCAGACTTTTCAGTTACTATGTGGTAATGCATTAGTTACCTATCTATTACTAACGAGTTATCAAATAGTTGAGTCTCGTCGTCCATCGTTATCGTATTTGACAGAGCTTCTCAGAGAGGTTAAACACATGTTCAAATCAAGTCCATGTGTAAACTGAGTAATGCTAGCAATGATTTGTCCTTTTCATTTCTTGGCATGTAGATCGAATTTGGATTTGAATGAACAAGGAATCTAATTGGCATGCGTGTACCATGTTGTCTAAACAAACGACTATTTCCGCACTATCCGATTGCACGGGTGACTCCGCCATCTTCCAGTGCCGATTCCTACTAACCTTATCTTCTGTAATCTCCACCGCCACCTCCTCTCCCATTAAGAGATAACAACAGAGATTAAAGCAGATTTAAGATATGTTCACTACGGAAGCTACATGCAGAAGAAGACAAAATTACTTATATTACCAAGATTTTTTCAAAATCAAAACTCATAAATGCAATAGCACATAAACCGTTAATCCGATTCGAAATCCATTCACAGTTGGGTTCATCACGACGAGGGCTTTAAAACTAGATCACACTTCGATATGTTTCGATGAAATTTTTTTGTCATCACCAATTACCAGGTTACAGTCTGTTGGCTACCAAGTTAAAAGTGAACGTTTATCAGGGTGTTAGTGAACGGTTACCACATAATAGCTGAACTAATTAGGGCATTGTCGCACAATTATATAAGTTCAGAGAGAAAAATGTGGATTGTTATCAAGTAATAATTGGTATTATCACACCATTAGAGCGTTTGTAATGTAAGTTTTAGGGGTGTCAGAGAGATGTTCAATAACCTGGTGACACAACGACTATAATCTAATAACTTGTCACTGCTAATATGATAGCCTGTTCATTATAACATGGTAACTGTTGGGTCGAAAAAATATCGTCGAAATATATAAAGTGTGGTCTTATTTTGTAGATATTGTCGTAAAGAACCCAATGGTTCAAATTATATGTGATTTGGACGCTTGATTTGAAAGCAAAAGATTTGAGAATTTAAATTCTCAAACAATATGCACGTAAAACTAGTGTTCAATTGTCAGTCAACTTGATTCCATGGGACATCATGGGCTTAATCGCACGAAGACGTTAGTGGCAAGTATTCACACACACACGAGAAGGCACCAGCCCAAACGAAACGACAATATACTCCTTGTGTTAGCACACTCGCGGTGGGCTGTGCTCGCACTCACGGTTGGCAGCAAATAGCGCGGTCAGACCGTTCGGCATCTAAGCCTAAGGGGTGCACGGTTGCCACATAGTGGCCTCCTAAGAAATATATATTTTAGAAAGAAACAAATCTAAGATTTACCGCCCAGAATTTGAAAAGGAATTGCCACCCTCATGATTTGCTACTAAGGATTCTTTGGTATTGTGGTGAATTATGATAATCTCGTTTGTCCAACTGGTTTTTGTCGCTTTTATCATCTATTTAACCATTTTTTTCCTACTTCAATGACTATTTTTCACAGCATATTATAAAATAAGTTTAGCATAGCACAGTTCAGCAAACTTTGAAGACATTTTTTATGGACTTAGGATTTGTCAATCTAGGTTGCATTCTCCCTTTTCCCCTCATCTTTTTTAGCTAAATCATCCTAGAAGATTTGTCGATCATGGGCACCCATCATGTTGCAAGCTATCTGATTTACCTTTGACCAAACACTGCTTCTTCAACCTCCACGTGTTACGTTGTTCCTTCTTCTACCTCCTCCTGTCATCTTTTTCCTAGCACCGACATGCTGCTAGCTACTACAACACAAAGCCAAAGGCGAAGGTGATGACGGAGAGCTTGTGCGACCTAGGAGTTAGGGTTCGGAATGGTGATGAAGGCAGTCAGGATGGCAGTGTCGTACCCCCTCAGGCGGTGGAAGACAATCTATTGGGTGGAGACGGCTAGAGGGTCTTCACTGCAGCACCTACTATAGGAGTCAACGGAAGGTGGAGACGGACCTCATGACGGGAGCCATCAAAGACAGAGGAAGAGGGCAGGGCAACGATGGTACCATTAAGGAGGTGGATGGAGGAGATATTGACTGTGGATACTAGGACATCGCGGGAATTGGGATGGGAAGAAGTAGGACTGGACACGAGCCGAGCCAAACTGCGTCGTAGCTCGGGTTGCCTAAGCTCGCGAAAACACGAGCCAAGCTAGGCTCGAATCACCACCTATAGCGAGCTTAGAAACCGGCTCGGCGTGGGCTCGCTCGGCTCATGAGCCGGCTCGACGCGACTCACGAGCTAGCTCGATGCGACTCACGAGTCAGATCTCCTACTCATAGATCGACCTTGCATGCATAGACGCACCCGGCTCTGTCCTGACTACCGCACGCTTCTCTCTCCCATAGACCACCGTCGGACTAGGGCTAGAGCGTGCCGTCGCCAGCTTGCCGGTCCTCCAACCACTGCTCTCCGCCTAGACGCCGTTTCTGCTACTTCGCCCTACCGTCGCCTGCTGATGCTACTGTTGCTGCATCGCCCAGTCGGCGCTCGCCACTGCTTCGCCCCACCAGTGTGACATAGTGTCTTTTTGTGCTTTTGGATGTTGAGTTGTTCATGCTAGAGTTTCAGACTTTATATTTGAAATCCTTGTTGGACTTGAACTTAAATATATGCTTGTTAGTTGTATAATTGTTATATATATGTTTTTGAATTGTCAAAAAAAATTATAAATTTATGCTAAATTTTCTTATGTAACCAGTCTAAATAAGTCTATAAGTAATTTATGAACTTGTTGGCTCGGCTCACTGAGCTTTAAGAAGGTTTGAACTTGGTTTGTTGCGATTCTCCGTTGAGTCTCACCGAGCCTAAGGCTCGAGCTATCTGTTCACACGCGTAGGAAGGAGGTGAGGCCCTCGATGCGAGGGACTCCAAACGGTAGTGGCCACGTCAGGAATACCGGTCCGCGGCGACGCTCTTTCCGTGTCAGGAATGATACTGCTGCTCCTCATCAAGAATCGACTTTTCGTTCGCGTCGGTGCATTTTAACCTTCCGGAATAGATTATTATTCCTGACGTACGCCGTGAGCCCGTCAGAATAGCTACGTCCCTCTACCGTTTTGAGGCAGCGACATGTACCTCTTTGATTGTTTCTCCGGAAATTTTGGGAAGGCACAAATTTCTTTACTTGGGCGGAGCACTTGCTCCCGAGCTCACCTAGAACTACCGGTTGAGCATGTGGCTACTGCCCTTCTAGGGCATAAGATCCTGTATAATATAGGTGTTTAGACACGTGTCTCAGGAAAAAAATCCAGTTTTTTTTGTGAGAGGTGTTTAGACAGGTGCTTAGGAAGGACAACGGAAGCAAAGTTTAGCACCTGGTGCTAGGCCGGTGCCTAGCAAATAGTACTCTAAAAGCTACCAAATAGTACTCATATGAAGCGCTGCATTGGAGACAACAGGTGCTAGAGTAGGTGCTACACGAATATTAAAGCAACTTAAGCACCCATATGAAGCACTTTGCATTGTAAGTCACATATTTTTTTGAGACGCCACGCTACTCTTTCTCTTTAAGCACCGGCCTATAAGCACCCTGCATTGTACATGGCCTAATAAAGCACGGCTTGAGCAGAGCATTGACGTTGCAAAGAGTGAAAATACAATGCTAATAAGATATATTCTCTCCGTCCAATTTGTTTTAAGTTCTGAGACATCTTCAACACGTAACTTTTTAACCGTTATTTTTTATATAAATATATTAGTAAAAATCTTAAAGTTATAATGTTATAAAAATATTTTTCATGACAAATATAATAAAACTATTTTCACTTAACGAATCCAAATAAGTTTTCATATATTAATAGTCAAAACTTAAGAAGTTTAACTATTACATATTATACAACTTCATCTATTTTGAACAGAGATAGTATATGTTATATGTTCAGAAATAGTATTTGGTGCTAACATGTCATGAAATAGTTTAGGCCGCATTTAAAACACCAGAATTTCACTGAATTTTTATAATAGAAATTAGTTCAGTTCCTACAGGATTTTAGAAAAATTCCCGCATTTCAAACGGCGGCTTAGAGTATAGCTCAAACTGATAACCAATACACGTCAGATCAGCGAACATATAACATAGGATATTACATGGTACGTGCCCAAAGTCACACGGCATCACAAGTTTGAAATATTACCCCACAACGACACTCTCCCCGTCTCTTCTTTCCCAAAAAAAGCTCCCTCGGGCTCCGCCGGTCCTCCTCAGCTCCGACGGCCTTCTAGGCGTCGGGAGGTGTGGGGACAGTGGGATCTTGTCGATAGGTAGGTTAGGTGTCCCTTTTTTGGTTAGGTCTTGTGTCCGGGTGGTGTCGTCCAGGCGGCGGAGGCTACACTACCGTGGTCTTTTGTTCCCCCGGCCCTCTCCCCGTCCGAGTGGTGCTCGCTCCGGTGCCGCTGGGGGGCTTTTGGGGTTTGGTCCTCTGGATCTGTCGGTCCAGATCCTGGGGGTTTTGAAACTCGCCGGTCTGTTTCTTCCAAATCTGGTGGGTGGGGTTCTCACAGACGTCCCTTGCTTCGGCTCGTTTCTGCGAGGGCTTCGGAATCAGCTCTTTTGAAGAAGACCAGGATGTTTTCTCCACGTGGGGAAGGACCTAGAAAGGCGTTGAGGAGATGGGGATTTCGTCGTTCACTTCGTTGAGATTTAGGTAGATCTTTCCTCTCCTTTCTTTGGTATAGTCGTCGGTGGATCTGCAGCAAGTTTCTTTCGGGGTGCATCCCCGGCCGATGGTCTTTCTGCGGCATCTTTGCCCTGCCTCTCGCGGCAGGCTTCTACTGCGGTCTTCGTAGCTCTTGTGGGCGATGTGAGCTGCTGCAGCTGCCAAGGCGATCGTTTGGATTTCCCCCGTCCGCCGTCAGCTTCTTCAAAGAGGAGAAGGGTGTTCTCCAGCTTGAGATGATGAGATTGCAAGACTTGTGTTTGTGCTCTGTAATTTTCGTTTTCTCCTTTTGGTCTTGGTACCGATTTCCCTATATTTCCTTAACGTTTAATATAGATATCTGAAAATGCCCTCTGGGTGTTTTTTTTTAAAAAAACAAGTTTGAAATATTCACACTTAGTAGATGATACATACTAACTCCATCGGAAGAAAGCACTACTTAGTCAACAGGTCACATACCGTACACTACTACGAAACAATACATTTCAAATGGTTAAAAAACAACATCTAATGGTTTATTGTAGACCTGTAAATAATGATAAGTGATAACAAATGATATCTCTAATGGGTATCAGACCCATCTGAGACTCAAATAAAATAATCGTCTGAGATAATGTGTTATCTCGGACGTTTCTAGTAAATGAGCCGCCTGAGATAACATATTATCTTAGGCGGTTCATTTATCTGAATATACTGAAAATAGTGGATATCTTAGGCAGTTTTCTGGGTTGAACCATTTGTGATGTAAATAATAACAGTATGACTAATTTTATTTTCTAGCCTGCCTGTAAGACAGAAATTCACATAATCACATCATCACACATCCAGATTTACACATCCATTCAAAATATGCATTCACATGTCAGAAGCATTCACACATGCATATATAAGTCTCAAAACCATTCACATTCACACATTCATATATAAATTTCAGAACCAACCATTCACATCGTAGAATCAAATTACATTGAAATACAGCCAAGTACACATATTCTACTCCTAATTAACAAAATTCAAAATTTTGGATAATTACATCTAACGGAGCCGTTATTCTTGATCTGTAATGGAACTCGCTGTTAGTTTTGATCACTCTTTCACCAGAAAGAAGTGACAGCTCCTCTTATATTTGCTAGTCAGGCTTTTACAATATTATCATCAGAATAGATGGAACCTGTCAATATGAAGATTAAAGCCTTGCATAAGCATGAATTAAACTATTATATGAAGAAATTCACGCCAATATATTTGATTTGAATGAAGTAACGATGATGAGATTCATGTGGTAGCATATGTAGAAGCCATAGAGGTTGGTTGCCGGTGACTGCTGGTGACACTGGAAAATTAGAACTGGTTAGTTCTAAAGGCACTATTACGATGGTTGATCTAGTATTAGTGTTCCACTATTGAATACATACCAAAAACTTATAGTTGTGGCTAAACTTATAGCCCTTGCCTTCCTTTCCTTCCCGCCAATAAAAGGAGTAAGCCCTTTTCCTAATCCAAATTTTTTAGTTAAACATTGAGCAACATACGATATAGTTATATAAGTAGGAAATTTGCTTATCTGTCTACTGATCAAATGATAGTTCTACATTTGATTTTGCTACTCTGGTTGTAATCGAGGTATATGGCTCTAGTCTCCCTTGGTATAATAACGATAAGAATCTAGTGGTATCTATAGGGTATTTTATTAAACCTAAGTGTCACGAACCCGATTTTCGGAGCCGCGAGATAATGCCCACAATTGCCCAGGAATTTCTCAATTGCGAACGCAGAGTCATCACATCACATTGCCAACACGGCGTTAAACGCTCAAACTTTATTACAGAACGGGAAAATATGCTTAACAGCAGTTTGTTTTATAGTGGACTGGGGCATCCGAGCCCAAAGTTTATATTACACACAAAAGGGACCTACACCACAGGCGCCTCGAGCGCGGATAAGACCTAAAATTCACATTCGTCTCCATCGATGTATTCCTCGTCAAAAGACCCTTCTTCATTTTCCTGTGTATCTGAGATGATTGGTGCAGTAATGAGTACATAATGTACTCAGCAAGCCACATTGGGAAAGTGCACTATATAGCTACATGTTTTGAATCTCAAAGGAGGGGTATACGGCTTAGCATGTGGTGGATGCATAATCCTAATCTCTGCCTTAAAATCCCTCATTAAAACATTTCAATTACAAATTATTGTGTATTAGCAACCCTGCTGGGTCAACGTCAGGTTTAACTAAACATTATCAACTTCTACTTGCGCCTTGTACTGAGAATCACCTCTAAACACAGCTTCATCAACCGGAAGCACGGCGTATTCAAATACCAATTGATTTGACTCTGCAGAGTGGTTCAGTTTTACCCACATGATATCCATACCTCTTAGTGTCACTGTAGATCTACACACGCCCATCGGTGTGTTGATAGAGGTAGGTTAACAAGGCTTTTTATCTGCTCTATCTTTTGAAGTTTATACCAGGAACACTACATCACTCACTCTCTCGGGAGGTAACGGGCCAGTGTCAACTTCACGATCCGGGAGTCGGGTGAGTTCCCGTTATGATTTTCCAATAAATGGCCTATCACCTCATTCGCTTCTACAGGCTTTCCAGAGAAGTGAAACGGCAAGCTAGCCTGTAGTTGTTCAGTAGGTAGAGCAGATTTACTAGGCCACGTTTGACAAGTCAAACATGTGGTTGAGCGATTCTATGTTCATCACTAAGCACAAGGGTCTTGTCCTTAACTGCCCTGAGTAAGACAATCCACCAGATTACCCTTACTCCACGGAAGGGGTATGGCTGCACAATCAATACATGAAGGGCTCCATCTTCTCTGTCCCTAAACGTCGGCAATTTATCTTTAAAAACACATACTCTGAGTTTTGAGCTAGGGTTACCAATATTCTTGAATACTGTCTAGCCTAGTCTCTAATACCGGTGCAGGATACTGATACGACTCATATTTACCCTAAGATTTTCAAGACGAATATGGCCTACAAAAATTAACTGGGGCTGTGAGGTGGTAGGTGTTAACTAAGCAATCATGTCATTCAAAAAATATCACGTATGAATTTAACATGCGAAAAGATAATTAACTAGACTAGTAATACAATAAGTAGACTGGCATTTGGGATCAACATGAACAAGAATTGTGACTTGCCTACTGCACCGGGGTCTGTCGGATCGATGTCTTCAGGGAGTTCTTCACCGTCGGGATCCTTTCCTAGCGTCGGATCGTCACTACCGTTCCCTAGTTGCAAAAAGATCCAAGCAACAAACAAACACGTATAAGTCCCGGCTCGGTGAATGCGAGCTGGGAGTAAAATGTAAAATAATTTGAAAATAATACTAAAAATAAGAAGTGGGGTGTGTGAGGTTGGAACCGGGATGTTGCAAGGATGGAAAGGAGGTATAGGGCGCGAGTTAGGGTTTCAGAGGGGATTTGGAGTATATGTGATGTGAGAGGGTTTTACGGGTTTCGGTGTTAAAAAGTGAGAATTTGGATCAACGGTGTCAAAAATTGGAATCGTGGCGTCGAGACAGTCGAAATGCCCGCAAAATAATATAGGGCCCATTAGGGCCCTCGGGTTGGGCTGGGTTGGATATGGGTTGTGGGCCGAATATGGGCTAGATAGGGTATGGGTTGGGCCTAGGGCTTTAACAGAAAAAGAAAGTAAAAAGAAAAAGAAATTCTAAACCTAATGGGCTCAAAGTGGCTCAGTTGTGGGCTGTTATTGGGCCTCGGCCCAACAGATAAATAAAAATAAAAAGAAAAAAGAAAAGAAAAGAAGAACTGGGCCGGCTTGAACCGGCCCGTTGTGCTCGGAACCAGCCCAAAAGAGGAGCCGGGCTGGCCTGCTAAGGGGAGGGGGTGTTGGCCTGAATTGGGGAACAGAGGGGGAGGCAGGGGAGGGCTGCCGCCGGCGACGGGGGAGGAATTGGTCGCCGGTGAGGCTCGCCGCCGGGGGCGGGGAGCATCCAGAGGGCCTACGGGTGATGGTGGTTTCATTTTTGAGGAGAAAGAGGGGAGGTACCACGGGGAATTAGCTCGACGACAGCGAGGTGGCTCGGGATTGCCTCGCCGGAGACAGAGGAGGAAATGGCGAGCCCGCCGGTGCTCGGGAAGAAAGGAAAATGTGGTCAGGGAGGTGAGGAGGAGGTGGAGATGCTCTGGGGAAGTGGAGAAGAGTTCAGGAGGGAGGAAAGGGGGCTCGGGCGCTCGGCTTTTATAGCCGGCGGGGGCGGGGGGGGGGTGCGGCCGAGAGCTCGGAGCTCGAGGCACCGGGACGGGTCCCTAAGGGGATGAACTTGCCGGAGCTCCTGCAACGTTTCACGTGGCCTGGTAGAGGCCGTGAGCTTGGGAGACGAGCTTCGGCAGATCGGCGGGGCAGGCGGCGCAGAGAGGAGAAGAGCGGTGGCGCTGGGCTAGAGAAGGAGAGGAGGACACATGGGAAGGTGAATTTTTTAAATATTTTTTTTGTAAATCGCAGGAGTACAATACGAAATGGAAAATTTTCAAAAATGGCGACCGGTCGGCAAACAAAATGCCGAAAAGGCATAATTGGCATACTAATTGCCGAAAGAAGCAAGTCGGCAGCCCAGCAATCGACAGAACCAACTAATTTTGGCGCGCAGGGCTAGTCGGCCAGCCAGCAGCCGACTTGGCTCAAGTTGGCCAGCCAGCTGCCGACTTGCCCCCAGCTAGCCTATTTATCCACCCCAGACCTCTCTCCGCCTCTCACCCACCGACGAACATAATAGAGCAACTATGTGGATAGCGAGGAGAGGAGAGGGGTTTTGGAGGCGAGTCGGAAGAGGGATTTCGGCAGGAGGGCTGAAGTGAGGTAAATATTTGTGGAATTTTTTTTA
Organism: Stipa capillata; assembly: GCA_019208055.1. Classification (NCBI taxonomy): domain Eukaryota; kingdom Viridiplantae; phylum Streptophyta; class Magnoliopsida; order Poales; family Poaceae; genus Stipa; species Stipa capillata. Next base: position 332,093 of record JAGXJF010000306.1, on the reverse strand, counting down.
GTTTGTTGGATTTACTAACCATGCCCATATTGCAAAATGGTAGGAATGGCTTCATTTGGTTCGGACGACATGCCGAAGGAGAAGTTTCCTGCCGATGTGCCGAACGGAGTCGAGGTTCCCCTCTGCTGGTGCCAAGATCCATGCAAACTAATGGTGTCAAGAGAGATGTCGTACACCTTCGGAAGATGGTTCTTCATGTGCGCTAACTACGATGAAGAGCCAGCGAAGGTTGCCGTGCGCACACAGCGTCGAAGGGTAAAACACGCATTGCACCCAATAGTTCTTACTTCCACCCGCTCGTAACACTGCAATACAATGCTAACACTCATTTGCTTGCAGTCTCCACCCACTATATGTGACTACATATAGTGACTGGACAATACCCAATCGAAAGATGATGAAGAACAATTGATGCGTGAGGTTTATTTTAGGCGAGATTACACTCTGCAACGCATGCACGAGGCGGAGGAGGCGGAGAAGCGAAAGCGTTGACAGGAGGAGCAACGCAAGGAAAAGATGGAGGTGAAACGTCGAGTTGCGGAAGCACGTGAGGTTGAAAGGGCGAGGAAGCGCGAGATCGCACCTCGCGCGAAGGAAGAAGAAGAGGAAGCTCATGCTTGTCATATGAGGAAGGAAAAATATCCGAAAGGCCTTGAGTAGGTTGTCCTATGTTCTATTTTCTTAGTTGTTCTATTACTAGGTTGTTCGGTTCTATGGTTGTATCATGCGAATGTTATCGTACCATCTATCCCATGTGTATTGATGACAATGTATCGTACTCGTAGTCTAGATTTCGATGAAATAAACTAAGTGTTCCAATCCAAGAAAAAGTAGTAGAACTAAGATAGATAAAATTGGAAACATCTAATCCTGCTAGTCTCCCTGGACAGGTCCTCCTGGGCCTCCCTGGGCAGGTCCTCCTGGGCCTCCCTGTCCACGTCCTCGACGTGGCCCCCTCCACGGCCTCTTGCAGAAGTTCGAGTACGTTAACTGTCCCAGCGGAACAATCATACGACGGCCTTTACCGTGCAAGGGCTCATCAAGCTGAGGGGCAGTAGGCTGGGTGTCCTAGGTGGGTGGCGGCGGTGAAGACGGGGTAGGATACCCTCCTCCCAACGCAGAACTGTCAGCGGGGTCGAACTGAGTGTTCTGGAAGTATCGAGAGGGGCTGTCCGAACCTCCTCCTCCATGTGACATGGGAACAAAACCTGTGGGAGACAATAGGTCATGATTGTGTGTAAACATGTTGAATCTATTACGGAAGCAGGAAAATATTACGTACCCGGTATGGGAATCATTGACGGAAACACCTGACTGACCTCCTGCTGCGGCGCCTGCCAGGACGACCCACCGGCCTGTGACGGACCTGGGAGAGGTGGGGCCTGCCAGGACGACCCACTGGCCTGTGAAGGACTTAGGGGAGTAGTCTGCATCGCGGACGGCCTTCGAGGGAGGTGTGCTCCATGTCCTCTCTGCGGGTCATCAACCACATCTGACGCCCTTGTGCAGGAAAGAGCGCGGAGCAAACTACAACAGAGCTCCTCTGCACGAGACCACGCAGTAAAGTCCTCTCTTGTCCTCAATCTTGTTAGTTCGGTCGTGATGTGGTCGTAAAGCTCATGTGCCACCTCAGTGTGCACGCACATAAGATGTTAGAAACGAAAAAGCGTATAACATATATTTTCAAACACGTCGTATAACGTACCGCATTGGCCCTCAGATGTGCACTGTCTAGTGGGTAAAAATATGTGGTCCGTGCTCGTGCTGGCTGGATCTCCTCATGCTCCATGCGTGGTAGAAGGTAAATGCAAGTCTGAGCAATATACCACTGGAGGTAAGCCCGATGGGCCTGAAGGTCGAAGGCCCTAGACTCCTCCCAACAGTCCGTCATAGCCGCCCCCCAAGCCTGAATGTAAGGGTGCAGGAGCTGTGTCCACTCCTGTGCCCTAAAACACCCCCCTCTACGAGACCAGCTGCAAAATTACAAATGTCGAATGCTTTAGATATGTAAGTAATTTTGTTGATTCCATAATAAAAAGTTAAATTGGACGTACCCATGCGTGGCACGATCTAGAGAAACTACGTGTGCCGGTGGTCTATCCTGGTGTAGGTCGAACTGTCGCATCACACGGTGCACAGCGTAGTCTTCAACGAAGATGTCGAAGACCAAATTCTTCCTTGTCATCTAATATGCATCGTCCCTAGTGCACAGTGGAGAAAGGCCGTGGGGAGCACAATAGAGCCTCGCCTCCTCAGTGTAAGGCTCCCACGTGACCTTCTCGTGAGGCAAAAAGTTGAACTGCTCCGTGAATGTTAGGTAGCAGTTCCTCAGCTGTGCAGACGCAAACTGTGGCTGCAGAATGAGAGTACAAGTACGTAAGTGGCAACAATCAAATTGATATAGCAAAAGTACGTACGGTTATAGGCACGAACTTACCCGACACTGTGTCCACAGCGAACCGAAAGTAGGTCCCCTGAGTGGGTTATTGTGGTACAACTCAACTCCGTAAGGCTCGTCCGCATTCACGAATGGTCTCCCTATAGGGAAACACTCATACGACCAAACCTGCAAAGTATGTAATTTAATAACGCTAATATATTGTGTAATATCTATAACATACTACTACGAACACTACACATGACAAAGTATGTAATGTAATGACGTTAATATATTGTGTAATATTCATAACATACTACTACGAACAACTAACCTACAGCAGAAGGGGGCAGCCCAGCAACGACGGCTTCTTCGTAGTCCTTGTGCAGGCGTCACATAGCGCACGCGTACTGGCCGAAAGAACGGCCGATCCCCAACTCCTAGGTGGGATATCACTGGGGTCCTGCCCGTCCGCTATCTGTCTCACAATCTCGATGTGACGCGCATCGACCGTGTCGCCGTGAGAGTTCGTGAACATCACGTAGCCGAAAAGCCACATGATGTACACCTCCAACGAACGAGTGACCTGGTGGTTCGTCAAGTGCTCACCAGGCCAACCAAGCTCTGCTAGCTGCACGAAATGCTCATTTGGTTACAACTTTCAAAAATAACAGCACGATCGAGATAGGTTGTTCGCACTTACCTCAAACCGTCGATACCACGCCCACTTTGGGCCATGCTTCTGGTGCTCATTGATAGGATGCAGGGGATCGTCATGGGAACGAACACCTGCGAAGCGCTGTACGAGATCTACCCGTCAGGTGGGTGAAGCCTCCAAAGGTCCAACCGCTGTCCCCGCGATCGGGAGACCTAGCAGGTAAGACACGTCCTGCAGCGTCGGGACCATCTCTCCCCAAGGAAAGTGGAAGGTATGGTTCTCCGGCCTCCATCGATCGACGAGGCACGTCAACAAAGCCCTATCGAAAGGAAAACATCTAGACCTGACCTCCATGTCGTGAGGTTCCTCGTCCTCACCGAGGAGCTGGTAGTTCTCGTCCATGCCCTCCACCATCCGTGCCAGGGAGAGTAGACCCACCCACTCCAACCTGTAAAATTGAACTCATATTAAATATCAAAATGACTGGCTTACGTGGGTTCTCACATAGATGTACCTATTGATCCACGCTGGGTGAATCCTCAATGCCACACGGGGGGTACGGGTCCTGAAAATCGGGCTGAACTCGCCGTCGGCAATCTTCTTCGCTCAGTGCTTACTGTCCACCCGCGCATCGAGCAACTCAAAGTCCGTCATACCTGCAAGCCTGTTGCAGGATCATAACACGTAGCACATGTCAAGCAGTACTGCATATCAGTGCATCAATACGATACAACAAAAAATGTTGAAGTACATAATTGAATGGAACAAAGCAGGCACATATTACAAGTTCACTAGAATCATTACAAACATTTTAAAACACAGTACAAAACTACAACAAGTAAGTTCAATTACATAATAGACCAGACAAAGCAGGGACATATTAGAAGTTCACTACAATTATTACAAACATTTTCATATTCAAACAGAGTACTACATTTCGAACATAATTGGAATAGTACAAATCATTATTCAGGACGTAACATTACGAAGCCTTGTTCTCACTCCGCGAAGGCATGATGTCCATGCCCTCGTCCAGTCCCAGTAGAAGGGATTGCCGATGTACTTGCCGTGGGATCACCTCCCGCTTGGTCCTTTAACTTGGGACAATATTTCTTCCGATGGCCATAAGTAGCAAAATGCAAGCACTGCCTTGTAGGGCCCCCAACCTCTGACTCATTCATGTCGTTGTGAATTCGACGAACTCTACGCCGCCCCTTGATGTCACGAAGTAGGCTCCAGTGCGGTATGTATTCCCTTTGATCCTCTTCTACTGTGGTGAAGTTGTCGACAACACCGAATCCAATAATTTCACCGCTCCATGTTGCAAGGATGGTCTCCTTTAAATAAAATGGTGACATGAAAGAGGTAGAGTCCATACCAATTAGCCCACACGCGGCTAGCACATGTAAGCACGGCTTGTGTAGAAAAAAAGGCTTGTTGCATGTGTAGCTACAGGTTGGAATTTCTTCACACCCGAAAGCAACCACGAACGTCCGAATCTCATTTGCGGTTCCAAAACCTGTCTTATCCCGTAGTCGAACTTCATACCTATGTTGCAGGTTGCCAATCCTTATGATGATGTGCATCTTCCCCTTTGCTATCTTCTGCTCCATGTATTGCATGACAGTCGCGCTGAAAGGAGTTTCAGTGCAGGTGCTCATGTGCAATGCAGCTGTCTGATACCTCTCTTGGAAGTACTGAATTGTCCCATGAAGTATACTCTCCACTATAACAACTAAGGGTAAACCGCGTTGTCCGTGAAGTACCTAATTGTACACCTCCACCAGGTTGATTGTCATGATACCGTACCTCGCACCGTGAGTGTCAAAGAGCAAGGACCATCACTACAACAGGACCCCCCCTATAGCAACGCTTTTTTCCGTATCTAAAAGTCCATATATGCGTTGCTAGTGTCTTTACCAACGGTTTGGGATGCGTAGCCTTATCCAGTGTTGCTAGCGCATATTGCAACGCTTATGCTGCCGTTGGTAAAAGGGACCGTTGCAAGACTACAACACATAAAACAGACTTGTGCATCACTTTTATATGTTGGTGCTTAATGTACAGGAATCAAAATCTCATTGCTTGGCAACGGAGAATTTGCAACGCTTCAAGTGTTGGTACATATATAATGTGAATAATATTATTTTTTATATATATTGCCAGCAATTAAATTAATGTTCCATGTAATGGTGGTAATTATGTATTTCAAGTGAAGAAAAAACAAGAGAATATACTCACGAGACGAAGAAATCATATATTAGATAAAACTGTTGGATTACAATAGTGGATATTATAGGAGGAACATCATCCAAATGTGATGCATAATCTAAATATTTTCTTGATAGCGAAACTTAAACTGAAAGCATCCATCAACATCCCTACAACTTAACTAAAACTTAACCGAGGAACATCATCCAACTGGAACATCATCCCTACAACTTAACTAAAACTGAAAGCATCCATCATCATCATCATGAACAGGAATCATCATCATCATTGCAATATACTTGCCACGCACCCATATAATCATCCATTTATCTTTTGAATCTACAAACAAAAAAACAAAATGAACTGTTAACACACAATGCATTGACATGATGCAAGTAGTGATAGAGATAGGATATTAGTCACATACAAAGGTTGAAGGCCATGCAATCTTTGTTTTTTCTGCACTACCAAGAGTATTGCAGTTTTTGCGACTCCGTACCAAATCTTCAGTTTTCACAAGTACCATATCGACATGCACTGCCCAGAATTCATTTCTAATTTCAGCACCATCAAGTTTAAATTTAGGATCGCAACTTACAACTGTAGCAAGAGCTACGTCCCTGTTATGATTTTTCAGGCTCTTCAAGAATACTTTAGTTCCTGCCTGTTAGAGAAAATCAAAGTTACCATTGGCAGAATCATCCTCATCACCCATGACAAAACAGAGACAAAACAGGAGAACATATGAAATGAATTTGAGCACTCTTACAGGTAGTTCATTGGCACCCAACCAACTCAGCGAACCATTTTGAGCACTCTTATTGGCTGCATTAGCACCTTTTGTTTTTTTTGGTCTGGACAGCAGTTTGATAGCAAAGAAGAAGTAATAAACAAATAAACAAGCTAGCACTATAGTTTGAACACAAATTTGTATGTGATTATGAAAAGATACCAGCTTGTTTGCAGCAGAAGTTTTTTCTCCTTGACGTGCACTGACATTCTCAAGCAAAGTTTCTTTGTTCTGAACAACATTCTGATAGCAAGACCAGTAGATACATAAACATTGGAGCAATATATTTTGAACATATTGTATATGGTAATGGAAATATACCTTGTGTGCAGCAGAATTTAATTCCCCTTGCCATGCACTGAAATTCTGATCAAAAGTTTCTTGGTTCTGGACAGCATTCTAATAGCAACAAGTAAACACATAAACATGGGAGCACTATAGTTCGATCATAATTTTGTATATGAGACTATGAAGATACCTTGTGTGCAGCACAACTTTTTTCTAGTTGTCGTGCACTGTCACCATTATGCACCATAGTTTCTTTGTTCTGGGATAAAAGGATACACGTCAAGTTTTGGGTACTGTATATGTAATTGCAAAAAGTGCAAGCGTAACAACTTAATCCTCAGCAATGACAGGTTCCAAAGAGTATTTAAGTACACAAACCTTATCTGGAACAGAATGGTTGTTTGATGCTTGCAAATCTACACCATTTGAACCACTTGGCTTGTTCTGTAAATTATTGGGTCATTTTTTAACCAGTTGGAGTCCATCAACCGAAGGAGCAAGCACTCTCTACAGATAGCATAACATAAATATTAGTTGAGACCATAATTTCTGGAGTGAAATTTGAGGAATTTTATTGTGTACTTCGACAAGATACAAACTTTTCTGTTTAAGTTATGTCCATGAACCGAAGGTTCAAGCCCAATTGTAGCCATTGGATCCAAAATTTCCTATGATAGAAATACAGAAAGGTTAGTCCACAAAATAAATGAAGATTGCAGTTGATAGAAATTTACCTGATTTGGTTGTCTTTCCATTCTTCTTATCTTCTCCTCTAGTTCCATAATTTTAGCATCTTGATTTTTCTTTTCTTGATATAATTTTTTCATGTCAACTCTAAAAGATAGCATAGCTTCATTTGGTGTATCCTCCACCGAAATAAAATGTGTATTCTGGAATAGACGTGAAGTAGAAACATCAAAAAGTTTTTTTGGGTTTGGAACTAATCCCAAACCATGTACATGACCAGGCCTGTCATCTCCTAATACTCTGTTCAACGCATCTAGTCTTTCCATCGCTGTTATCCGCTAATTCAGGGTTTTTGTCCATAATATCCTTCAACTCTTCCTAAATACATGAACAATGTAAGTAATAAGAATATATATATAATATCAAATTCAAATACGAATGGTTGAGAGTTGTAAATATACCACATGAGCATTAATGATTTTGTTATTGCAAGTTTTCGGCTTGTGCGTATGGACGAACAAGTGAGCCCTATGAGGGTACTTCTTTTCGGGATCTGCATCTTTCTGTTGATATGTAATGTAAACACGAATTACATTACAAAACATGAATGGAACAGAGATGCATGAAGTTAGTATATAAATTTTACCATTTCTTCCCTATGACGAGGGAAACTTTTTGTCCCAGCAGTATGTGTAGACTTCCTCAGTGAACAGTTAATCCTATTTTTAGCACTAATTTTCTACCAAAGAATGAGTGAAAACAATTATGTGCATATCTTTCATGGTATCTGCACGGCAATATATAAAGTCCAACAAGGAAAGTTGGAAATGGAATTCTTTTAAGTACCTTCGCTTTCTGGGTTGTCCAATGATTAACTAGAGATCTCCACTGATCCGGAGTCACCCATTTTGGTTTATTGTTGTAATTGGCTTCGGTGCTTTTTTTCTCATCAAAATAAACTGCTTTCAGATCGGACTTATATTGCCTCCATCTGTCTCCAATTGTCTTCAATATATATTTTTCCATGCGAGGAAGGTAAAGGAACCTCATCTATATAACAATTAGAACATAAATAGGGTGACTGCAATGTAAGGCAACATAGAACAAGCTAGTAACGGATATTGAGTGGATTAAAATTTACCTTTACTTGATCTAGTATAGCCTTTACATTTATTTCAGTTTTGAGCGATCTCCAATCCTTGTAGCTCAAGCTACACAATGATCCATTCCTTGCAACTGAGCCAAGAAAGTCCCCAAGATGTTTAGCCTCTTTTCCGATTGGCTGATCTAGGTCATTGCAGCGAACCATTATCCTTTTCCCTTTTGGAAGGTTCCAAATATATTTCAGCTTCCTCTTCTTACGCTCTTTTGTTTCTGCATTTTCAGCTGAATATATAGAACCATGAATTATATGTTATGATGATGAATAATCATATATTGCAATCAGTAAGGAATGAGCAACAAACTTACCATCTTCATTTTCATCCGCATCAGCATCATCACAATCTGTGAAGCCTTCTTCATCATTAGCAGTTATTTCTTGGACATCAGATGATTCGACATCTTTTTCAGCAGAATTATGATGTTCGATCGGTTCTTCCGTCATATATTCTTCATTGGATTCAACAAAGTTAATTCTTGTCCATGACATATCTGCTGCAACATGACAATGACCAAAAGTTTAAATAAAGTATGTAAAATACAATATAGGTTGTTTCGGAAACTACAGTATATAGCACACGGAGATTTGAAAAATTACAATTCAATCTGGGAGAGACACCGAACATAAGAATTTGGATAGGATCCATGGGAAGGGGTAACCTCAGACACCGAACATAAGAATTTGGCTATCTCAGTAATAAAACAATGGTAACTTTTGCAATGAGTAAACCGAACATATGAATCAATTTCAGATTAAACTAGAATCGTGATCTCTCTGTATATCCATTGGTGGGTGAAAAAAACAGCTGAGAACCAATACGGAGGGCATGAATTGCAGCAATGAGATGGGATAAGGAGCAGGGCACTGACTAGATGAATTCGCAGGATTGTTGCCACCACGTACCAGCCAGATTTGTCTGGTAAGAGAGATGTGAATTGATTAAGAGCACAGATCGGTAGAGTATGGAGCAAGAGAGGATGAATTGTGGGAGAGTAGGTCGGCAACTAACCTTGCTCAGCTCGTGGTGATGCCTCCGCTACCGGCTGCCGGGCGTGGGATGAGTCCAATACGAGACGAGGAAGGGAACCGTGTTGATATGGGAGGAAAGGTTTCCGATTTTGTTGGCGCAGTTACCTCATCGCGATCTGTTTGACTGATGTTAGTCTCCGTCCTAGATTCGTATGACAGGTGGGGGCATGGTAATGAAGCGCGCGTACTTAAATTTTTTTTGACCAGATTAGTCGCTATTGGTGGGAGAGAATGGAGGGAAAAGGAAAATTGGAGCGAAACTAAAAAAGAAATACGAGGGAGTGTAAAAATTTAGAGCGAAACAAATTATAAATTTTGGATTCTCCGTCGCCTCCACCTAGGGCGACTCGGGCCATGGCGGGCCCGCTCGCTCGGCTTTTTTTTCTTTTGATTAAATTGCCAGCGGCTTTTTTTCTTTTGATTAAATTGTTTGGTAAAAAAAAACTACATGTATTTTGCTGGTTTGAGGAGAAAAACATTAGCACAACAAAATAATTTTAAAGAGCTCTATATTCATTCTAATAAATTCGTTTTGAACGAGAATAACCTGGTATATTGCATAGAAATAAATAAACTCATGATAATCATCCTCTTCCTCTCTTATGCCTTGGTGGCATATGATCCGAGGGGAAGGTAAACTGTGACTGTGGTATTGGATTGGTCCGGAGATTGTAGGGCGGAGTTTGCTGCCTGTCTTGCGGAGTTTGCTCACTGTCTTGCGTAACATCCGGCTGTGTAGGAATCTGGCTGTACCGAAGCTCGTCAGCTTGAAACAAATTGTCTATCCAGTGATAGCACTGAGAGCCCTCCGCCATATCGTGGGATGACGCACCCTGATAAGCAGGTCCTGCAATGAGGGACTGATACTGAAGATTTGAAAGAAAACACAGGTCCGGCACAGGAAAGGCACTCTCATCCATCGGCGGTGAATCGAGGTAGTCCTGCAAAAAAAAATCGTAATTAAATGTATAAGATTAAATTTAAGCAAGCAAATAGTTGGTAGGTTAAATTTAAACTTTCGTACCTCTCTGCTTGCACCTCCTTGAGAGCTCTGGCCTTGCTCGTGCATTCTCCGAGGACTTGTACTAGCTCTCGTAGACGGGTCTCTCACGAGTGTCATGTTAGGGCATATGGACGACTTGAAACGTAGGCATCAAGGTCAGGTAAACATCAGTATGACCACGGAGTATCGTATGTAGATTACATGCGGAGTGCCGTTCAGTTTAGATAGTATACCTCCCCAAGTGTGCCTCCTTCAGAGCTCTGGCCCTGCTCGTGCATCCTCGAAAATTCTGTATGAGCTCTCCAAGACGAGTTCCGCATGAGCGTCGTGTCAGCTCGTATGGTCGGCTACGGATGCAAGCAGTATGGTAAAGTTAACATGACCATGAGTAAGATAATCTCTGACATTTAAAAAGACATACCTCTAGATCTCGACGTCCAGAAGCGGATACTGAACCGCGGGCCTTACTTGGTCCTGCCTCACTTGGACGCGCTAGGCTTGATCGTGCCTCACTTGGACGCGCGGACCTCTGCTCGGGTATGTTCAACGCACCGCGTATTATGTCATCAGACCGACCGCATCTTAAATTCTTCAAAATGTCCTTCGCATCTTCGTACATTTGCTTCGCCTTTTGTATAATGGAGGGATCCTGATTACGGCTTGTGTGAATGATGGTAGCGGCAGTAGCCTGGATGCGCAACGCCTTATCGAACTGCGTGAAAAGATCATCACGTACTTGAGGGTTGAAATTCGTAACTCACAACCTCATACGATTTCTTACCGTGTTATCACGAACCGAAGCTCTGTGCCGATCCATCGCTAATCGTAGTTGTTGTGAATGCGTGAGTGAAGCTGGTCTCGATGGTGGATTAGAAGTGAGCCTAGTGCGCGTTCTCGGCACATACCAGCGTATGTATTCGTCATACGTGCGCTCATCGTACGGCCTGCGTATAACTTCATATTGTAATCATCCGCATTTACATAATTGTTAGCACACATGAAAGCTATTTACCGTTCTTCCCGGATGACCTCTAGTGGAGCCCTATTATCCCAACTGTCCTTCCATACGCGTTGCACCCCCCTCCAATCGTCGTCTTTTCTGTTTTTCTTGTCCTGCCTGTGTTACAAATATGACATGACAAAAGGTATTTCAAAGAGCATTGTTTTTGTTAGCCCTAATGTTTAGGTTTTGGTAAATCAGGGCGTGACAATAGTACAGCAATGAAAATATTTATAAAGTTCGATTAGGACTTACTCATGAACCTTGTTCTCGAGCTCCCTATTATCTGGAGGGGGGACATGTTGGAAGAGACCAAATTGTCTCATGACACGCCCCGGTGAATACGGTTCCACCATGTGTGAGAATACAAGGTGCGAAGTTGTCAACCAGAGATGTCTATCCATGAAACACTGAACAGACAACCCTGCAGGCGCGACACTGTTTATATGATCTTCTGTCCAGGAAAACCATATGACGCTATTTTGGTGCAACATCTCGAACTCCTGGTGGTAGAACACGTAGCACCGGGCCGACACTTCTCGAGCCCATGCTAGCGAGGCGTATGTCCACCTAGTCCCCATAGTTGGGCCACCGCTGTATTCCTCTCCTACGAGGTACGGGTGGACCGGAACTGTGATCTGTGGTCGTCCAACTGGAAAGTGCTCCCACGACCATAACTGTAGCAAGGTATGACAGAGATTTAGTATTGGAAGTTTGGCCTTCTTGTGCTGTGAGGCGTCACACAAACCCCGGTAAAGAGCACAGAGCACTGCAGATCCCCAGCTGTACTGGGGGATGGCGTCGAGCGGGTCATCAGCCAAAGACTCAGCTAGGTGGATGTAGTTTGGATAAACCACATTACCATGTGAAGTAGGAAACATGTACGCACCGAAGAGGAACAACAAGTACGCAACAAGGTGGGTGCTCACAACCTCATCAGTAGCCCCTTCTGGGCACGTCTCAAACCTCCTAAGCCATTGGTGAGGCACACCTCGTGCGGCAACACCCGTCTCTGTTCTGGATATCTGAACACCAAATCTCGCACCCAAGTGCTCCCTCCAGTCAACTCTCCGGGATGGTGGAACAACTGCCTGTCCTCGTATAGGTAGACCAGTGATCATGGCCACATCCTGAAGAGTTACCGTCATCTCTCCCCAACGAAAGTGGAAACTATGAGTCTCAGGTCTCCACCTATCGACTAAAGCAGACAACAGAGATGCGTCTAGAGTGAAAGAGCGGCCTGTTGATAACATCCTAGCAAATGGCAGAAGTCCACTCGCCCGAAGACATGGAACAAACCGCTCGTCCAAATTCCAGTGTGTCCTTGGTCCTCTAAGTTTGAAGGTTGATGGAATGTCCATGGCACCTGCTAGCCAACAGTGGCATCTGTGTTGCTCGTCGTAGCGTGGCTTAAGTAATTCAGGCAACTGCGCCATGTCCTACAAGTAAAAAAATGACGAATTATTTATGTTCAATAAAATTAAACGACAGAAGATGCTTCAAATTTAGGCACACTTAGTTCTAAACAAATGTATTACAACTTATCAGAAACATGTGGGACGATGAAAACAAATTACACATATCTGTCACTTCTATTATTTGCAGAAATTACAATATACTAAAGTTTAATAACATGGCAAATAAATCATCTCATATTAAACTTATCTCTTGATCTGCAATATATTGTACTAAAAGGAAAACTACATTTAATTTTACTTACCAAATTTCTTCTTCTTTCTATTCCTCTTTCTGTTGCCTCTGGACAGCAAAAGAACAGAACAAAGCAGAGTGGAAGAAGCACAGACGCCAGAGTGAGAAATGAGCTGCGGGGGCGTTCAGGGGCGCTCGGGTGAGAGTTTTAAGGGAAAAAATTCATACCAAAAGCGAAAGCAACGAATAATTTCACTGTATTTTCGTGCTCAATTTGTCTGGCCAAAAGCGAAAGCAATCCGTGAAAAAGTGACAGTGTGACAAATTGAATGACATTTCACAAATTGAACAGTGAAAGCAGCCTGGCCGAAAGCGAAGCCTTTTGGGGGGCAAACGCCAGACCCCCTGGCGTTTGGTGCACCGAGCAAACGCCGGCGGACGTGGCGTTTGGTGCGTCGCCCTCGGTGGAGGCGACGCTGACGTCTCGCCCTCGGCCGGGGCGACGCTTGGGGGGCAAACGCCAGACCCCTTGGCGTTTGACTTGCCGCGCAAACGCCAGCGGACGTGGCGTTCGGTGCTTCGCCCTCGGAGCGACGCTGGAGGGGCAAACGCCAGACCCCCTGGCGTTTGGTGCACCGAGCAAACGCCGGCAGACGTGGCGTTCGGTGCGTCGCCCTCGGTGGAGGCGACGCTGACGTCTCGCCCTCGGCCGGGGCGACGCTTGGGGGGCAAACGCCAGACCCCTTGGCGTTTGACTCGCCGCGCAAACGCCAGCGGACGTGGCGTTCGGTATGGATGGCAAAAAACCAGATCTAGTTATGAACATAATTGTGTTTCAATTTTTTTGATACTAAGAATGTAAATAACAGAAACACATTTGAAGCTGAACTTTATTGAGGTACTGTGTCATCACTTGGCATTTTAGGAGCATCTACAGTTTCTCCCTCTATATCTCTTCTCATCCAATTTTGTTTGTGATGGGCAGTATCAAAAAGGTCGAAGAATTTGCTGACATGATAAGGCTCTGTTTCCACATCATTCCATTCTTCACCCATTTCAAAATTATCTCGAGGCTTCATCTTCAAAACAACGTACTGACCATCCTGGATAAACATGATCATCCACGTAGAACACTTGGTCAACTTGATTGGCAAATACAAAAGGTTCGTCCTCTGCCTTTTTACCAGTGTGAATTAGACGAGAGAAATTCACAAGTCTACACCCATACTTATCTATTTTCATACCTTTTCCTTCGGCAACATCAACCCATTCACATTTAAATAGCACCATTGAAAATTTTCCGAAATAGTCTAACTCAATTATGTCCACAATCCTTCCAAAGTACATGACATCTCCAAGAATAGGATTTCTATCACGTGCAGAAGAGTAGCTTGATGTTTTTTGCTGTCACAACAACTCCACTATTTTGAGTTACCTTGTCATAACGCTTCGGTCTAAATCTGTACCCTTGAATATTGAATGCTCTATGTCTCGTTGCAACCTCAAGTGGACCACGGGCCAACCATCTAATTTCCTCACCGATGCTGTCACTACCTTTCTCCCTCTCCAACTGCATCACCTATATGAACACAAATAATAGAGTGCATAAGCTACATTCAAATCCTAAATAAATTGAATCATTGTACTTACATGATCCTTGAACCATTCAGGAAATTGTTCATGTTGCATCTTCTCAAAGGTGTTTGGATCTATACGTTTCTTGCGATTCTTCCTTCTCAAATAAGCCCCATGTTCTCTACAAAATACAAAGACCATTATTTCAGTTCAAAACTTATTAATAAACAAATGAAGAGGCAGTGGTATGACATTTACACCAAATATGGCTTCACAGCGTCACAGTTGAACAACACATATCTGTGGGCTTGTGCTGCCTCCTTATCCTTTAAAGTGTATACCATTGGTCTTCCCAATGGTTTCCCCACTGGAGGAAACAACATAGATTGTTGTGAAGATATTGAAGATTCAGAGTCCTGTGGGTTGTCATCATTCCTTGATGGTTGGTTATGCTTGGTGGAGAAACCCTGTAGATATCTTGAACAAAATGTCATGCACTCATCCGCTAAATAAGATTCTGCAATTGAACCCTCTGGACGAGCTTTGTTCCGAACAAAGGACTTTAGCTCACCAAGATACCTATAGCACATATATATCCAATAAGTTATCATTGTATATGCAAAAAGAAAGATTGTAATAAGTTTAGGAGACATTATTACCTTTCAATGCAGTACATCCACCGATATGCAACTGGTCCAGCTATTTTACATTCACTTGCTAAATGGACAACTAAGTGCACCATAACAGTGAAAAAACCAGGAGGGAATATCATCTCCATTTTGCAGAGTGTAAGTTTGATTCTTTCTTCCAAACGGTCAAGCTCATCAACATTAAGAACTTTTGAACATATGCCTCGAAAATATGATGACAGTTCAAATAGTACTGCTGTGACATCATCTGGAAGAATACCTCTCGCAGCAATTGGTATAAATTGCTGCAATAGGACATGACAATCATGTGTTTTGAGCCCATGAATTTTTCCTTCAGTACAATTCACACATTTCGATATATTTCCACAATATCCATCGGGAACTTTTATACCATGAATAACTTTGCAGAATAATTGCTTTTCTTTTTTAGACATGGTAAAGATAGCTGGTGGCAAATAATACTTGCCTGAAGGTTTTTTTTGTGGATGGAGCTCCCCTCTAATTTTCATATCTTCAAGATCTTGACGAGCCTGCACATTATCTTTTGACTTCCCATCCAAATTGAGAAGTGTGCCATAAATATTATCACATACATTCTTCTCTATATGCATCACATCCAGATTATGTCGAAGGAGATTACTGTCCCAATATGGTAATGTGAATAGACTACTTTTTGCTTTGTAAGTTTTTGAGGTACTAAAATCTCCACATGCAGCTATGTCATCTAATACGGAACGACCATAATACGTTATAGGCTCTGTTCTATTCTCAGTTGTTCCATCAAAAGCAGAAGCATCATTACGAAATTCATGATCAGGTGGCAGAAATTGCCGGTGACCCATAAAACAAGCTTTCTTGCCATATTTCAAGCGCTTGGTCCATACATTTGCACCGCAAGGTGGACATGCATAATCTCCATGCACCATATATGAAGCAAGCATTCCTAATGCTGGTAAGTCATTTATGGTCCACGAGACAGCTGCTCTGAGTTTAAATATTCTCTGTTCGGATGCATCATAGGTTGTCATCCCATTCACAAATAGATCTCTCAAATCTTCTAAAAGAGGCTGCATAAAGACATGAATCTTATCTCCAGGGCTCCTAGGTCTAGGAATAATTAAAGGCAATGACAGATAAGATTTCTTCATGCATAGCCATGGAGGCAGGTTATACATGACTAGCACAACTGGCCAACAACTATAGCTATTGCTCATCATCCCATATGGATTAAATCCATCAGTTGCTAGGCCAAATCGAATATTACGACAATCATCTGCAAATCCATGCTTCTCATCAAATTTCTTCCATGCCTCAGAATCTGCTGGATGCCGTAGCACTCCATCCTGCTTGGTGCGCCCTTCATCGTGCCATCGAGCTAGAGTTGCTGTTTCTTTGCACATGAATATCCTTTTCAGCCACTCTTTGATTGGAAAGTATCTCAGAACTTTCATTGGCGAAGCTCTCTTTCTTTCCTTTTTAGTTAACTTGGTTTGGGGCATTTTATCTTTCCACCTAGAAGCCTTGCACTTAGAGCAAAAATCATCATTTTCTGTCTCTTTCCAGAACAATTGACAGTTATTTGGGCAGGCATGAATTTTTTGATATCCTAATCCAAACTTCGATATGATCTTCTTGGCCTCGTAAAAGTTTTGGGGCAGATCTTTTCCATTTGGAATAGCCATGTGCAGAATATTAAGTAGATCTCCAAATGACTTATCAGACCATTTGTTCATGGATTTTGTATTGAACAAAAGCGCAAGTAAGGATAGCTGAGATAATTCACATTCTGGCCACAAAGGCTTCTCTGAATCTTGAATTAATTTGTACAATGCTTCTACTTCTTTAGTTGCTCCATCTGGAAGTGGATTTGAAAAATCTGTACTATCACTCGTAGGCACATCACCATCATATATTTTCCTAATTGAATCCATAATCATTTCATGCATATTAGCATTTCCTTCAGTTTCAGGTTGTGGTTGTTGATCATCATTGTGTTCGGATGAAGACTCACCGTGAAAAACCCATTTGTCATAGCTCTGAAGCATTCCATTCCACATCAAATGGCCACGGACATCATCCCTTGATAGTACTAAAGTGTGAACACAATCTTCACATGGGCATCAGATCATTATATCTGCTGATATATCTTTATATGCAAACTCCAGAAATTCATCTACACCAGCTGAGTACTGTGTACTTTCTCTAGGAAATTGCAATAGTAATTTGGTGGATTCTAAATCCATTGCACACTGCATAAAAATAACAAATATTAGTGCAGTTGTAACCATGAAAGAATTGCAAAAGCTTAGCTTGTAAATATCTGATTTGCGATTTAAGCTCTGAAACTGTACAGTACCGCCACCACTGAGGTGGTACAATATAGCTCTGAAATTGAGGTGGTACCGCCACCACTGAGGTGGTACAATATAGCTCTGAAATTGAGGTGGTACAGTACAGCTCTGAAATTGTAACAAGCCCGAAGCTACTCTCTCAGATGATTTGATCGCAAAGACAGGGGGAATGGATCCATCTCTCCTATCTGACGATCCATCCCCTTCATCCTCTACCAAATCCCCCTACATCCCACGGCCTATGTCTCGAGGTGCCCACGAAAAAGGTGACTGGATGAGAGGAGATGAGAAGGAGGGAGGGAGAGAGGGTTACCTCGGAGGTCAGTCTCGGGTTTAACGAGAGGAGATTGGATGATTGATTTGTGTCGTAGTTGGAGGGAGAGACCTAGATCGATCCGGATATGAAGGCGAATATCAATCTGGATCGAAGAATAAAAGAGAGGGAATTCGCGCGATGTGGTTTTGCTCGGACGGTTAGCACAGATTTTCGCGCCACATTCCTTATGTGTACTTGCGTGTCTAATTAATTTTTATTTTTAATTATGTATATTTGCAGTCTTATAACAGATATAATTTGCAACCAATACATGACAACATATAAGATCTGTTGCAATCTATGTACTACAATAGAGTCACGAGCTGCAAGTTTGCAACACATATGCTGCACCGCGTATATGCGTATCTATTATAAATTTTGCAACATATAGTCAAAACGTTGTAGAATTTGTGTTGCTTTACAGGGGGTATCCTTGTAGTGCATCTCTCCTTCGGCTCATTCTCGATCCACTCGGAGAAGATCTTGATTCGTCCACCCTTCTTCCTCTTAACACCGGGCGGGTCAATACCAGGTAGAGTGCACAGTTCTTTTGGCTTCTCGTCCGCTGCTACTGCAATTGCCATGGCTTTCTTTCTCTGCTGAGTTAACTCTGTTTTAGTGAATTCATCAAGCTTAGTCCATAGTTTACAGAACTTCTTTACTGATTTTGTTTGCATAGCCTCTTGAAGAGATTCATAAGATGCTTGTTTCTGAACTGCCGATAGAAATTTGCCCCCAGATAGCGAATGCACCAGCGGCTTTGCATATACCGGGATGCCTGTCATGGAGTATGCACACGTTCGGTTGATTTTTGACGACACCTCGCTTCAGTCTTCTGAAGAACCATAGCCAGCTCGCGTAGTTCTCGCCTTCAACAAATGCGAAAGCCAATAGAAGAATTTGGTTGTTATCGTCCACTCCAATAGCGGTAAGGGTTTGTCCCTATACTTTCCTATCAAGAATGTACCATCAACACACAGTAAAGGTCGACAATGGTTAAATGCTTCAATGCAAGCTCCGAAGGAGAAAAAAGCCCGGTTCATCTCTTTAAATCCTGGTGACTTGGATGACAAAGTATACTTGATGTCGACATACGTGCCCGGATTCCTGCCTTTTAGTGTCCACAGCAGATAGGGAAGGTTGTGATATGAATCTCTGAAATTCCCAAATCGCATCTCCATTGCTTTCTGTTTAGCACACCATGCATTTCCGTAGCTAATTGAGAACTGGTACTTCTTTTTTATTGCTACTTGAATATGTTTCGCTTTCATATCTTTCTTCTCCACTATCTCGGCGAACATCAATCTTGCAATTAGACTTGAAGTCATGTTACGATGCTCTACGAGGACATTGGATCGAACACAGTTATGAGGCACTACTCTGCTAACAATCCAAGTCACTTCGTACTTCAGGACGTGAGCATGCACAGAGCAAGGACAACCATTACTACTGCACTTTGCGTGTACTGGGTCGGGATAGACACTTGAACATAAAATGTTCTTTGCGTGGACATACCCCATAAAGCAACTGCATCTTTTAATTCGAGCTTGCTGCGATACATGGTGCCATTTTTTATCTCATTGCTTCTAAACTCCCACGATGACTCATGCCCATCTGTCACACGCATACCACCCAATAGTTCTTGGTCCCACCCACTCGGAATTTGATGATCAGTAGTCTCCTCGTCCTCAGCACTATCTTCATTATCGGCCTCCTCGTCGTCATCTTGCGCAATGCCCACTAGATCTTCCTGCTCCATAGCTTCCACCAGCTCTTCGAATTCATCAGCTTCGTCCGCCCGCCCAGTAGGACCATGGTTAGGTCTCATTCCTCCCGGAATCACTGCTTCAGAATGATATCCGGCTCCGTATTCTGTTACCCCTTGCGCTGATGCACTTATGTAATCCTTTGCATACGTTGTACAACGATACCCCGTTGCATCTTTGGCAACAGCTTGCACCAAAGCAACAGGATCATCCTTACGACCGCTGCAGACCCTAAGCCAAGAAGTCCACTCCTTCGTTCTTTCAACGGACATCAGATCCCAGTGCAAAGAACTTAAGGACATTGTAAACATAGCTTGAATGCTGACGCTATGCTTGTCTGTATCAAGACCAAAACTACGGGTGAACCAGTCTTTAGCTTCTCTAATGTTCATCGACTTGGGATTTTACAGAGGCAATACAGTGTAACTGAATGCACTAAGATCAACTCCATTCAAATTCATCATCACTTCTTCAGGACCATAGAAAATCTTGAATCTCACTATATCAGACATTCCTGTCATCCATAACATCATTTCGTAAAATTTACCTGTGTTCAAAATGTAGGAGACTCGTAATATGTAGCTACATATGTTGAATTGATCTATAATAACAAAAGTAGATTTACGACTATTTCTTAACTATGTAGTCTACTTCTTTTATTCTAAAATCGTACTCCACTTCTATTTCTTCCATATTTTTCTAGCTCTGTATAACTATTTCCTAATATCGTCAACTGTATGATCAAATCGTGACATATGCGATCATAGATGGAATTCAATTTTTAAAACGCCGCAGGTACATTATTCTAAAACGCCTTAGGTAGATTAATATACCTAACATATTAATATTATTTCTACCCCAAAACTACCATGCTAATACTAAGCTACACAAGACAAAATTCTATAATTAGTGAACTAAATCGATTAATTTTTTCAAAATTAGGGTTTACCTGACCGACGAAAAAATCCGCAACGCCTCCTCTCCTTTTCTTCCTTCTTCTCTTCCTCTCCTCTTCTTCCTCCTTCTTCTCTTCTTCTCCTTCCTCTTCTTCCTCCTTCTCTTCTTCTCTTCTCTTCCTCTTCTCTTCTTCCTCATTCTTCTCTTCCTCTCCTCTCTCTCCCACGCCGCGCCGCTGCCCCACAGCCTCGCCACCGACCACCGCGCTCGCCTCGCCGCCGGCCTCCCCGCTAGGCTTGCCGCGCCCCCGGCCGCCGCCCTCGCCCTCCAAGCCGCACGTGTGTGCGTGCGCGTGAGCGTGTGCGGTCGGGCCGACCGAGTCGGGGCCGTAAATGCCGACTTGGCTCAAGTCGGCCAACGGGTTGCCGACTAGCACCAAGTCGGCAAATGGTTTGCCGACTTGAGCCAAGTCGGCCAACGCATTGCCAACAGGGGCTGCCGACTATGATTTTCGGCCCACGAGCTGCCAACTGATCCTATAATCGGCAATTCGAATGCCGATTTAGCCTTTTCGGCATTTCGTTTGCTGACCGGATGCCATTTTTGAAAAATTTCCATTTCGTATTGTACTCCTGCGATTTACGAAAAAAATAATATTGAAAAAAATTCGCATCGGGAGCAGCGTCGCTGCAGAGGGACGGAGCTCATCCCGTTCCCAGCGTCGGGCGGTGGGCGGCGTGACGAGCGGTGGCGACGGTGGCACAGGCGGCGGTGATGGGAAGACGGGGGCGAAGCCGAGTTGGGCTAGTTGGGCCGTAGAGAGGGAAGTGGGCTGCGAAAAGAGATGAGGCCCACTGACAATTTCGGGATTTTGGAAATTTTGAAAATTTCAGTACTGTTACACTAAGTTAATACTCAGTTGCGCATAAAGCAGAAATTAATAAGTATATAAGCTAATGCAACATTAGTACTTACTCCTTTTGGAAAGGATAAAGTATGTACTTCTTATCATGGCTTGGCTTCAACATTTGTATGATATAATCCTCGACGAACCTTTCATTTGCGTCCATACTTTATGTGGAGGCAACTATGGATCAGTGAAGCTAACAACTTCTTTCATTTGTCTTGCTCCAGTAATCATGTATCTACTTATACAAAATCAAATATTTATATACAGATGACATTTATATTGGATGTATGTAGTCCAGGAGTGTAAATACTTATAGCGTCCAGCATCTAATGATTGAGGCATCCAGGGCATTGAGGTTGTAAAGATTAAACAAGTCGTCAAACTCCACTGAGAAGTAACAACTATTTGGTTGTAGTGAAAATGGTCTTTTGTGAACCGAACCACGACACTTGAGACTTGTTGGCGCTTCAACTTGTTAGACTATTGCATGTACCACCTATGCAAATAAGTGAAGCCCACCCAAGTTTTGACTCAATCGTCTTTTCATTCTTGACCAATGGTTGTCCAAGCTTGACTTTCTTGGCCAAAGGTGCAAAGGGAATATCATCCATGGTCAGTAGTGTCAAGATTTCTGGATCAACATTATTAGGTCGCACCATCAGTCCCTTGCCCTCGCCGGTCTTAGCCTTGCTCTTGACCTTTGTACTTTTCCCGGTTCGCTTGTTAGAGTGCCCTTTGTACTTTTCCCGGTTCGCTTGTTAGAGATTGACTTGGGTAATGAAGCGGCAGGAAGATGCGGTACATCTATTAGTGGCAATGTAGTATCCACCGACACAAGCACTGTAGGCGGTGTTGACGGTGTAGCTGATTGATCTGCTCAGCTACATCTAAGCTAGATTAGTTCTTAGATGGTCCAAAGAGAGAATAGTCTGAGATAAACTTAATACCTCAGTCAATTGACTACTTTGAACCGGATGAAGCATATCTCAATCGGTTGAGAAAAAGAACTATATGAGATATGCTTAGACAATTACATATATCAACCGTAAAAGAACTATATGAGATATGCTTAGACATTTACGTAAAAGCGGTGCGTTATTCCCGGTCTTCGACATTGTGAGCGGAAAAGAAAAATCTGCCCGGAGTGCTGTAGCACCGTGCTAATTAATGTTAGCAGTGTCAATAGCTCCTCGCTGAAAGGTCATTAAATGATGTTTTCTTTATATAAACTAGCTGGGGTGCCCGGCAGCTAGCCGGCCGTTTCTTCTCTAGTCAATTAATTTTTGTGTATTGCTAATAATTTTTATTTGGAATGATTAGTGTCCCATGCATTTGGAACAAAAAAATATTATAGAAATTCTAGTCAACATATAACTGCTACTAAGCATATTTTAAACATAAACTCAATTTATGATTGCTAAAATATGTTTTATTTATCTTATTCTATAAGTTGCTATAAAAAATTATCTATAGAAAAGCTAGTGTCATATTTGATAAATTAGATTATAATCTAACTAACTCACAAAGTACACCGAAATAAATGGTCTACACATACCACGTGGTTGGACATGTCTTTTTCATTTTTTTTGTTGGCTAAGAAGCGATTTTTAAACTATTTCTTCTCAAATGATAACAAAAGCACATAGTCAAACAATAACAAATATAAAAATAATTCATTCAAATAGAGTTATCATCATCCACCGTAAAGTCAAACGCAGCCGTAGTGCCATACTGGTAGCTTACAGAATTACCTAAACTTGCAAACTATGGAAGTAGGATCCGCATCTTATTTAATAGTGTCATAGAGCGTGAAAACAGGAAATTCATTGGTACTCTTGGGTGTAACTCCTGCGATACGGACCTACCAATGCTATGGGTGTTGTTTTTGTTATCTACTACCTCTGTGCCATAATACATATTATTTTAGATATTAACACGGTCTTAAGTATTACATTTTGACTATCAACTTATAAAAATATGTTTTTAATAGAAGTATGTATATATTATGAAAGTATAATTCATGATGAACTTAGTATTATCAATTTGGTATTATATATCAGCGTTGATAAATTTTTCTATACTATTAGTGAAACCTTGAAATATTTGACTAACGCAGATTCTAAATGATCTGTTGTGACATGGAGCGTGTATCAGAGATGTATTGCTCTCAAAATTCACATAGTGGGCCATCGACATATCCAACAGGGAACCCACTGAGAACGCGATACATACCTACCAAGTAACGCTGTCAAAACCTCTCTCAGAAAGTGATGGTGTATTTTGGAGCGCGTTTGGTTTAGAGCCAACTCTTGTGTTGACAAAATTGGACGTGTGAAGAAAATTTGGTTCGGCACCAATATATAGTTACGCCCACGAGTAATTGACATGAATTCTGTCTTATAGAAAATAAACCCATCAATTGACTTGCCAAATTTTAGCACGTCCTAACTTTGGCGAGCTTCAACTTTGACTTGCCCCAATTTGGACAATACATCGACTTGCCTCAATCCACGCTCTTCGTGCGACCATACGCGTCACAGTTGTAGACACGTGTAGGTTGCGTTCTTCGTGATGTTTGTATCGCGTACGTGGAAGTTGGAAGCAATTTCACATGTTATGTTAGCCTGTATCAACATCAGCGTTTTATCGCTGAAGTCATCCTTCACACGCACCGTTATAGCGTGGACTCGCTACAATCAATTGTAGATTTTATCTTTATTTTTACTCTGAATAATGTTTACGTTTAATCTGCATTGTTATAATTTAGATTATCAAAACCGATGGTGTCAATTTTTTATTTCTAGCACTCAAAGATCGAACGTTGTGGCTCATTTTCTTATTGCTTTGATAGCGTAACCGATTGATATATTGGCAAAAAGACTAACAAGTGATCGACCACAGGCGTGATTAGTTCCCATCCACATATGGGGTCTGCATCTTTTCAACGCCTTATCCTTTCTTCTACCTGTTGAATCCATTGTCTCACCTGTTCGTCTCCTTATTTCTTGCCAAGCATAGTGAGATCATGATATTCTTCTTCTCACCGCGTCTCACCCTCCTCTAACCAATGCCCATCCCTTTCCTAGTCCACCGTCGTGTCCCTAACCATAACCGCCGCCTTTCTCGTGGCAGGGAGGAGCCGTGTCGACATTCTGCACCTCTACTGATGGTAATGCTGCCTTTTATCAGCATCATAGCAGTTGGGAATTGTTCCAAATCTAGAATTTGCCTCCTTGTTCTTTTTTCCAAAAAGAATAGTGGAAAGTTAATGTTTATATATTTGGAAGCTCCAACTATTGAGTTGAAAGCTGGTTTTTTCTTGACTTCAAAGGTTTAATTTTTATAGTAACACGTTTGACATGTAGTGAGTTGAAAGCTCTAAATATTTCTAATAGAAAGTTTGGCATGTGTGAGTTGAAAGCTCCCTTTTTGGTAGAAAGTTGTTCACGGACGAGTTTGAAGATTTAGTTCTTCAAATAGAAAGCTTGGCATGAGGTAAAAATTTGGTATGCATCAAGTTGAAAGTTGATTTGTTAGCATAAAATAGATTAAAAGTTGAACTGTTTTTATGTTCTTCTCCTACTTTGGTGATGGTGGCGGCGTCGCCGCTCACAAGTTATGGTGGCCGCACCGGCGCCAGAGCAAGAGGTGGCAATGAGGAAGAGATCTATATCCATGAAAGCAACATAAGTGGCAAGAGGAACCGAGTGAAGACAAAGTAGGTGAGACGGAGGCATGTGGGCATGTTCAGACATGAAGATACGTGTGAGGTGGTCATTCTAACCACGATCAGAACTAACCACGTGGAGCCCCTATGCGATCGTCCATATACTAGATGATGTTCTTCTATGCTATCAATAGATATGTATGAAATTTTTTGGACTATACACAATTTCTCAAGAGAATATCATGAACAAATTAGTCTTTTCACAAAATGGTATGTAACGATTTATATTTTATAACTGAAAGAATAAAATAAAAGTTTATTCTTGTTCCCTTGACCATTGGTTGGGTTTAATTTTGGTCTCCAAACATCAAAGCTAGACAAATTTGACTGTTAACCTTAGATACCTGACATGTTCAGTCCCTATCACGAATCAAAACAGGATGACCAATAATGTGATGGCAATTTTGCACATGTGACATCTCAGTCATTACGAAAAATAGAAAAAATAGAAAAATCAGAACTATTTTAGAAAAATAACTAAAGAATCTCAAAAATTTAAATGAAAAACATAACAAAATGTAGAAAAAATCACCATATTTCTTGATTTGCATGAATCTTCCTAAATTATTTATGAGTTTTCTCAAATTTCCTGTTTTTCCAACATACTTCTTATTATTTCCTTTTAAAAAAATTCTGATTCTGTTTCATTTTAAAAAATATCGCAGATTTTTCTATAATTTATCTGAATATTTCTCTTTTTTTCTTTTTAAAATCATTTTTTTTCCATTTTTAAAACTCTGGCTCTTTCCTTTTTTGACTAACATTTTTTTAGATGTTTTTACTAACATTCTGGTAGTAGCACGGCCAGAATGTTTTCGAATCTTCACCTTTTACACTAACGCAGGAGATCGTAGTATACTACAGGTTTTACATGTCCAGAATTAAAGGTCCATCTATTTATCGAACATGCTCTGCAATATGTCAAGCAATGAAGAAACAGACATACAAATATGATGGGCATATCAAGGAGACATAATCGCGATAGGTACACAAAATTACGAGCACAACTCTCTTTTATAGGCGTTCCATAAAAATAGGTAAAATCTAGACTTTCAAGGTACAGTCAGTTCTGTACCTAACCCATCAAATTTCTTCAATTTGTGAGTATCTGTGTATAAGAAATGGTCATATGACCCATATCATATATTCCTATTAACAAGATAAAGTGCATTTGTGTGATTTTTTTTGCCTACAAACATGAGCCTCCACTTCAAACTCTGTATACATCTCTCAACCAGTCTACAGTGACAAAAGGAATTAAGGAGATGAAAAAAAGTTGGCAGTGTGGTATCAGAAGAATATCATCTATTTTCATTTGATAATGTGAGCGCTTTATCTTCATTTGAATAGCATGAGCACTTTGGCGCACCATTTGGATCTATTTCATAATCTGAGTCGCAAGTCACTCCTCACTGAACCAGGGTATATATAAGGTATGTACGCCAGAAACGTATCACCTACCATAAACAACAAAAAAGTATAGGTTTTATCAGACGTGCTAACAACAAAAGGTAAATGGAAAGTATGAGTAGGGTACCAACCAGTCAATCACAATGCATCTGCACTCCTACCACCTCTCTTGCTAACTAGTTCACAGAGTCGGCAAGGCAGAGTGTCAAGGCTCATTTCACGTGTCCTGCCAAAGTTACCCAGAACACCGCACCTCCTCCATGCATGGTATTCCGCATAGGCTACAGGATCATTCGCAAGCGCTTTCACATATGATGCCAGTTCTTTAAGAGAGCTGAATTTGGAGGCATCTATAATAGAATTGGGAGGAATGAAATCCCAGACATTGGGTGCCCCGAAGTATATGGGCACTGACCCGGCCTCCAACGCATAGAACAACTTCTCTGTCACATAACTTTCCGTCTTGGTGTTCTCTATTGCAAGAACAAACTTGTAATGTGACATCGCGCAGTGTAGGTGATCCCACCAGTGTGGTGATCCGTTATCATTGGTGGAGCAAACTGGATACATGGATAATGCCATGTCAGGACCACCAACATTATTCAAACATTTGCCAAAGGAATGGTGCGGCACCAATGAGAGAAAGTCTTCTGCAAGCTTGTCTCTGTGAGGAAGACACCTTGAAGATGACCAGTAGATAAGTGCATCCTGATACCAGACATGAAATCAGCAGTTTGGATAATTATAAAACATAAGAACAAAGTTGTATTACAGCAGGAGCAGACATGCAAAATTTTATCTTTCTGATGGGTATAACACAAATTACAGCAAACATTTGATCCCGTGCACTGTTGTGTTCATCTCGTGAGTTGTGACCACTCTTGATATCATCCACTATACTGCTTTTTAAGCTTGCCATGAAAAATGTAAAAACAAAAAGATACCAAACAAAAACACCTCCAGCAAGGGTGTGAGGCTGTGGATGCCTGCTGAAGTGTTAATGTTCTATAGACAACTAACCATACTTAATCATGCCATTCTTCTATGATCTATATATGCTACTCAACCGATTGATGAACAGTGATTGACACAGGAATCATCATGTTAAGTAAAACATAGTTGAGATGCATAATGCATGGAAAGTGAAAAATCACTACATAGGTGAGACAACTAAAAACGTGCCTTGAACCATGGTGTTACTATGCTGTGGAATCTATACTATGCAGAATTTGGACTTACATTTCTCTTTTCAGTTGATACATGGTAACTCCGGCTAGTGTGGAAAGATTTTCCAGCATATGTTACTTGCACATCATCATTAGCATGGTAGCCTATAAAAATGTCCTCAAAACCAGATGGATTCCTACTAGCCTCCAGATCCAGATAAACACGAAGAGGCAGACCTTTCATTCTCTGCAAAATATGTTACAGGAATATTTTAAAGTTGAAAGTCAGAAAAATTAATGGATTTAAGTTAAGAACGAAATAAAGTAAATAGTGTATTCGTTAGTCAAAAAGGCATATGGTGTTTGATTCCATAAAGAGGTTGTTGCAAGACCACGATGGAGCATCTGACTCATACCACTTATCCAGAATTTAGTTACTAAATGACCCAATTGAAACTACCACGTTAACTGACAGCACCTTGGTACTCTCACAGGCTGTTTGGTTGGAGGGAATTGAGGAGAGGGAATGGGTGTTTGGGGGTCATGGGTTATGAAATCACCTGTTTGGTTAGTGGGCATGAGAATTTAGGAGGGATGGGGCAAGGGAATTGAGGGCCTTAACTCCCACCATTTTAATAACAGGGAGGGGGTGAGAATTGAGAGGGAATTGCTCTCAAGAGAACATCTCAGCCCTTCATCATAACTTATGTTATCCTATCTATGCTAATTCCCCATGACTTACCACTAACTAAACAGGGGAAGAAACTTCCCTCTTAAACTCCTATTTGTAATTCTCATCATATACCAAATAGGGGGGGATTGAGACTAGAAATAAACTTCCCATGCCTAGCCCCTCAACAAACTCCCTCATCTAAACTCCCATTCCCCTACCCTAGTGTTGCCAAACAGGTTGTCGATGTAATGCGAGAGAAAATTTGCAAGCAATCTAAATTCAATAAGAATTAAAAAACTAGCCCTTTCATACATTTCTAGCTACACTGCATCATTCTTGCATTTATTTTGTTGTTTGAAAATCCCTTTATTGATTACCTTTGGTGACATGGTGCTAGAGTAAAGAAAACCTTAAACCATTAATCTGCTTCTGAACAAGCATGGATTTTAGCATTTTCCCTAAGTTTCAGCCAATACAATTCTTACAAAGAATTCACCAAAAGCCACCAATCCAGACAGAAGCAACTGTTTCCTGTTTCACCAATTTGCACCAACTAGCAAACTAATCCCTGTCCTTTAGAAGAACTGAGATAATGAATACCACTCTCATCTCCATCTGTAACCCAACATTTGCACAAAGCTCAATATTTCTTGCCAATTTGGTGACCCTAGGTGTTCAGCTACCCATATACACCAAAACAGTTCACCCCATATGGCCAGCTCCGAACCCATGTCTGATGTCTCATGAAAAAAATGTTATCTTACATTGGATGAACTGCAGTACCTGCTGCGGCGGCGTGGCGCCCTCGAAGAGCAGCGCGTCGGGGCGGTCGACGACGGCGGCGGCCTTGCTCCACACGCAGCTCACCCCGCAGCGGCACGCGTACACCCCGTCAAGCGCGTCGGGGATCCACGTCCACCCCTTGACGAGCACCCCGACGTGCCGCGTCCTCATCTCATTGCACCTCGCGCCTGCCCAGCCCGCGCCGCCGGTGATGGGAGTCACGGCAGGGGTCGCCGTCGCGTTGGCGGTGGCGCCGCGGAGCTTGGCGCGGAGGCGGGGGCACCCGACGGCGGCGTCCCAGGCGCCGAAGGCGGCGAGGAGGGAGGTGAAGGCGGAGCGCTCGCGTGAGCCGACGGAGTCGAGCGCCGTCGCGATGTGACGTCCCGTGGCGCCGGCGGGGCGGACGGGGGAAGGGAGGAGGAGATGGAGGGGAGCTCGAAGTAGCCGGAGAGGAGGAGGAGGAGGATGACGGCGGAGGCGAGCATAGGGGCCACGTAGTTGATCCGCTTCGGCACGAGCATCGGGGGAGGGGGCATCCGGAAGCTTCTAGAACCCTCGCTCGCCGGAGCGGGAGATCTCGGGGGCCAACGGGGAGAGGAGCAGGAGGAGAGCGACGAGTAACCAAGGAGCCTTTTTGGAAACTGGCGAGAGTTCAGCCTCGGTGCTTTTCATGCGGTGTGGTAGTTTTGTATTTAGAACCTTGTGATTCGAGTGTTTTACAGTACAAGGCGTGGTGGTTAGACTGACTGGGTCGCGGGTGGCGGTCGCCGGCGGTTGTTTAGCATTTGTAAACTTCTGGGTTACGCATGTATCCGGCGGTTGTTCAAGACTTTGGCTCTCCGACAACTAAAAGATTGTGTGCATTTGTTCTGTCCCGTGTTTTCTTTTATTTTAGTTTTGCAAACTAGTTTGTGTGAACTCTATTTCGAGATAAGTTTTTGGAAGTAACTATAGGTCATAATTTAGGTACGTCTGATTAAAATTTCAAAGTCAAATTTGGTTCCCATAGGAAAATGTAAATGTTGAATGAAAATCGGGAGAAGAAAACAGACGATGTGCTATTTGTGTGATCTTTTGTTTTTCTTTTTGTGCTAGCACTTCTTTGGGTTAATTGTGTTTCAAACAAACCAATATCATTTGTGGAACCATGGCAGGCTTGTCCCATGTTTGAAATCTTTGAAATATGGTATTCTCTTATCCTCTGTCAGTTACTGTTGAAGAAATTTCCAGAATATTAAAGTTAACTATTACTCCCTTCAATTCACAAAACCCAACTAAATTACAATGTTCTAAAAATAACTTTCGAGCCAAACTTACAACTCATTTTCAATACCCAATCTGAATATGTAAAATTTATTAGCAGTCAAAGTTCTAAAAGTTACACTGTACCAATGTCAAAAACGACATGGCGTTAGGAGGATAGCCCTTGTAATTTGAGTGTTTGTTAGAAGTAGGATTGTAGCGACAATACAACGAGAGATTGAGGCAGCATTTGGACACAATAATGAGAGAATGATTGATTTTTTATTGTACTATGATGTACATATATATACATTCTCCAGAGATGGCAATTTTGCCTAATGAAAAGACATGTCTCTTAGAAGAGACATTAGCAACTGCTAATGGCAGTTATTAAGATTTGATCACATGTGTTTATACGGTTTGTAACACTCCTCCTTGATCAAATTTTTTCATCCATATAGTGCATCTGAAAAACTCCTCCAAAACTATGTGGGAAAAATATGAGGAGAAAATATAATGATTATATGCCATGAAAAACTCCTTTAGAACCCAATAGGAAAATAAGAAGAAAATGATATGGCATATATGAATTCTTAATGTTGGATAATATGTCATGGAAAACTCTTTTAAAACCCAAATGGAAAAATAAGGAGAAAATGATATGACATATATGAATGCTTGTATTAATATTGTCTCATTAAAAACATTTTATGAGAAACCAAATTAGAAAAACTCATAAAGGAAAAGAGTACAATATATATGATCTAATGATCACTAACATGTTATATCTTTAAGAGTTTACTTCCCCCTGAACCTTGCACATCTTGAATTCGTCTCATACCAATTCCATGAACATATATCTAGAATGTTGATGTTGGCAGAGATTGTGAATAAATCTGATGGATTTTCACAAGATTTATTTTTGCAAGATTTTTATCTCCCCGCTTTTCTATAATTTATGGGGATAAATAATTTAGAAGCAATGTGCTTTGTGATATTCTTTTATATAACCTTATTGCATTTGTGTAATACAAGAGGAATTATCTTTGTGGATAATCGTTAGTGATTCTAAGGAAGTAATTCCACATGATTGTTGTATGTGGTTAATCATTCTGCGAAGCCATATGCATTCTCGTGACGCTTCGTATAATGCGATTATTTCAGAATGATTAGTGGAAGTAACCACTAAAGTCTGTTTGAGGACTTCCAAGAGAAGGATGTTCCTCCATGTAGGAATACAAAACCAGTCTGTGATCTGGCATTATGGGGATCAGATAAATAGCCAGTATCTGCATATCCCACTATAGTCATATCCTGATTTTTTTGATAGAATAAACAAGATCTTTTGTGCCTTGGAGGTATCTGAAGATATTCCTTACATCTACCATATGCCTTTTAGTAGGGGATGCACTATGTCTAGCTAATAAATTAACTGTAAATGAAATATTAGGTCTGGTGCAGTTTGCTAGGTACATGAATGCTCCGATGACACTGAGATAAGGAACTTCAGATCCTAGTATCTCCTCGTCATCGCCCCTAGGTCTAAATGGGTCTTTATCTCTATCAAGAGATCGAATGACCATATGAGTCTTAGATGGATATGATTTATCCATATTGATTTTTTTCAAATTTTTCTAGATATAAGCAGACTGATGTACAAGAATTCGTGAGGGAAAATGCTCAAGTTGTAAACCTAAGCAGAATTTGATTTTACCCAAATCTGTCATTTCAAATTCCGTCTTTAGATGATTACTTGCCTCTGGTATGTCTTGTGTAGTTCCAATGATATTGAGATCGTTGACATATATTGAGATGATATAAAATCCTTTTGAGGATTTCTTTTGGAATACATATGGGCAATTATCATTGTTTGAGTAACCCTTCTGAAAAAGAAACTCACTCAATCGGTTGTACCACATTTTTTCCGATTGTTTTTAAGTCATAGAATGACTTTTGAAGTTGTACACAATATATGTTGCGATTTACTTTTTGGATTTGGAATCTTAAGTCCTTCAGGAACTTTTATATAGGTATCCGAATCTAGTGACCTATATGAATATGCAGTCACTACATCAAATTCATTTGTTCTGCCAATAATATAGAATATCGAAACTTTATTCCACTCGGGAGAGTATATTTCATCGTAATCAATGTCGGGTCTCTATGAGAACCTTTGTGCTACAAGCCTCGCTTTATATCTCACCACTTCATTGTATTCATTTCTTTTGAACGAAAAACCAATTTTGCTGCTGTACGGAAGATATTATGAGGAGTAGATATTACTGTTGTAGATATCTCTCTTTTGATGAGTGAGCGCAATTCTATCTTAATTGCCATCTTCTGATTTGAACCGATTTGAGTACATGAGGCACTCAACCTAGGATTCTGGTTCAGAATCTATTTGGCAATTTTAAGGAGAAATATGTCGACAATAATGGTAGTCTTTATATTTTATAAGATTCTCCTGAATTGATATAATTTGTGGAAATTTGATTTATACCTTCTAACTCCTCGTGATTTCCCACAACAATGGAGTTAAGGTGTTCCGATGTCCTAACACCTAAATTTGTGCACACATTTATGCTGGGCTCTAGATGTTGAGCATCCGTTAGGCGTCTTTCAACTTGAAGTTGAATTGCATTCACTGATTGAGGAATTGAGTTCCTCTGTTTCCGTGGACTCTTTTGAGAAGCACTATCCTCTGCGACCAGATTTCTCCCTCTTTTGTTCTAATTAGGGAGATGAGTGGTTTTGTTAGGTACCTCCACTCTTTTTGGTATGTTTACTATAGGGATATGTGATGACACCTTCGTGATCAGTAATGCATCTGGTAGATTATTTGCAATATGTTGCAAATTTATGATTCTCTGAATTGTTGATTCAGGCTCTTTAGTACGTGGTTTAAGGACCGAATGCTTGTGACATTCCAATTTATTTCCTGGCATTCTATGTGGTACAAATCTCCCCCTAATGCTTGGAAAATTGCCCTTATTGGAAAATGTAGTCAGCGTACTGGGTTGGGAATAAGTCCCCTGTGAGAGACTTGAGGTATTTTATGATTGACGAAAATTTATACCTCACATAGATCCCGTTTTATTAGTGATGACCCATTGATGTACGCTAGGATGGTGATATCGGTATGTACATAGTATAACTGAATTTTTGCAGATGGGAAATACTTTGGCTTATGCCTGATTTTCACGTACTAACTACAAGGGGTAAGTCATAGATATGCAGTTTGAATGAATTTAGATTACTATTGCAGTGTATAGGCTGCATGTCTCCAACAGGATGCTGGCCAATTGTAATTCTGTAAAATTTGGTCATGCATTGGTTTGGCTCTCTTGATAAGAGATGCATCGAAACCATGTTGAGTATATATATTAGGCATTAAATGCTCCAGATTGATGCCCAAAACCAAACAATAGTGATTTAATGCCCATGAAGCATATTCGGTGGCATTAACCATTGCAATAGAATTTATCATGTGTTCAGGATAACTTGCTCTTACTTTGATAATTTGAGCAATAAATTTGGTAAAAAATGGACCTTTATGGATGAGAGAAACACAAAAGATCATGTATATATGTATCGGTGAACACATTAAAGTACCTAATTGGCCCATATAGTGGTTGATCACACCACAATATACCCTTGAATGTGTTCAAGAATTTTGAGGGGCTCATTTTTAATTTGAGGGTGAGAAGGCCTCAAAAATTAATTTTCCTATGGCACATGTGGTGCACAAAAAATCTGATGATCTGTTTGGAATTTTGTAATTGGGAAATTGTGACCAACAGTATTTTCAATAATTTTTCTTTCATCCCTAAACCAGGGTGACCATGGTGATTATGCCAATACTTGAATTTTTTCAAGATTTTTTTTAAAAAAAATTGTACGCAACATGTGGTTGAGATTTGATGTATGTATAGTACAATTCAAAGATTGTTTTTCAAAAATTCTATAGAGTAAGATAAAATTTAGTATAAATTTGACTCATATAGAATACATACATCACATATATTGTCATTATTATGTATGAGGTACATAATAATTGACAAGGAAAGGACAATATAGTACGTTGAGTCGTACAATAATAGGCTTAATGATATTTCAGGGATAATTTAAGAGACCAATTGAGGTCTCCAAATATGTCTCGGAAATTAAATTTCACAAACATGTCGTTTGACATGAAGGGGAGTCCTCATCCTTCTATTGGGTTGGATCTTTTCTTCTCTTTCTGAGGAAAATTTGAGAACAACCTGCCACCAGATTATTTTCTGGTTGTTCATCCCCTTGAACTCGTTTGCCTTTTTCCAATGGATTGGAAGGATAATACAGCAAAAGTGTGGGATTTCAGCATTTCATTTGTACAATGATTTGTACATGTGCACCTCTTGACAAATTCGAGAATTTGCTTTATGATTTTTTTTCTGAGAGTAACATTTGCCCTTTGTCAGAACTGCTATAACTTTCCTTTGAAATTCTTGTGATTCCTCTTGCGACCACAACTAAGTGTTAGCATGTACTTCATGTAGTAGCATAATACCTTTATTTTTCTCCCTGTTCTTGATGCAAGGAGTTCGCTAGAGCGACAGCGATGAAGATGGCCAGAATTACTCGCTGCTTCTCTGTTCGTCGCACTTCTTTGTGGCTCTTCTTTGATGAAGATTGCCAGCGATTGCGCTCAAAGTGAAGAGCAAATTCTTGTGGTGACCGGAGATGCTTGTAGCCAGTGTAGAGCGAGCTGATAAAGTGTTATAAGTAGGATTGTAGGGACAATACAATGAGAGATTGAGGCAGCGCTTGGACACAAGAATCAGAGAATGATTGATTCTTTATTGCACTATGATGTACATATATATACACTCTCAAGAGATGGTAGTTTTGCCTAATAGAAAGACATGTCTCTTCGAAGAGACATTAGCAACTGCTAATGGCAGTTATTAAGATTTGATCACGTGTGTTTATACGGTTTGTAACATGTTTTACAGCACATGCGTGCTGGTTAGATTGACTGGGTCTAATAGGACCAGGGTTGGCCGCTGGTGGCTATTTACCATTTTTAGGAGACTTTTGAAGAGGCATGGGTCTCCATGATGACCTTTTATTCTTGACTCTTTTGTTTATTTGGAGAAGACATAGAATAAAATGATAAAAACATAAATGTATGCACATCCACTATACACATTAATAATTTTGTGGAGACAACAAGACCTTGTAGAGTAAGTACATATTTTTTGTACTACGAATAAGTAGGTTATACCACCACGATTTAGAGAAGTCAGTGGAAATAACACATTCACTCCAACCATTAAGCCACAGGCCAATATTTCATTTGTCTTGGACTAATCAATGTACTTGGTATTTTTCTAGCCCATGATTTAGGTTTAATTATGCAAGTCATTTTGTTTGAGCTCTAACTCAACATGATTTTTTTCTAAAATTGTGGTGGGTTATAATTTACATACCTCTGTTTAAAGTTTCATGATCAAATTTAGTTTGTGTTAGGACATACAAAACGATAAAGTAAAATGTTAGATCAAAACTGAGTTTATCCTAGCTCTTTGTGAGTTTAACTTGCAATTATTAAAGGAAAAATTCATTCTACAGGGATTTATATTAAGTTTTCTTTAGAATTTTTCATATTAATTTGGTACTGAAACCAAAATGTCCGGCAAAACCATGGTCTGCACAAAACCTGTTTCGTCAGGAAAGATAATCAATAGATAGGTTCATTCGCTCCGGAGATAATTCATTAATTCACGAGCTCATGTGCTCACCTACCAGTTATACTATCATGAAAGAAATAGTCTTGTTTACACTTTCATCCACGTGACAATATCGGAAGGAAGTTCTCAAAATACATGTAGTATAATTAACTGGAGCTCCATAGTTTCAAATACGTAAATTTGAAGCAAGTTTGAATATGTTTTTCTTCTAGGTATATACCCAGAGATATATACTCAAGTAAAATACATATCGTTAAAAAAATTACTCAAATTCAACGATTTTTGGGGTGTAGTTGATCACATACCTAGAATTTAGGTATGTCATATATATATATATATGTATGTATGTATGTATATATATATATATATATATATATATATATTATAGTGATCTATTATACCCTAAAATCTTTGGATTCAATTGAATTTTTTGAAAGGTATATACTTCACTTAAATTATTACAACCGAGTACATCCTTGAAACTAAAACTTTTATATATCAGAAGGAGGCAAAGCTCGTGGGCTATTAGGGCAAGTACAACAGTCAACTATCAGTGTCATGTAGGATACTGTTAACGTGCATTCTATGGGGAGTTCTAGTGAAGAAAAAAGCAGGGGATCAAGCAAAAAGAGTGAGTTTTGGACAAGCCATAGTGCGGGAAGCAGAGATAGTAAGCATGGAAGCGATGGTCCATCCGGGAGAGATGATAACAGTAAAAAAGGAGAAGAAAACAAAGTTACAAGCCCTCTTAAAATAACTCGGGAGGAGCAATCAGAAGCAGCAAGAGGCAAAAAACTGATGTTTGCAGTAAAACAGCAAAATACTCAAGGGAAAGGAAAATATAACAAGGAGGAGAGAAGTATACGCAGCATGAAGTGATGAGTCCGGAGGAACCATCAAAGGAACCAAAGAAAGCAATCTCAGCTCCGAGTGACAAGGAGGCAGAAATTACTGTCCTGGAGCCAAATATGAAAGGAAAGAGGAGTATATTTAGCCGCCAGGCAAGACAAGGATCTTCTAATGATCAGAAACCTATGGAGCCAATCCAAAAGAAGAGAGGTACTGATTATATGGAAATTGATGGAGAGACTGACCTAGGGAAGAAGGCAAGTATGGAAAGTGAGAAAGTGGAGAAGGTGTCAAAACACAGAAATCCACAACAGCCAAAAGCAGATGTAAACGCTGGGCTGCAGGGATAGCCCGGCGGATCAAAATGAAGATTATAGCTTGGAACTGCTGGGGACTGGGTAATGGCCCGGTAGTTTGAGGGCTTCTGGATCTCTAGAAGCGGGAGGACCCAGATGTTCTATTCTTGTCTGAAACAAAAACAGATGTGAAAAGAATGAAGCATCTTAAATGGCCGTTGGCTATGGGCAGCATGGTGGTAAAAGACAGTGATGGAAGAAAAGGTTTTAGCGGCGGCTTAGTTATGTTCTGGAAGGAGGGTATCAACATAGAACTTCACAACTACTCAAATATCATGTGGATGTGGAGGTGATTGAAATGGATGGTTTCAGATGGAGACTTACGGGCATTTATGGGGAACCTGCAATGGACAAGAAGGACAATACTTGGAATCTGCTGAAAGATCTGAAAGTTCAACGTGGATAGACCTTGGTTATGCCTCGGAGACTTTAATGAGGTCTTATTCAATCATAAGAAAAAAGGGGGCTAGCCAAAATCCCAATGGCATATGGAGAAATTCAGAGAAACTCTTGATTTTTGTGGATTGAGGGATTTGGGTTATGAAGGAGACAAATTTACCTAGAGGAATCACAGTCATGTAGCAACAAAATACATAAAGGAGATATTAGATCGTGCAGTTTGCTTCAAGGGACTGGTGCTCGAGATTTCCACTTTTCCGGGTCTTAAATGGAGAACCACGCCATTCTGACCATCATCCAGTAATCGTGACCACTGGTGGAGGGACATGCTACTCACATTTCAGAGGTGGTCATGGATTTAGATTCGAAGCAAAATGGTTAGATGAAGATGATTGTGAGAAAGTGGTGACGAAGGCATGGCAGAATGCACAGACTGCTGATCATTTTAATGTATCGATTGGCCTAAAAAAAGTAGCTAAGGAGCTAAAGAGCTGGAATACGAATACCCTAGGTGATGTAATTCAAAGAACAAAATTACTGAAAACTGAGCTTGAAGAGGTGAGGGGAAAAGATATATCACAGGAGCA
This sequence comes from Stipa capillata, assembly GCA_019208055.1. Lineage (NCBI taxonomy): Eukaryota > Viridiplantae > Streptophyta > Magnoliopsida > Poales > Poaceae > Stipa > Stipa capillata. The sequence goes on along the minus strand of JAGXJF010000306.1, from coordinate 293,849 downwards.
GGTATCCCGCGAGCTGTTTTTGAGAAAAAAACTAAACAGATTAGAGCAGCAACAAGATACATACTGGAGACAAAGGGCGCATGCAAATTGGTTAAAGGTTGGTGACAGAAACACCAGCTACTTTCATGCTTTTACTTCTGAAAGAAAGAGGAAAAATACAATGACCAAGCTAAGGAGCGATAATGGTGCCTTGATGGAAGGTATACAGAACCTGAAGGAGCTTATTTATGATTACTTTTCAGACCTGTTCACTTCCACAGCTTTGGCAGATAATGAAGAAGTTACAAGATATGTTCATAGAAGGGTGGATCGACAAATGAATGAAATTCTGTGCGCTGAATACTCAAGAGAAGAAATCAAATCTGCCATCGATGATATTGGAGATTTAAAGGCCCCAGGTCCAGACGGAAAGCCGGCAGTATTTTATAAAAAATTCTGGCATGTTGTGGGGGAGGAAGTGATAGCTAAGGTGCTGAATGTTCTGAGGAGGGGAGATATGCCTCAAGGATGGAATGATACTTTGGTGGTCCTCATCCCAAAGGTAAACAGACCAGAAAAACTAAAAGACCTGAGACCTATTAGTTTATGCAATGTCATATATAAAATTGTCTCCAAAGCAATCACTAACAGACTAAAGGTAATCCTCCCGAAAATAATCTCTTATAATCAAAGTGCTTTTATTCCGGGAAGGATGATTTCAGATAACATTCTATTGGCATATGAGCTAACTCATTTCTTGCAGAATAAAAGAAGCGGAAAAGAATGGGTTTGCAGCTTTGAAGCTCGACATGAGCAAGGCATATGATAGGGTAGAATGGTGCTTTCTCCAAGACATGATGAGGAAGATGGGTTTTGACAGAAGATGAATTCGCCTGATCATGAGGTGTGTAATGACAAAAATCTGCATTATGCTTTGGTTATGGTGGCACGAACGTAATAAAGCAAATGCAGGTGAATCTATTAGAAGTTGTGATGCGATAGTAAGCTCGATAAATTTGCACCATGAGGAATTCTTGCAGGCAGAGAAGAAGAACACATGCACTGGTAGAGGTACAGCGTCATAGCTGAAATGGACTCCATCATTGAACTACCTGAAAATAAATATTGATGGAGCGTTTAAGGAAGATCATACAGGAGACTGGGGTTACATCATCCATAATTCAGAGGGAGTAGCAGAGGCTGCAGGGACGGGGAGTTTGGATCATCTCAAGGATGCTCTCCAAGCTGAAAGTCTGGCGTTATTCAGAGCAATTGAGAGAACAATCGAACTGGGATGGCAGAATGTCATATTTGAAACTGACTCTCGTGTGCTGCAGCAAGCAATTTCCTCTGAAGATTATGATGCTTCCCTGTATGGTGCTATATTTGTGAGGTGTTTGTATTTTAATGATGCTAAAGTTGTTTGGGTATCAAGAGCCTGTAATAATATAGCCCATAGTTTAGCGTCTCATGGCGCTGGTTTGGAGTCTGGAGACCAAGTTCATTGGCTCTAACGATTTCCCAGACTTTGTATCTGTTATAGTCACCGGTGATCTAGCCGGTCTGGCTAAGTAATGGAATCGTCTTTGTTTCCAAAAAAAAACGTGCATTCTATGGGCAGCTAGTTCGTGCCATTCTGTAAAGTCTCTGGTGCCAACATGCTGTCTTGGATCATGCCTGCCTTTTGGCGATGTGAAGAAGCAGATAACACATGATGGCAGGGTGGATGCTCCAGGATTATGGGATAAAAAATAAGGAAGTTTCACTTGGGCTGGCAGAAGTTCATGGCCTGCAAGACCTGGTAAACAAACGGAGCATCAGGCGGACAGAACACTCCAGTTCAGTCTTGCTGTAGGAGCAGACCAAATGGCATGTGAACACATGATATGTCAGTACATGGTCATCCTCAAATCCTTAAATATTCATGAGTGACCATCAGATTCCTAGAGATGGCCAAATAATTTGCAACATGACACCAAAATAGATAAATGAAAATGAACTAGAAATATTAGTACCAGTACATAGGATACAAGGAGAAAGTTTCAGGAAGAACTTCCCAGCCAGCTACAATGCCATGAAGAACAAAGGGGATGTACTATTCTACAGCCAGAAGGGAAGCATTGCTGCAAGACCAGGACCGGTACATCTGAAACTATCCCGGCAAAGAATGATCTGTATTTAGCTCTTCCCATTCTTCCGAGCACTTTCGTAGTGCTCGGAAGGAAGCATCGCGAATGAATCCTCGAAAGGATCACCCCGAAATCCATCGAACTGCCCGAAACTGACACCAAAAGAGCCAAAATTCGCTGTAGAAAGGAAGTCGTCGCTGCAGTTGTCGAGCCCTTTGACACATAGAGGCGTGTCGCCGTTCCCTGAGGAGTTACCCCACATGAAGGCAGTAGCGGAGGCAGAAAGTTTTTTTGAGGTATGGCCGATGCAGGCAACCAGGCACACAACAAACACCGAGCTTGAAGCTTTTCTCAACACTGACGCGCATATAGCCTGAAGGTGGAAAATTTTAAGGTGTGCTTGCCAGATTGCTGCCTCCGCCACTACAAGCCTCTACCCATGGAGCTTGCAACCTTGGCTCGTTCTTGATGGCTTCCTCCTGAACTTTCAGGCTCCTCTGCCGGCAATGACGGCGTGTGGCCTTTGAACAGCGCCACGTGCGCGAAGAGCTTGTCCTTCCTCGAGAAGCTTGTACCGCAGGAACACAGCCACTTAACCTGGCCGCAGTGCTTCTCATGCGTCTTGAGATCAGCCATGACGGAGAACTTCTTGGCGTGGCACCGGCTGCAAGTGTGGCTCTTCTCGCAGTGGCTCCGCTTGTAGTGGTTCTTCACGCACAGGATCGTCTTGAGGGGCTGGAAGTTCTTGTGCAGCTTGTTCCGCTTGCAACCAGCAAACGGGCACGAGTACCTCTTCAGGACGGCGTGTTCCGAGCTCGCATCTCTAGGTGGTTTGGCTAGTGCAGCAGGGCTCTTGTACTCGTTGCCGTGCCCTCTCATGTGCATCCGTAGGTTCGCGTCCCTCTGAAGCCCTTGTCACAGATGGGGCAGAAGTGCGTGTGCGGAGCCAAGATCTCGTCCTTCTCCAGCTGCAAGAGTTCATACAAGCCCGTCGATGGGTTATCTCCATCTATGCCAGTGTCGCCGCCTTCATCGCCGTCCTTTGTATCGTGCTTCTCGACAAGAACGTCGTCAATGTCAATGCCTTCCGCGGCACCATCAGTAAATCCTTTGAAAAGCTCCTCATAGTCAGGGCTGCCCATTTCCTCCTTTTGCTCTACAGAGATGGCTACATTAGGAACCGAGCTTGAGCTTGAGCCAACAAGATTAGCCATCTGCCCAGCAGGGGGTTGGCTCAGAAAGGACGAGTTCTTCAGTGATGGGAGAAGGCTCCCAACAGAAGAGATGAGCTGAACTATGAGGCAATTCAGATCCACATTGGCCTGCTGCTGCACGAGCTCCCCTGGCTGAGCTGATAACTGGCTGCCATTGTCGACCATTGAATGAATAACATCCTTTACCTGCCAGATCTTCTCCTCGATAAAGGTGAGATTGTCGAGCATCGTACCCGGGTTCCAATGCATGTGTGGGATGCTGGTGGATGGTGCAGCATCGAATGGTGAGGTGAATGCTGGAAATGGCTGCTGGATTCCCATGCCGAGGAGCGGATTCTCTGAACTGAACTGGTAGTAGAAAGGATTGGAGCTGAGATTTGCAGATTGCTCACGGATGGGATTCTCGCTGCGATCCATTGTCTACTTCTAAAGAACCACAAGTTTGAAATCAGGAGAATCTAGCCCGTGTAGACATTTGAAACCAAACAACATCAGTTGATGATGAGCATTCTCTACCTGAAGATTAAACATCTATAGGTTACAAAGAATTGAGTAGGTCAAAGTATTAAGGAAGTAGTAATGCAAACTGCCTAAGCTTTAAAATTCATGGAACATCGGAAAATTTTACTACACAAACCATTTTTCAGAGGACAAACCATGTTAAATTTACAAACAAACAGAAGCCTTTTCTTCCTTCTCTAGAAGCAATCCATGCTAAGTTTATGAAAGCTCATAAATTTAATGGTGATAATCGATCTATCAAGTGTAATTTAGAAGAATGAACCCCTAGACTAGAAAAACTAAAACAGACACACACCTTCGTTTCTTGCAATATCCAATTTGACTATACATTTTTTTTTGTCAAGGGTAATTTAAATGAATGAATTAAACCCCAGATAAGAAAAGGAAAAAAATAAATACTCCACATATACACCTTAGTTCTTGCAACATCCAATTCGACTGCACTCAAGTTTTGCCTAGAATAACAGGGCCAAGCTGGACCCTAGTTCCAATTATTACTGAAACCAAAATCAGTTCAGAACATCGCATTACACATATTGGCGCGAGAACAACCACACTAATCTCACCACATCTCAACAGAATGTCATCGAAACAAGAGCATATTCATACTAAAACTACAATTCAAGCTACTCTCGAGTAACAACTTAGCAACACAATTACAGTGGTCGATGCGTAAACATAACATCATTGGAGGTACTAGAAAATGTATTTTACCATGGATTACTTCAGATATAAAGGAACTTAGCAACAGTGGTCAATGGTTACTAACCATCACATCAATCGTAAGCAAGACAGTAGGAGAGACAAGAACAATGACTTGGTCACGAACTTTAGCCTAGTCTTATACAAAAGGAAAAAGTCGTATTTTACACCTTTCAAATATTAACTGTGAGCACATTTTATCCCGAAACGTCAAAACCGGATAAATCTCACCCTTAATTGTTAATTCTGGGTAAACTACCCCCCTCAGCCTAGCAGAAGCTGATTTTACGCTGATGTTGAGTGGTTTTGACCTGACTTAGACTGCGTGGGAGGATTTGACTGAAGTTGTTTTCCACGTTAGTGCACCACGTCACCCCACTCAGGTTTAGACCCGACTTAGACTAGGTTGCAGGGCCCGGTTATTAGACTGTTGCTACACCATTGCTTGTGACCTGACGACCAAAAAATTTCCTATTTCATCCCAAACCCTAAATTCGGAGGAAGCGGAGAGCGGCACCCGACAGTGATAGTCGTTTATGATGTCAAAAGATTTGATGCGAAGAGGAAGAGTACCCGCTTGAACAGCTTGACATCGCAGGCAACTCCATCACCGTCGGCTGCCGCTCGTCGCCGTGGCCGCCACCAGGTGTCACTCTCCGCCTCCTCCTCATTTAGGGTTTGGGTTAAAATGGGGGAAAAAATTGGTCGTCGGGTCACAAGCAACGGTGTAGCAACAATGTAATAACTGGGTCCTACCACGCAGTCTAAGGGCCTGTTTGGTTGGGCTGTGGCTGTTGACAAAGCTGCTGTTGGCTGGCTGTTTAGAAAAGCTGCTGTGGCTGTGGGAAAGTGAATATATGGCTTTTGCTTGATCCAAACCATCTACAATATTTTAGAAAATGAGCATAGAAGCTTCAGCACATTGCAAAAAGCTAGCAGAAGGCAGCTTTTCCAAACAGCTGAATTTGCACTGCAAAGCCCACAGCTACCGTTAGAAAAAGCTGCTAAAAAGCTGGCTGTTTGGTTGGCTGCAGCTTTTTTCCAGTGAAAAGCTGTTGAAAAGCCCAACCAAACACCCCCTAAGTTGGGTCAAAATATGAATGGGTTGATGTGGTGTGTTGAAGTGGAAAACAAATTTGGTCAAATCATGCTACGTAGTCTATGTCGTTGCAAAACCGGATTTTGCCAGGGTGAGGAGGTAATTTACCCAGAATATGGGATAATATGTCCGGAATTAATAGTTAAGAATGAGATTTACCCGATTTTAAAGTTTCGGGACGAAATGTGCTCTTAAGAAATAAGTGGAAAATGCTGAAAAGATCACCCAAAAAACAAAAAAGGAAATACCTTTAATCCAAGAACACTCTGACATCTACTCAACAGCCCGGCCCCAAGATCTCACAAAAGAGGGAGAAAAATATCCCTTCCAGCAAGAGTAGACCTAGGAAGCAGGTCTCACCGAAAATCAGCTAACACCAAACCTACAAAGTTACTGGTCAAATACCCCAGGATGAGCAGGAAGAAGGCGCTGCTCGTCAGCGGGCACGCCCCGTTCCGTAGCCAAGAACAGGGGAGTGGTGGGGAGGACAGAGGAGGAAGAAGAGGAAAGGAGGAGGAAGCAACCAAGAAACCGGGGACATGGGTGAGCTGGTAGTAAATTAATGGGAGAATCGCGCGAATCCGAGGTCGAGATCAGTAGGGGATCGTCTCGTTTAGTCAGTGGCAGGTAAATAATTGTGGCGAAAAATGTTTGATTAATGGCTGGATTTGTGCGCGTCGCGAGTCTTGATCGCTCCGCTCGAGGAAAAATGGTGATTTCTCCGGTTGGTTTGACCTCACTAATTGGCGTGGGGCGTGAGGTAGTAGCAGCCTGATTAATTTGCTCTCCATCAGTAACACGTACCCGCCTCCCAAAAAAAAAGTAAGACGTACCCGCCTTCGAGATCAGAATACGTAAAGGTTATGGGCAGCACCGCAGCAGGATGAAAATGATGGCAGATAGCATTCGGCACCAGAAGCCTGGAGAACATATGGAGCGATACCGCTTTAGGTGATATCACGGTACCATCATCAAATAATTATTTAAATAATTATAAAAAATTTAAAATTATTTGGTTAGATAGGACATAATATAATAAAGCATGCTAAAAAACTCAACTGAAACCAAGGTGTATATCATGAGAAAAAAAATCAAATACCGGTGAATAGTTCCTTTTTTATTTCTCTTTCGGATTAAATTTTTAACTGATTTTTTCTTTTTGTTGCTCAATATGCACATCGAATTTAGATATGAAACTTTATGAATTGAGAGATTGATTTTATATCAACATTATAAAAAAGTAGAATTTTTCATAGCCATTAACACTTCTAATTTATCATTCATATCATGGTATCACCTAATGGGGGTATCACTAGATATGTTCTCTAGAATGCAGGTATCTGCCGAATATTATCGGTTTTTAGGCACTTTTTGTTAGATCAAAATTTGACTGGATAGTATAATTCTCATGTATATATATCAGCTCGACGTGTCATGGGATAGCCAATGCCAACAGACAACCCAACATGCTTAAATAGACGTTGGGCCTAGATGTATAGTGTTAACATGGTTAAGTGGGTTCGCTAGTAATAGAAATATTAGAGCCTAGTAAAAAAATTTGTATGGACTCCAAATGGCACAAGTGATGTGTTAACTTTGGCTAGCTCGACAAGATCTTATGAACATCATATATGTTTGTTTTTCGATGTCCGACAATTTGCTACCATATCGGATTTATCATTATTTATTGTGTTATACTCTCATACCTCTTGCTATGCGCAGCAGCCCTCGGATCCGATCAAAGTTTGCGAGATACTACAAAAGCCTGCAAGGTATAAAAAAAAAGTAGATGAACCCCGTAGAAAGTACCAAAATAATGATGCGTAACAATCACGACAAATAAAAAATATTTGACGAAACGACCGCGAATTCTTTAAGCACGACATCAAAAGAGCACAAGGGATTGTCGCTCTCTCACAACCCTCTCATAAGATTCGCCCTATGTAAGAATCTAGTACTAAAGAAATCTAGCATCTAATCCTCTCTTGTTTGCACCTTTCTTTTGGATTGCTTGTGTTGTGTTCCTGTGACCACCCCCTCCTGGGTTTATATAGGTTCCCACATAGACTCTCCCAGAGTAAGGAGGATTCTAAATCCTAATAGGTTTCACTTTCAATCCTATTAGGTTTCCTCTAGTTTTCTTGTAGCACATCTCTTGAATCTCAATAGATTTAGGATATGAGTCACTTTCCTTAACAATCATCAGCTTGACTCTTATCCGCTGAAGTCATTGTGCTCCTCCAAGAATTCACTCCAAATTGGCTCTGCCTTTTTTGCTCCCAGCTCGGGAGTGCCCCTAGCATAAGGGCTTATGCACATCACCGTGATGTGCGTGTTGGTTCTAGATTCTCTCTACTTGAGAGCTTCTTTGTTTTGCAGTTTGGTTAACCACACCACTTGTTTCTATAGCCCTCCATGCCATAAATTTGTACCACCTCCGTGCTCCACTTGTTCCTGGTACCGCGTGGTTGGTGTAGAGTACCCGATTTTAAGAACCAGATAACCCTTGTGTTTACTGTAATGGTCCCATGATTAATAGCTAGTACACACAAGTTGCCTTGATTACCGTAGTCATACACGAATGTTACAGAGTTTGGTACATAGATCAGCACGGTCTTTATTTTACACATGTGGCCTGTTGGCCGAATTAAAGAGTCAGCATCGAAAGATACATGTAGAAATTGCCCATCAATATGTCATACCCGGTAGGCAACTTATTGAGATAATGTCCTACTCCTCATAGTCATTGTCGTCTTCGGAGTAGTATTCATCCTCGTCTGGCCAAATTTACAAGTCAGGTGAGTACATTGAATGTATTCGCAAGCATCACAGAGGGAGTGGTATGACGACTATATTCATGCAAGGCTTTGTTCAATAAATGAAGCTCTACCCTATGTTTGTGTGAAAAAGTAAGTTCTCATTAATAATTTGGTAATAGATTTGCAAGCATTTTTGCAAACATGATCTAAAGAAGGAAGCATTTTTGCAACGATGGTAGCACCAGCTACTGTCTCACACATCTCAACACCGGGTCACTTTACGAATACACTTCACGAGGTGTACCGGCAGAGTTATTACAACAAGACTCTTCTTTCATTTAGCCCTAACGACGAACACTCCAGATGAGCCATTCTCACCAATTGCTTGTTAAACCACGACACAATGTAAACCCACCTTTGTGTTTAGCAACTTCCTACGTTAAACCACGAGAAGGCTCTCTGGAGTTAAACCACTCTTTTGCTCTTTCCACCTACCACTTAAGTGTTCATACACTAGTACTAAGCAGAATACTGGGTCTATCCCTTCCCATTAGGGTTTGAAAATGTTCATAAACTATTTTAGGGTGCTCTAGAAATATATTCAAATAGGTTTTGTATTTCAAACAAAAGCAAATTTCTTTCAAACATAAGTTCTTCTCTGTCCCTATTCAAATAAAGTTGAAAATTGAAAATATGTTTGAATAGAAAGGAAGGAAATAGTTTTCTGATTCGATAATCAGAATTGGATTTTGGAAAAACCGATTTAAAACTAGTCGAATCAGTTGAATCAGTGAGCAAACTAGTTCCGGAAATGGAAAATTTGATCATTAGCATAGAACATTGCCTACGGTATAAATTTAATCTCATTCACATTACCATGAAATATTGAAAAAGATAGATCCTACAAGATGGATGAGCTCAGAAGAATGTCACAAAGATAATTGACACTTAACAAATTTTCAGTTATATCATTGTGTCAAAATATTTATTTCACATAACTGTTCATAAGTGGGATATTGGACTCAAGAAAGATATGATGAAGGAAGTAATTGTTTGAGCTTAGTTTGAACTTCACTAAATTGTTGACATTATGAAAAATCTTCGTGATGATGAGTAGTATATCAATACCATATACGAGGAGATATCTGTATACAATACTCTAGATATCCGGAGCAGCTGACGTATCCTCAGAGGATACCGGGAGATGAGGAAACCGCCCGTAAGAGGTAGGGACATCTCTTAAACTAGGAAGTCTATCCCTACGTTTAAGGATGACAGAGTCCTGATCGGAGATGAGTCCATATCCTCCACGACTCGGAGTATTCCCTATGTAAGGACTCGAAGACCCCGCAGGGAGGGACAAGACAAGAAGATCTAGCAAGCCAAGCGAGAGCCTTCAGCTGATTGAGCCCTAGCTTCTCCAGAGCCTCAATCTGCTCCCCGACATCCCAGAGAAGACCCATTGTCTCTAGGAGGTCAAGTTCCAGCAGACCGATGATTCTCGACTGTTTAGATCCCATCTAGGCTCGACACAGACACAGACACATCCTTGTATTCTACTCGATATTCAATATATACCAATAGAACGTAGGGTTATTATCCTGAGGGAGACCCGAACCTGTATAAAATCATTGTCTTCTGTGTCCCAGTACTGCTAGATGACGGCCCTAGAGGTCCCTGCCCAACTACAAATCTCTCTGATCACGACTACCGTAAGATTGGCAGTTTACCAATCGTTGGCACTTCATTTATCACAAGATGTAAACTTCACATAGGCTTGAAATTTCAAACAGGCTACTAGAGGGGTAGCACTTATGGGATAGAAAGATTTTGATGAGAGAATTATAAACATTCCAACTATCAACAAGAAGCAAATATAACAATTAACGGGCTACTAGAGGGGTAGCACTTGCGGGATAGAAAGATTTTGATGAGAGAATTATAGACATTCCAACTATCAACAAGAAGCAAATATAGCAATAGTTGAGATGTTTCGAACTAAAAACTAGTACCACTTGCAAATAGATAACATTTGCAATGCCCATCGCTATCGCAGATGAAAGCAACTTAAGTTTGTGTTTTTGGGGGGGTTGAAAGTAGATTAACAAGAAGGTTGAAAGCTGACCCAAATTTGGTTGAAAGTTGGATTTTTGGGTGTTGAAAGCTTGTGCAAATGTGTTCGAAAGTTGGACTTTTGGGGGGTTGAAAGTTGCATAACATTTTTGGTTGAACACTTTTTTCTCCAATTTTTAGTCTTCTTTAGCTCCAACGACGGTGCCATTACCGCTCGCCAGTGATGGCCAGTGGTGGAGTTAGAAAGAGGAAGGAGAGGGGATAGGGGTGCAAACTTGTGTGGGGAGCTTGCTCTCTCTAGGATGAGGAAAATGCCACATGGGGCGGCGTCCTGACCACAGTCGAAATTGACCGTGTGGAATCCTTCGCGTGGTCATTCAAAAATTACAGGCTGCCCTAACTTTGAATTCGAGAAAAATATAGTTCGAGATATGGTTTGAGTGATATCCAGTTGTATCCATTCTGATTGTACCCTAGCTTTTGAGCAATTGGAATGGAACATAGGGGAGGACCGAAGGAGAAAACCATTGTCTCTTGCACGTCCAAAACACCCTCAAGGAGCTAATAGAACGAAAACATTAAGTCTCTTCCTTAAGTTGGACATCTCCAAAGCCTTTGACCCCATAAACTAAGCTTACCTGCTAGAGGTGCTTTGACAGTTGGGGTTAGGGCAGCGTTGGCGAAACTAGATAAGTATGACTCTCGCAACATCCTCCTCCAGGGTTCTACTTAGTGGCTCTCTAGGCGACTCTTTCCTCCATGCGCACGTCTTGAGGCAGTGGGATCCCCTATCCCCCATGCTGTTCATCATCGCCATTGACTCGTTATAGCAAATGCTTTGTTTGGATTTTGACTCGGGAATCTTGAAGCCCATCCACGCTAGAACGGCGAGGTTCAGTATCTTGCTATACACAGATGACTGGGGCATCTTTGCTAAACCACACAAGGATGAGCTTTAGGCCCTTCGTGAGATTATATTCTGCTTCAGGAAGGCGAGTTGGCTACACATCAACCTTCAGTAAATGGAGTTTTCTTGGTCAGATGCGACGGGATTGACCTTCAAGAGCTGCTTTGGGTCTTACCGGTGTACGCGGCTTCCTTCCTGGGGAAATACCTCGGGCTTCTGCTGAACTTCAGAAGGCTAAGGAACGTGGACTATCAGCCCCTAATTAACAAGGTCGGGGCTAGCTGACAGGTTGGAAAGGAAAGAACCTGGGTCGGTTTGGAGCTGCTGTGCAATGAGACAGACATGGCCTTGTTTAGGGCATCCACTACCATCTTGATCGATAATGGCGCACAGACTTCCTTTTGGTCCGATGATTGGATCGGTGATGGCCCTCAACGATTCCGCACCCTAGATTTGTACATGGTGTCCACTTGCAAGATGCGAACGGTAGGGGAGGAACTGGAAAATGAAAATTAGATCAGATTGATTGTCTGCGTCAACACCCCCACCCAGCTCGTTCAATTCATTGACCTCTGAAACCTTCTTCAGACCGTCATCTTTGACCAAAATCACAACGCTTCCATAAGTTGGAAGTGGAGCGCCACCGGGGTGTACTTGATGAGTTCGGCTTACAAATCTCAATTTCATGGCAGCCACCAAAAGTTCAATGCAAAAAAGATTTGGAAAGCTAGGGCGGAGCCAAAGTACAGGCCTTTTCTCCTGGCTAGTTCTCCACAAAAGAATCCTCACGGCGGATGTTCTCGGTGTTCAGGGTTGGTTGCAGAAACCTTTATGTCTACTATGTCTGCTAGCCCCGGAAAAAGCAACGCACATGTGCAAGGACTTCAACTTCACCATGGTGGTTCGGACCTGGTGAACGCCTAGTTGGGAGGAATCGTAAACATCCCGCCCTCTCAGGCCTTGGCGGTGGACGACTGGTGGAAGGGGACATCAACAAGGTAACTATTCCAGATTGTAGCACTAGGAGTGGCCACCTCGTATACATCTGGTGGAATGTCTGGATGGAAAGGAACATAAGTATCTTCAACACCGCTAGATTGACTTATCATGAGGTGGCCTTCCTAGCCCTAGGAGACATCAACCAATTTGCTGCTAGTTGTTGAGAGTAGTTCACAGGCTGGTCATGGGTTTCTTTGGTCTTTTCCCTTAAAAAACAAATACCCACTGTAATTAAGCTTTCTTTCTTCTAATAGAGTTGATAGTTGTCCTACTGTTTGCTTGAAAAAAAAGAACACCATTGTTGGGAACCATGGGGCTCACCTAGAGTATGGTGTGCTCTCCTTTAGGTGGTGGTTTTGTTGAAAATTTTCTATGCCACCAGTGACAAAGCCTTACGTGGCACCATTATACAAAAACATACATTGTGCACCTCAAAAAGTGAAAATAATTCATAGATTATATAGTGGAATGAAGTATGGACCTACTAAGTTACAACGAAAAATATGGTCATTTATGTGCTTTACAGGAAAAAAGGTTGTATGGGTGAAACATGTTGTAGACCCTCCTCCCCGCATGTTGATTTTTTTTTGTATAACACATATATGGACACATTATTTGCCAAAAGACTGTAAGTTCATATTTCATCCTATAACGTATATTTCAGGGAAAAATTCAATTTTTTTTGAAAATGTCCAACACAAGTTTTAAGCACGGTGCCATATAAATTACTACTGCACACTACTAATTATCTACTGCACAGTGCTAATTATGTTGTGGGCATTTTCTCCTGATCCATTACAAAACCCTAACCCCCTAGTTTCCTTTGTTGCTGTCACCAACCTGACTAGATGCGACCTTTGCCATAGACCCTCGCGGCCATCCTTCTCCTCCTCCACAAGTTGGACGTGCCCACCATTGTACCTCTCCTATGGCTTTGTCATTCTCAAGGGTAGGCTGTCACTGCTGAGGGGCACCCTAGCGGCCATGCCATCATTCACGGTGTTGCCATTGCCCCCTTGGGCCTCGACTACTTCGGGGTCTTTGATTTCCGCTTGGGTGTCACCAACAATCTGATGGAGCAGATGTACAACACTATAGTGGAGGAGATATGACACGAGATGCTTAGCGATACCCAGTGGTTTTATGGGTCGCACGGGGATGTCGAGGCTTGATGGAGGACGGCCATCATGGACGCCTTCTATGTTGTGGACGAGGAGGTGCGTGTTAGGGGCATCGCCAATGGGATCAACGTTTCGCCCATAAGCACAATTGCTCTCGTCGGGAGGTGGATGATGTTGTAAATACATGGTGAATTCGTTTCCTAACTTTGTGTTACAATGGTGTTTCATTTTTATTGTGGAAAGAGTTGTCAATTGTTGTGTATATTGGATTGATTTGTTTCAATGCTTCAGGCTTGTTGTGTTTTCTTACAGATTCTTTTTGCATTTTTCCATTAGTGTACATAGGTTGTTTCCATCACAAAACAAATTGCTAAATCCACCAAAAAAATTGTTCTATCTACTAAAAAAATTATTGCATGATTCAAAAATGTTCCCATTCCATGGAAAAGATATGTTTCCATTGCACGGGAAAAATGTTCACGACACATGAATAATGTTTCTATCGCATGAGAAAAGTGTTACCATCGCATGTGATAAATGTTTCCATCAAGATGAACACACAACTGAATTTGATTCGACAAAATTGGATGATTTGTTGTGTTTGGAGCAGAGAGATCATAAAAATCACAATTTTGTTACTATGTGGGATGGGTTGCATGAGATTTTAAGGGTCGGTCCACAATTTCATGATTTATAGATGAAAACATTTTCTCCATTATATATACATGTGATGGAGTAGAGGGACTAATCATGCGCATCCAGTGACTATGTACTAGTCTGATGGGATACCAGGATTGGTAGTTCGATTCTTAGTCATCACTAGCGTTGCTCCCAAGTGAGGGAATTCTTCGACAGCCACTTCGGCTCGGTCGTTGCCAGCCACCTGAGGGAGGGAATGTATGGCTCCGTAGAAAAGGAGATAGAATGTGAGATGCTTACCAAGATCTCGTGGTTCTATGGGTCACAGGGGGACGTCAAGGTTTGGTGGAGGACCGCCATCGTGAGTGCGGTCCGTGTTGTGGATGAGGAGGTGCTCGGCGGGGCATCACCGGTGGGATCAAGGCTTCGAATGTAGGCACAATGGCTCTTGTCACAAGGTGAATGATGTTGCAAATACATAGTGATTTTGTTTCCTAAGTTTGTGTTCCATATTGTTTCATTTTTGTTGTGCAAAGAGTTGCCAATTGTTGTATATATGGATTTGATTCAAGGCTTCAAGATTCCTATTGCAATTTGGTATGGTTTCTTTTGCATTGTTGCATATGTGTACATAGACTTTTTCTATCAAGAAACAAATTGCTGCATCCGCCAGAATGAATCAAAAATGTTTCCAGCCCATGAGATAAGTGTTTCCATGACACATGAAAAGTGTTTGTATCACATGGAAAAAGGGTTACTACCACATGAGAAAAATGTTATCATCACACGAGAAAAATGGTCCCATCATGATGAACACATAATCAAATTTGATCCAACAAAATTGGATGATTTGTTGTGTTTGGAGTATCACTATTTTGTTACCATATGAGATGGGCTACATGGAATTTTCACGGTTATCAATAATTTCAAGGGTTATAGATAAAAATTATTTTTCTAGTATATAAAAATACAGCAAAGTAGGGTGGCTTATCCTGCCTAGTGACGAAAAACATCCAATGGTCACGCATTATCAGGATTGATAATCCATTTCCTAGTCGTCACCTCGGTGAGTGTTGCTTCCAAGAGATAAACCTCGCTTTCCAGAAAAAAAAATGTCGCTCCAGTGCTCTAACATCAAACCACCTCGTTGCCATGGTGTCACGTGTGCACCGGACGAACTAACCACCGCCCCCGTGCCGTGCCCCGTCGACCATGGCTCATCTCCTCCTCCTCCTGGTCGTGAGCCCCACCTCCCGGCCTCTTCCACCCTGCCCGGTGCCAATGCACAGCCTTTACTTCCCTAGGTAATGCCTTCAGTGCCTCGCGGAGCCCGCCGGTTCACCGGCTCCTCCTCCAGTGCTGCTACCCCTCCCGCGGTGGCACGCTGTGCTCTCCACCGTGGCAGGCCTGTACCTGGCCTACGTCAAGGCCAGCGCCGCCGCGGTTGGCGCACGGCCCGAGATGTTCTAGTGGTTTCGCACCACTACTACAGAAAGCCACATCTAGGATCGGGATCACTGACGAGTGGGGCCAACCCGTCACTAATGTAAGCCATGACTGACGGGTTGACTAGCAACTCATCACTGATGACTTCACCAGGGCGTCAAGGTCAAGTCATCAATGACGGGTTAAAGAAAGGCGTGCCATTGATGAATGGCACTGACGGACTGTGTGGTCGCCCATCACTGATGAATGGCACTCATCAGTGACAAGCAAACATTCAGCCTATCCATGTTGCATACATGAGTTCGCCCGTCGCTGATGAAGGGCACTTAGCAGTGATGGGCTGCCTTCCGACCCGTCCGTGTTGTCATCAATGATGGGTTGTAGCTGAGCACGTCTGAAAGGGTCAATGAGTAGTACCAAGGAGTAAAATTTATTATTGCGAGGATATCAGGGATTAAGAATGCGTACACAAAGGACCGAGTTCCCTAGTTCCCCTTGTATTAAAGATGAGGATTCGAACATATCAACAAGCGCGGGAATACGAGGAGCTACAAATGCACGTGTACACACTGGACGGACCAATTGATCATATCCATATTTCCTTGTATAAAAGGATTGAATCAGCTACGCCAGGCCTCCCATCCATCTCAAGCCTGATCCTGCACCCAACCTCTTCTCATGCCTCTTCTCCATCTCGAAGCAACCGATTGAGCTCACGTGCTTGAAGATCTGGCCACCACCGGAAGCTCCCACGAGTTCAGTGTGTCACTCAGATGGGTCATCATGGACTAGCTTGAGATGAGCTATGGGCAGACTGACGACACCCAGCTCCTAGCCATAGTGAACCTGGTTGGCGAGCAATCCGGGGGCTCTGTCGTTGCGAACATTCTACGTAAGAAGTTCCCATTTGGATAACACTTCCTGGTGGTTGATCACAATGAGATGGGGAAGTTCCTCATCTGTTGCAATCATATCAACAACATACGAAAACTCCATGGGAAGTACATCAAGTGGGGCGAATAAAGAGTTAGCTTCTAGAGAGTTCACTCTGTGGCTCAGCTTGAGCAAGACCCTCTTGATCAAGATGCTGAACTGGAGGAATTTTGATCAAGAGGTGTATTTCCTTTTTTAAAATATGAACTATTGTAATTCTAGATTTTTTTATTTTCAGATCTATGTACGTTATGAACTATATAAATATATATTATCTATCTAAATTATTTTGCATCTGTGTCAAGAAAAGGTCATCATGGATGGGCGGTATGGCTTACCCGTCAGTGATGATAGCTATCAAGGACGGATCGCTGCACCGCCCATCACTGATGAGGGCACTCATCAATGACGGGTTGTTTCTTGTCCCTGTTTGAACAACTGCGTTGAGGCCCAACAGGCCCAAAACCGGGCCGGCCACCTCCCTATAAAAGTAACCTACCCAGCCGGCTGCCTCTCTCTCCCTCTCCCACCGAGCTGCCTCCTCTCCCTCTCTCTCCCACAATGGCGGAGGATGCCCCCAACGCCAGCGCTGATGGGAGCCACCTGGAGGCCGTTGCCATGGACAACACTATCACGGCTCCCCCCTCAGGCATCCGACACAGCCTTGATAGTGAGATGATGGCAATGCTGACGCCGCGCAGCCTCTGACAGTGAGTCCTCCACGCAACGACGACCAAGGCCGATCTCTCGGATCCGAAGTCCTTGGTCATCCTACTGCCGGATCTATGGGCCTCGTTGCCAGATCTGGCATCCCTTTGTGTGCTCCTCCGTCACCAAATTAGGATTCTGATGCGTGTGCCGCGGTTGGATCTGGCATCCCTGAGTGTGGCGCTGTCGGGTCTAGGCCCTCACTCCACCGTCCTTAGGTATCCAACTCTAATTTGGTAGATGTGATGCAATAGATCATAGATTATGTCAATGATGAACAAGACATAAACTATGTGTGATGGTTTACAAGAGTTTAGGGTTCAGGGTTCAGGGTAGGGTTAAAATTGCATTAACCCCAAACCATAAATCCCGCACCACTGAACCCTTGATGTGCGACGACCCACATACCACCCTCCTGGATAGTATGCCGGTCTTGGACATGTCACAGACGAAGTGCCGTCTCATCTACAACACATCATACAGAGTAGCACAACAGAAGCATTGCAGTTGTCCATTTATTACAAACTTAATTTACAAACTCAGAGAACGAGATACAAATATATTCCCAAAAGTACGGGAAATTTAAAACCGTTCCATTTGGCTACAGTAAAAGTCTTATCCTACATCTCTCATCTCCCACTTCTTATGCTTCTACGCTTCAAGGTCTTCACCACGATAGTCGAGGTAGTAGTCGATGCTTTCGCCTTCCGTCGCAGATGTCGGTTCTTCGGAGACTTCATCTTCGACCTCGATATAGACTACGTCTTGATCCATCGTCGGTTCGCCGTCTAATCAAAGGAGTTAAGATAGAGGGATGAGTACAGAAGGTACTCAACAAGTCCAGGAATAGCAAAGAGGTGTTTGATGCGCTATCTACTGAGAACAGCAATGTCCTCCAAAAGCAATGCAGTTTTGTAAGGTAAGAGAGTCAATTTTTAATGTAAGAGACTAATGATCTCATGTCTCACAAGCTGCTAGGATTCCCGATGAATCTCTTTCTTGCTGGGTTCGCAGTTCCAACCAGGAACATGGAGTGACAATGCCACAATTCTATACACTCTGCAGAGATGCGCAACTATACCCACAAACGATCATAAGCATGTACCCAAGGTGATCAGCCCTGAATCACGTACCCATGATCACAGAGCCTTTTCGCCGTCCGCTCGGTCATACTCCACATCGTAGTCCACCTAGGACTACCGGCCCCAATTCCTAATGTGATTAACCGTCGTACGGCTGTTACCACCTACATGATGTGACAAGCCGGCTTACGGACCTCATCACCTGTGGCTAGCCACCCCTACGGCTAGTTCCACCTTCCCGGTAGTCGATCCCAGGGGAGTATGAACCTAGGGCAAAGGTACTTTAGCTCAGCCCCGCCCATACAGGGTATGTGGTAAGTGCGGTCGCTACGGTCCTTAAGCACACTCGATCATTGGTTGCATTAACTTTATATGAAACATTCCCGTGTGATGAAATCCATCTTCCAATGTGCCTCCGGCACCCTTTCCAGGATTTCAACACCCACCATGATCATGCCCAAAAAACCGGCGATCAAATAAAACAACAATTGATTGATCTTTAGAAAATAGGTTTTTATTTTGTGTATGTCATAGACAAGAAGGAAATTTTGTAAAACATTCTCAACGAACAAGAACAAGAAACTAGACTTGCCTGGTAACGGATTGAAAATGAAGTTCGAAGGGTTTACTTGTGGAACTCTGGCTTCTGGCAAAGAAAATAATAAAGTCTGATAAGGACTTATTCAAAAGATTCAAAATATGAATGCAAATGTCATGACATTGTTTGCATGAGAGACTTCTACATGCTAGGATATTTCAAGGGGTTTGGACATAAATTTGTTTAAGTATTTGCTAAGGGTTTCACATCACCTGGATAAATAATTAAACTTTAATTATGATCAAAATTCATGTTGATTTCAATCAACTTAAATTAACTTCACTCTCCCTTTCAATTTACTTAAGGAACTGGATTAGATTAGAATTCTCTTTCCAAAGAAAAATATACTTAATTTAGTTAGAATAACTCATTACTTTATTCAAGTTTTAATTTCCTTTTAAGAAATAAAATGTTTTAACTTAAGGATTTCTCAATTCTAATTTACTTCTCAACATATATATATGTATACATATTCATTTCTCTTTAACATAAAGAAGAATAAACTTATTTGATTTTATTTCTTATTTTTAAGAAAAAGAAAAGCTAATTGAGTTAGTCTACTTCAATTTTTATTTTTTGTATACATTTTTATTTCCTCCCTGGCCCGCTTAGTCCCCTTTAATGGACTTTTTGGCCCATTGGCCTCTCTCTTCCCTCACCTCTCACTTTTCTCTCTCACCCGTGCGCCGCCGGTACCTTCTCTTTCCCCCAAACTTCTTTCTCTCCTCCACTCATGGATGTGCCGCCTCCTCAAGTTCCGCCGCCCTCCGGTCTCCTCTACCGTCGACGCTCCACCGAGTTCTCTCCTTGGCGCTGCCGCCGCCGCTTAGGCCCCCTATCGCCACCGCCTCCCAAGCCGCTCCTTTTAGTTTGCCTCGGTCACTTTGCCTCTCGGTGTCACCTCAGTTCACCGTTTCACTCGGTCCGCTGCTGGCCCTTGCGCCGCCCCCTTGGCTCCTTGCTTGGCTCGGGTACTCATCGCCCAAGGGTGCCGCCGTGCCCTTGCCTCGGACGCCTTGTCCCGGCCGCCGCCCGGGATGGCTGAGGCCAGCGTCGCAGCTCCGCCACCGGAGCTCCGTCGACCCGCCTCCCGCCAGTGGCGCGCCATGGTACTCGGCCGTCGACCTCCTCTAATCGGTAAGTGCCCTCTCCCTCTTTTCTATTCCCCACTTCTAGGGTTCTTTCCAAAGGCTTGGATTTTCCCCCAGTTAACCCGAATGCTAGGTTTGGTTCAAGAACTCCCTAATTGCCAGTGAACATCCTTGTGCTTGGGTTCTGTGTGATCTTTCATTAGATCTTTGGTTTGAGATATGCACTTGTACTAGCAGTTGGAAGATTAAAACTTGATCTGGTATGTTTCTATAACTGAGGTGAACAATTGTGCTGCTTAATTTTTAGCTATACTCTCCTCTTCTTCATGTATGTTTATATGCATAGTTGATTTGGGAACTGGGTTAGCTAAAGGGACGGTGGTTAGCCTAATCCCTGTTAGCTAATGCTGATGTTCTTCAATAAACTTTGATATAGCATTTTGGTTAGGAATGATTACTATCTTGATCTCTAGCTGGGTATTTATGATATGTACATGCGATTGCTTTGAACAACTAACAATGTCTACAACGGCAGACATGGGCTGTTCACCCTAGGGCTTTCCTAAGATAATTCTCCTAAGCTATATAATTCCCTTCCCGGATAAGAACACTACCATGTTGCCTCTTTGATGTCTTAACATATATATGTATATGTTGGTTGTTAGACTGAAAGACAGACTCTGTACTTGGCTTAATTTATTTACTATTGTGAGGCTCAACTTTGTGACAGTTAAACTGAGAAAGGTTTGCTTGTACTTGCTGGGGCTTAATTTGATGCTCACCTCACTTGATTTGATGTGCAAGCAATGGTTATTTTCTTATTGCTATACCATGATTAAGATTTTATCCTAGCATGGATATATGCCTAGTACGTATGCCTATGGTGATAAATCTGGAGATTAGCTATTCCCTTGATAAGTTTGAAGTATTACCCACCTCAGGTTGTGCTCTTATACTATTGCTTATTTGAAGTTTCATACATTGATGATTCACTTCAAGTCTAGTTAATCATTTTGTTGCTAAAAACTGATACTATTCTTGAATTAACCTAGCCTTTTTATGTTCTTTTCATATGCATGTGTATATCAGTTTACCTAAACTGATGGAACAGATGCTCTCTTTAATCTTAACCTACTCCTTTAATCATTCCTTCTAAGATTGTTTAGTTGAAGACTTCAGTTTTCTTGCTAATTATCTGGGACTGATAAGAACAAGTGTTGTGCTTGATTTTTAGCTTAAGTGCATAAGAGTGTCAAGTATCTGTTATGCTACCCCAACCCTACTGCTACCTAGTTAAGTATATTCTTATTGAGAAGGTAGTGGAAGGTATAATTTCAATTAGGAGTAGATGCTACCTGCTCTCAGCTTCTCTGCCTTTTATTCGTGTATACTCATATGTGCATGTTAGATTATCTCACTAAAGAAATAAATGCTATACCTGATTCATTTTTTAATACATATATTAGTTTATTAAGCTGAGGAAATAGATACTATCTTTGATCTAGTTCCTTTATATCCTGATATTTATCTGGAAAGAGTTTGAGAATATATGAACTTTCTGGTAAGAACAGATACCACACTGGTCTTGGTTTACTAAAAAAAAAGATGTTTACTTGGTTTTATTTATCTAGTGATGATGTTTATACATCTGAAGCATTCCCTGATAAGAACAGATGCTACACAGCTGCCTAATCAGTTGCCTTTAAAACCCTATAATGATTAAATCTGAGGGTCCCTAAAATCCAACTTCATATGCATATGCAGGCTATGATAGTCTGGATGGGGTTTTACCTTATCTCTAGGTTGGACAATGGCCGATCTGAGCTCCCCAAGGCTCTTGGTCCTTGGTCTGGCTTGCTGAACTTGGTGACGATTTCCTAAATCCTTGATCTGTTGGTGGTCTGCTGCTCCTCTCCTCGGGCGGTCCTTCTCCACCTTAATGCCTCTGATGCCCTCTAGTCTTGATGGCTTCCTTTCATGCTTCAGTTCTTCTTCCTACTGTTCTTGATCCTCTATGTAACAACTATGGCTCTTGGTAAGACTGGATTTCCTAGCTATGGAGTTTGGCTTCTATGCCATTCCTCCCTTGGCTGCTATGCCGTAGCTCTACGCTAGTTCTTGTGAATAAAGGTAATGCTGCTGCAACTACTACTGTTACTGTGCACAGCTTTGCTTGCCCCTATTTCTACTAAGCTCTACTCAGAAGTGTCCTGCCACCTCCTGCTGCCTCCTAGTGTTACGTGGCTGCTCCTAGACCTTGGTTGCCTCTTGGTTGGGCTACTCCTATGCTGAACTGGCTACTTCTCTGCTAAGAAATTG
This sequence comes from Stipa capillata, assembly GCA_019208055.1. Lineage (NCBI taxonomy): Eukaryota > Viridiplantae > Streptophyta > Magnoliopsida > Poales > Poaceae > Stipa > Stipa capillata. The sequence continues at coordinate 271,529 of JAGXJF010000306.1, read as the reverse complement.
ACCACGGTCAACTCTTGTGGACTACCTATATATACATCTGAGAGATTTTTGCCTTATCTGAGCTTGTTGCCTTGCCCCATTTATATGTGGCCTATGGTTGGATATTTACTCAGATGAGTACAATGGCTATCTATTTGCCCTTGGCTGATCTTTTACCTTGGTTGCCTGAGCTCGATGGGTTGATGCCTTAACTATTTCTTTTAGCTTTGCAACAATAATTTCTTTTGAAACAAATTTATGGAGGTAATTTTGTATAGGATAAATAAAACTATTTTTATATTCTCACCTCTTTTATCCCTAATATACAAAATATTAGGTTTGTCCGATGAGGGTCTTAGCCACATGGCCCTCGGACATTTTCAACAACAACAAAGTTGTTTTACAAAATTATTTTCAAAACTAAAAATTATTTAGGTCATCGGCACTATTTTGCCCCCGCAGCTAACCCTACGGATGTCGGCGGAACTGTGCCGATAAGACTACACTATTTCAAAATCATTTTTGAAAATCTAAATTCAAAAACCCTTGCCTCCTACAGCAATCTGTGAAGTCCTAACGGTCCCGAGTTTATATACTCGACGACTTCGGACTTCGCAAATATTTTCGGAGAATCTTCCCCCTTCCGACTCTCGGCGCTTTTCCACTACAACTCAAGACTCGGAAGGTCGAAGATTAGGGTTAGATGTTGTATAGGTAGAAATTGCAATATGTAATTTTTACCTTCTTCATTATTTATTGGTAATCACTTTGTTGTATTATGATATTGTAATATTCGTTATTCAATAAGATTCCAATTTCAATCATTTTTGATGTGTGTGAATGATGAATGCGATGAATTATATGTATGCCATGGATGCACATCAAATTCCTCCCCTCCTATTCTCGTCGACCACATGATTTGACCGGAATCGCTCAACTCAGCAACGTGACTTGAGTTCCTCTTCCGTTCTACGTTACTCCGACTAGACCTAAAATATAGGGTTCTCACATGATGACCGATGTGCGCAAATATCTGCAATACTTTGAGGCTATTTTTGTTTAGATGTGCTTAACTATTTTAGTTAGAGGTTTTTTCCCTGTATTTGTTGCATTGGTTGATGATATATGAGGCCACATATTGGTGAATATATATCTAGATGCAATTGACCTTACCAGATATTTCATGCAGAAGTATATTGTCATTGCACTTGGTTGATATTTTTATACTTCCGTATGCAATACTGACAAGGCTAATTGCTCTTTCCTGTTCAAATTCTGATGCCATTCACTTCACAGAGCTATTATAGTTTGGTTATGCTTAGCTATTTTAGTTAGCTATGCCGTGTCTACTATTAATTATCATATAAGTTTTTAACAGGATTAGGCCAATGATGATAATGCTTTGCTATGTAATAAGTGTGTGCTTCATTTTTTCAGTATGAGATAAGGAACGACTAAAAATTCTTACATCATCATGAAAAAACAAACACACATTCTATATACTAAGAGCAAATTAAAATTTGAGGCCTATGATATGCATGGATGCATCTATTTCAATACATTTGAATGGTTAATTTGAATATAGTGCTCTCTATTGTGCCAATGATGAAAATGACCACATATGCATATAGTATTCTCCGTTATGTCATGTTGTGTTTATTATTTATGTCAATAATAAAAATGACCACATATACATAATATGCAGTGAATCAGTTCTCGTAGAAACTGTCAAAAAATTGCTTAAATCTATAACTCATTCTATAATAACTTGTTTTACTATACTAGTGTTTAGTTCATAGTGGCTATGGTCTGAGGCTATCTTTTTCATATAATGATTAATTTTTTATGTCAATGATGAAAAATATCCACTAATAAATTGTGCATCATGGTTTACAAGGGTTCAAAGTATAGGGTTCGGAGTAATATTAAAATTGTATTAACCCTAACCTTAAACCCTGCACTACTTAAGCCCTTGTCAACCGATATATGATCATTAAAAATGAGCAGTATTACCCAGTCCAGATGAAGCCATTAACGACGGGTTTTCTTCCATGCCTGTCAGTCCGGACAAAGTCTCAACGACGAATAGAGAGAGCAACCCGTCATTGATCACCAACACCCGTGATCAACGACGGATAGTGAAAATTATCCGTCATTGATGAGTTTGTTATCAATGACGGGTAAAAGATTCGTCGTCAACATGATGTGAGTCATCGATGACCAACAATCAACGACATGCTCTGAATCCGTCATGGATTAAGAATTTGCCTCGTTGTTGATCTGTAGTTCTGTAGTAACGCGTGACGCCGGGGTCCTATACACGTTCGGCCTGGGCTTCATCATGCTCGGCATGGGCCTCACGCTCGAGCTCGGGGCGTTCTCGGCGCTCCTCCGCGAGAGGCCTCTCGCTATAAGCGCTTGTTTTCCCTCCTGTGACAAATCTCGATCAAGATCTGCCTGCTCCTAGCTCGAATTTCCATGGCCTCCCGTTCATCGATCTCTCTGAATTGTGGCGACTCCGAGTAGTAATTGTTCCGAGGACATGATATGTACAGATATTGTTTGGCTGTGCCGCTCAGTTCACCATAATGCCCGCGTCGGGAACAATCGTTAGCCGCGTGTTGGGGCTTCCTCCATCCCTGTCAGTCGGTCTGATTCTGCTAGGATGCTGCCCTGAAGGAACTACATCCGATGTGGTAATACTGTCAACTCACTCAGCGAGTTAACCTTCATAACTTCTGCTACAGCTTTGTAGGTTGGAGAATTCAGTTTTCACTTGGTTAGTTGGTTGTGCCTTTGGGTTAGTGTGACTCACGTAATCACTTATGTCCTGCGATGCGTGAAAGGCTCAAATGGTATAGTCATGCAATCAAGAATTGGAATATCTGAACATACGTACTGTTTGAGTATTTTAGCTATTGCACAATCCGACCTTTGAGGTTCTTTCAAAGATCAAGGTCAAAAAGTATTTGCCTGCTTATCCTAATTACAGAAATAAGCTATTGAACATTTGAACAATTGTTCCTGGCAGTTAACACATTGTTTTCTAGCGCCGAAGGAACAATTTTTTTCAGGTCAAAGTTATTCTTGGCTGAACTACTTTTGAGTTGTTCCTATAAGAAGTTCTGCTATTTTACTTTTACTTCCTTGCTTAAGCCTTTTTGTGTTATACCGTGAGAGTCATATAAGCATGGTTAAACAACACATTTTCCCTCTTTTGTTTTTTTTTGAATAACTCTTTTGTATCTCTCATGGATTGACCTACTTCTTTCATAGAGTGGCTCAGGTGACTACTTTAGTTGCTAAAGGTGATGTTCCACTGGCGCAGTGCTCCTTACACCTCTGTTAACAAAAATACTTGCCTGTGATATGTTCCTGTGGATGCCGTGAAGATTTCGCTCAGTACTTTGCAGGTGAAATTTCTGAGGGCACTAGTTTATGCCATGATTTTAATTATTTTGCATCTGACGGTATTTTTTTTTCCTTTTTCTTTTAGGTGGCTGTTGCTCCGATTCTATTAGGTTCTTCTATACAAAGTGCATTCCCATCAGTAATTAAAGTTGTTAATCCTTTTGCTCCTCTCCTCGCAGTCTTAGCTTCATCAGTTCTGGCATGCAGCTTAGAGTTCTTCAAGTCTGCCGTGTCATTGGATTTTCAATAGCTGAAATTATACATATTTTAACCAATCTTTTATGTTTAAACAGTTTGTTCTCTGAGAACTTTGTATGCCTAAGATCCACAATTGCTGATGCATCTCATGGGAACGGAAGCTTATTTTCCTGGGGATATCATGGCCGTAGTCTGTCTTCTTGCTACATTCTGCTGGTTTCTTTGTCTAGTAAGCCACTAGAACATTTGCTATGCTTTTCTATATGTGCAACAATTCAAAGGTCTTGTATCAACTGAACCATTTTCGTTGGAAAAAAATTTTAGGTCACAACTTGATTCGAACTCCCATCTTTCAGTTAATTCAACCTAAAAGTTATGGCGCTTGTTGTTGTAGACTTGTGTATCCATTATCCGGATCTCTAATTGTTACAAGGTTTTGACACAAGCAGGTACACAGCAGCAGCTATTGGTGGTTTCAAAGAAAGACAAAGGAGAGCAATATCCATTGAGGACTGAGGTATGGGAATCCTTAGGCCATGTACAATGCAGGGTGCTTATAGACCGGTGTTTAAAGAGAGAGAGAGTAGTGTTGCGTTTCAAAAAAATATTTGACTTGCAATGCAGAGTGCTTCATATGGGTGCTTAAGTTGCTTTAATATTCATGTAGCACCTACTCTGGCACCTGGTATCTCCAATGCAGCAACATTTTTGATCTCTTGATTTTGCTGTTGAGATAGGCACCGTTTGAAGCACCTGTCACATGTGTCACCCGTAAGCATCAGCTTAGCACCGGATGCTAAACTTTGCTTCCGTCGCCCTTCCTAAGCACCTGTGCAAACCGATCTCACAAAAAAAACCAGATTTTTTTTCCTGAGACACATGTCTAAGCACCTGCATTGTACAGGGCCTTATCAGAGCTTATTGAAGCTACTAATTATCGTTTGAAATCCGAAACTGCTCCATGCCCTGTGGCAGTTCGCCCAGCGGTAACAGCTGAAAACCGTCCAACGATGTGAATTCAAATCTGAAGTTGAATTTGAAAACTGGACGAAAAATGGCAAAGATTTTTTTTTGAATTTCAGTGTGTTTTCCTAACCCGGGTTGTACGGAAAATCATCGCACTCACTGAGGTTACCACCGGTTTTCTGAACGCTAATTCTGACAAGAGTTTACCGATAGTACACATCAGCTACCGCCAATTTGCCCATAGAAAGGAGTCTTATTCGTTGTTAAACGGTTAAACCATGTATGAAACTATGAAACCACATCTTCCAGCATATTTACATATATAAAATGAGATGATTTGCAATGCTTGGAAGCACCGGAGATGCCACCAGTCCACCACTTTAAAAATTTAATCTTTTTTATAATTTAAATTGGTGCCTACCTCACAGCTTAATACCTTTCTCATAGTACCTTCAACCGCAGATCGTTAGAAAATAATATGGTCTTGATAGTATCTATATGTGCAACATTTTTTACTTGATTTTGTTTCAGTTCAGAATCAGCGTGAATATATAGATTTAGTGTTATTCTTTTTTCGAAATGGAGGTGAATATATAGATTTAGTGTGTATAGTTATTCTCAAGGATGTTGAGTAGCCTTCTTTTTTGCGTTGCAGGTAGGAATGCAAAACTCATCCTTGGGGGTAGTATTAGCAACTGCACATTTCTCCTCTTCCCTGGTCGCCTTGCCATCTGCACTCTCGGCTGTCATCATGAACATAATGGGTAGCACATTAGCTCTTGTATGGCAATATGTCACACCTTCCGATTCAAAGAATGAAAGCATTGCGGTGCCTGATGCATGACCAACTCTTTACATTGTGTGCTTAATCTCCTCTGCCATTTTCTGATGTACAAAAGCATGAGAAGGGTTAAAAACCAAAGCCGTATACCCTCCACTTCTTTCACTCTGCGCCCTTCCTGATGTCAAGTGGGGATTGCAAACGATTCTGGAATGCCGCCTTCCTGAGATTTTACAAGTATACAAACGATGTGGCTTCCATTATGCTAATTGGGCTGTGTTCTGATTTGTGAACCTCCAATTTATCCAGGGAAAAACTTAACCTCCAGTGAGCTAAGCAAGGAGTATCCATAGACAGGTTTCTGAAACAACTTATATGCTCTGTCGTACGGAACAAACTGGAACAGTGATAGCAACGGTTAGTTTGCTGCGTAATCCTTTACTTCAAACTTGTCAATGATCTTGTTTTTGATAAAAAGTTATCTAGCTAATTCTCTGCAGGTTGTCTTTTTATCTATCCATTAGCTACGATCTTAGTCTTCTCTACAACATTTGCACGATAGGAAGCCGATAGAAGCTGAATCAAGAGATAGAAATTGCTTACGAGGGAGTTTATATCCTGGTTTGGATGACGAGCATCTAAGAGGCTATGTAATGACTAGTTTTTATAGCATGTCACATATTTGGAGTTTGCTATCGATTTGTAATGATTTTGTAATAACTTTATGGTTATGTGCATCGTTAGATATAGAGATCGGAGAAGTAAAACTCTTCCATCGTCTAAAAAGTAGCTTGTGTTTGTAAGGTGCTAATAAGCAACGTTGTGGTGTTTTTGGTTGTATTGGTCCTTGAGAGGTGCATTCGCCCCCCATCTGGCATAGATGTTTGTATTCTCTTCTCTCTATTAGTGAAATGAGGCAGAAATTATGCCCTTGTTTTTCCTTTTTCCTTTTAAACTGCGAGGGTAGTCCGTAGTCCTGAAATCTGGAATAGTGGATGCACCAAGCAATTTATACATTTACTTAATTTTTTATACCTCAAAACGAGCCCTTTTTTAAAAAGTAAAATGACTAATTCTAGTCCAGGACCAGTGTACATGGTCCACTCATGTACTGTACTTGAGAGAAATCATTTTGCATGTGATCTTGTACAATGCTATGCCTGCAAACAAAACAATACTCTATACCATTGCTTCAGATCTGGGCATTGTTGCCAGTGCACTAGGAGGCAGGGTGCTGCAATCACATTGGTCAAGGACATGCACCATTATATACTTTAGTGGAGTTCCAGTGATATGAGCACTTATGGTGCTATCGTGCTCACAACGTAATGTAGCATCACTAAAAAGTCGTTAAATTTTTGAGGATGAGAGGATGAGCAGAGGCAGTGGTGGTGACACTAGTGGTGACGAGTCGTCGGTGTCCCCATTGTCTGCTAACTCTTACACCAGTGCAATCTACGGTAGGGCACATATGTGTGCCCGATAGTTTATCTAGCTCCCATGTTGTTTTGAAGGACGGCTCGTTTGCCTATGAGGACGAAGCATCTGCTGCTCTGACATCGCCGACAGTCCTATGCGACTGCTAAGGGCCTGTTTGGTTGGGCTGTGGCTGTTGACAAAGCTGCTGTTGGCTGGCTTTCTGGAAAAGCTGCTGTAGCTGTGGAAAAGTGAACATATGGCTTTTGGTTTAACCAAATCATCTATAGCATTTTAGAAAATGAGCACAGAAGCTTCAACACATTGCAAAAAGCTGGCAGAAGGCAGCTTTTTTAAACAACTGAATTTGCACTGCAAAGCCCACAACTACCATTAGCAAAAGCTGCTGAAAAGCTGGCCGTTTGGTTGGGCTTCAGCTTTTTCCAGTGAAAAGCTGCTGAAAAGCCCAACCAAACACCCCCTAAGTTGGATCCGGAGTGGGCACGGCGGCACTATGCTAGGCACCTCTGGGCGGATGGTGCTTCGCCTTCTGCGGTGTCCCCGATCTTGGCAGTGTCCTTAGACCTCGAGGAGGGTTGGACGCATGTGTTGAGGAAAAAGAAGGGCCCTCGCTCAGGCTCGGGTCAAAATGGGAGGTAACTGAGCAAGGGAATGATTTTTTGACCAAGTTCCCTTCTCGTATTGAGTTGATTTGCATGAATCATAATGGTGTTTTTCAAGTTAAACCGAATGGTTGTGATGAAGCAAAAATCTTGGTGGAAGAATGGGTTCCAAAGATTGAACCGAAGTTTTATTTGACTAAATTGTGGGTGCGAATCTATGGAGCTCCTTGTGAGATTAGAGACTTCATAAGCCTCCATGCGGTGGGTTCGATAATTGAGAAAACAACTAAAGTTGACATGGTAACTACTCGTAAGGAGGAAGTAGTCCATTTGCAGGTGGCTGTGATTGACCCAAAAGAAATCCCAAAAAAGAAGAAATTGTGGTTGGCTCTGGTGTATACACCATTTTTGTTAAAGTAGAGGGTGAAAATAAGGATATTTTAGAGATGGAGGATTTTGATAATGATGATCTCCTGGATGATGGTCAAAATGACTTTGATAGAGATGGTGATGCTCCTATGGAGGATCGGGAGTCAAAAAGGCATAAGAATGGGGATGAATATAATGATTCCAATAATATCTCTGACAAAAATGATGGGCAAGAAAATTCTTTTGATATAGGTGCTTCATGGCACGCCACTCAGGAGCAGCTGCCGGCTGATCAACTGGTTGTGCCCTCATTGCCTACGGTGGCCACTTCGACAGGAGCTAAGACGCAGGAGGAGGGGCACCCCAGTGGAGACCAAGGGGGCGGCCCTTTGCTTTGCCACTGTCTCAGGATACTGCGGTGCAGCACAATGCACGAATTAGCGCTTTGCTGGATGCGGACATGGATAGTATGGAACACGCTCAGTTTTGAGCGAAGATTAAAAATTTGGAAGCTATGACAGGTACTCCTATTTCTAATATCTCACCCGTTATTATTGTTCCTGACTCATGTTTTATAAATATTGCTTCTAGTATCGGGTCTCCTTAGGTTCTAGTGGTTCTGAGGTGTGTTCTTCAATTCACCATTTGAAAGACACTATAATTGATACGATTGCTGCTTTAGCTAAAGCCAAAAATCAATATTTAAATGTTGATGTCGCTGGGTTGATAATTTTTCCTTCACTTAACGAAATGTGCTTAGATTTGGATAATAATACTGAGGAGGGTGGCACAATTTTACCGGGTGTGTCAGCTTCGTTTCAAAAGGCTTCCAAAAAAACAACAGTCAAGGTGGCTAGATCTTTTAGTAATTTCTCCACCTTGGACACCAACAATTCCATCAATTTAAGTTCGCAATGAGAGGCATCTTTTGGAATAGCAGAGGTCAGGAGAACCTAGCTAAACATCACATAATTTCAGATTTGGTTAAGCAATAGCATTTAGACTTTGTGGCAATTTTAGAGACCACTACCATGTCCTTTACACAAGAAAATTTTGTAGCTCTTGGTGGTGGCCGGGATTTTTTGTGGCACTCGACTGCCCTAGGGGGTGTTCTAGAGGGTTGTTGCTAGGAGTAAATAGGTTAGCTTTTCATGTTGATACTATTGACGATGGTGATTTTTTTTATCAAATTTAAACTGCATAGTAAAGCAGATGGTTATACTTGGATGTTGATGGCTGGGGCTGCACAAGAGCATGAGAAAGAATCTTTTCTTGCTGAGTTGGTTCGTGCGGTTAGTTATGATAGGCTCCCCGTTCTGATCCAGGGTTCAATATAATTAGGCGAAGCACGGAAAAAAATAATTTTCAACATAAATGGACTTTTCTTTTTAATGCAGTCATCAAAAATTTGGAGTTGCGTGAGTCTGCACTCTCTGATCAAAAATATACTTGGGCTAATATTGATAATCCCACTTATGAGAACTTAGACAAAGTGTTAATGAGAACCGAGTGGAGTTATAGTTTCCGCTTGTCAGGGTTTCTGCTCGATAGAGATTTTTGTCAGATCACACCCCGCTTTTGTTGTGGTCGGGGCTGATCCAACATTCTTCTCTGCCTCCGTTCAAATTTCAATTAGGATGGCTCCAATGTGACAGTTTTTTTGAGTTGGTGTCCAAAAAATGGAGGGAGTGGCGGCCCGCAGGAGCAGCTATAGTCCGTTGGTAAAGTAAGATTAGAACGATCCACCATTTTCTCAGGGGATGGGCCAAAAACACAAGTGGAACAAACAAACTTAAAAAAAAGTAGATTTAGAAGTTGAATCTCGTCAGCTCCTCCCTGCAGAGATTGCCTTGAAACATGAAGCCAATGATAACTTGGCGTCCCTTCTCTGGGAAGAGGAGATTAAATGGTATCAATGGTCGAAGGCAAATTTCATTCTTCGGGGAGATGATAATACTAAATACTTCCACATGTTGGCTAATGGGTGTCACCGAAACAAATAATCTACCAATTGGAGCAGAAGAAGTCTCATTACTGGCTAATATTCGCTGATTTTCATGAAGTGATTTTGCCTTTATATTCTCTTAACTTTGGTATAATCTCTTTATTACCAAGAAAGAGGATTCGAAACAAATACAACAATACCGTCCAATATGCCTACTTAATGTTAGTTTCAAAATTTTCACAAAAGTAACGACTAATAGGCTAGCTTTCAGTGGCAGATAAAGTCATCCAACCTAACTAAATGACCTTTTTGTCTGGCTGTTATATTCGTGATGGAGTAGTCATTTTGCATGAGATTCTCCATGAGATACATAAGAAAAAATATGATGGGATCATTCCTAAACTAGACTTCGAAAAGGTGTATGATAAGGTTAAATGGCCTTTTTTGCTCACAACCTTACGTCTAAAAGGCTTCTCCACCATTTGGCAGGATTGGGTGACTAGGTTTATCCAAGGGGGAAGTGTCAATATCAAAGTTAGCGACGAAGTTGGTCCTTTTTTTCAAACTAGGAAGGGCCTCCAACAGGGAGATTCTATATCTCCCATCATGTTCAACTTGGCTGCGGATATGCTTGCTATTCTAATCAAAATAGCAAATGATGCAGGTCTGATTGAGGGCCTTGTGCCGCACCTAGTGGATGATGGATTGTCTATATTGCAATATGGCAATGACACAATTCTCTTCCTTAAACATGATATGGAAAACACTACAAATCTCAAAATTATATTATGACTTTTTGAGCAGTTGTCGGGACTAAAGATTAATTTTCGTAAGAGCGAGCTCTTTTGTTTTGGAGAGGCTAAGCTTTTTGAAGGTCAATATATGCAGTTGTGTGGATGTGGGTTTGGGGTGTTGTCCTTTTTTATATCTAGGCATCCTAATGCACTATAGACGTTTGTCTAACTTAGAGTAGAGATATATTGAGGATCGTTTTGAGACTCGTTTGAGTTCGTGGAAAGGGAAATTTTATCGGTTGGTGGCAAACTAGTCTTAATTAATTATGTCATCTCTAGTCTACCTATGCTTATGCTCTCATTTTTTGAAATCCCCGTTGGAGTGCGGAAGCGTCCAGACTTTTATCGATCTAGATTCTATTGGCAAAGCAGTGAAGAAAAATAAAAATATAGATTAACTAAATGAAGCATTTACTGTTGTCCCAAGGACCAAGGATGTTTGGGTATACTTAATTTATGATAGCAGAATCAAGCCCTTCTTTGCGAATGGCTTTTCAAACTTCCAAATGAAGATGGCATGTGCCAGCGTTTACTCAGAAATAAATACCTATGGCCTAAAACTTTGTCTCAAGTTGATTTCAAGCCGAGGGATTCTCAATTCTGGGCTTGTCTAATGGGGGTGAAAGATCTTTTTTTCTAACTTCGCCATTTTCTGGTTGGCAATGGTCTCAAAATTAGATTCTGGGTGGATTTATGGTTTGGCTTCACCCCGTTCAAAGAAAAATATTCGAGGCTTTTTTCTATAGCTCAAGATAAAAATGTGACGGTTGCATCTGCTGACGGGAAAATGGGGCGGGAGTCCGCGTCCACGTCATAGAGACAGATTACATAGAATTTAATGCGTAAATGTAAATAAGACAAAAGAAATCAGGTATTGCGAGTCCATTACTTCCAGAATTTTTACATTTATATAAAAACTATGTTAATTACATCTCTCACGAGAAAACCCCTGATTAAGAATTCCAACATATCTATTACAACTGATACAACATATGAATATTACAAAAATGTGAAAGAAAATCTTCTTCGCCATCGATGACTAACATCTACTTGGGGAGGCTTGGATTTACCCGTGGGTATTTGGTAGCATCGTGCTTATGTTTTAGAGTGTATATTTTAGCATGTTGGAGACATGGTGCGATGTGTGACCAGCATGTAGGTTGGCTCTAATTGGTTTTGGCAAGACATAGCATTTTAAATTGGTGACACATGTATGCGATATGAGCCTTTTTTTAGAGTTTTGCCTCACACGTATTACTATTAACATCAGGTAGTATGAATATGATGCTCGTGAGTAGCGTAACCGAAGTGAAGCTAGATTGGTTTTAGCGAAGCATGATGTTTATGATTTTCGGCCTATGCGTGCTATATGTGGCATATATTTTATATGACTTTTCTCCACTTGTATTACTACTACATCACATAGCGCTCGTGTGGCACCCATGTGTAGCGTAACCAAGATGAAGTTTGATTTCTCCTTGTTTGTATTACTACTAACGCCGCGTGGTGGTAATGTGACATCCGCGTGTAGCATAACCAAACAAGGAGTAGATTACATGTTATTATGTATTCTCCATTGCACGTGTTATAGTATTTGCGATTTAATACTTTTTATGTTCAACTCTGCCATGCTATACCTTTGTGGTGCATATTTTATACCTATCTTGATTTGTATCCATTTCGAGGACCAAACCAAGAACAAGGCCTTTATTCATCCTAACCTTGGTTTGTATCCATTTCGAGAACCAAATCAAGGAGAATTTCATGGGGTCTTCTCACCTATTTACCCTTGATTTGTATCCATGAGTAGCGACTGAACCAAGCAATGAGGCTTAACCGCTCGTTTGATCTTGATTTGTATCACTAATGGGACCAAATCAATGAGGAGATAAAAGTAAAAGAACGCCGCAAGAAATGAGAATAGCAAGGCTCCTTGGTTTGTACCGTGATGGCCGAACCAAGGACTAAAACATCAAGAAAATATGAAGAAGACTTCTTGGTTTGTACCGCCATGGCCAAACCAAGGACTAGAAGGAAGCCATGATCTCACCTTCTTGAAGATGGCAAACCTTCTCTTCTTCTCTCCAAGCTTCACTTCTTACGTTGTGTTTTTATGTGTGAATAAACTAGAGAGGAGCAGAGTTTTGACGTCGAAAATGAACCAGCCCTCTCCCAAGCATGTAGGATGATCCTCTATTTATAGGGTGATTAGAGCAATGGTTTTTATAACTCCCTAGCTTCCCACGATTTCTTTTCCTTCAGATTTTCTTTTTCGTTGCTGAGCGTCCGAGACTCACGTCAAGATCGTGTAGAACGTGTGCTTGACTGGCCTGCCGCCCTGCTCTACTTGGATATTTCTTTGGCTGCTATACGGGCCACGATCAAAATAATGAAACGAATTTACTGCCAGCATACATATATACATCCATGCACCCTTTTTTTGCTATGGTCGTGCAAGAGGTTTATTGCATGAATTCAGCTCTAGCATATAGCGGACTAATTGTTAATTAACTAAAGAGCACTCCATGGATGCATGTACCTAATCAATGGGGTTTGTGCCAATTCATTTGTGACTTCAACAAAGGCAGACAATATGCATCACCCATTTTCTTCATGATTTACACGTACACATTAAGAGAGGTTACCATGTATGCAAAATAATCTTTGGCTATCATTTTTTTAGTGGTTAATATCCAACCTATATATACGTATATTTGATCATTTTATTTTATATCGAAATTTTATCTCTTCATTTAGTTTATGATTATCATATCATATTTAATCCTGGTCAAAATCCGTGTCAACCGATGACATAGGAGCGAGCATATTTGAGTTGCTACGAGGTCCATGTGCTTCTCTTTTAAATGCACAAAGAGATATCCTCCGTATGACTATGCGTCTCTGATATTCGGTTGACGATCCGAGTCTACATTTTACTAGCGCCGATCTTTTATTATTAGCGTGACATTTGATAAGAGTTATTGGCTAATATTTTAATGATAATTTTAAAATATTTGCATAGTAACGGAGTTTTAGCCGTTAAAATCAATTCATTTATATATATTTATATAGTCATCAGTTCATGTCAAAATCGATGTCAACAGCATCAGATTTCCAGACTTCACCAATAAATCTTACTTTTCCTAGAGCAATTGTTGGGGCTAAGTTGGTCGAGTGGAATAATATGCTGGTAGATATGGTGGAGTTTGCGCTTGCTGATAATCAAGATAGAGTTCGATGGGTTTTAAATTCTAAGTGGGCAGTTCTCGGTTAAATCCCTGTACCAAGTCCTGATTAATTCTAATGTTCAGTTTTTTCATAAGCATTTTTGGAAGTTAAGGGTACCTTTCAAAAGTTGAATTTTTCTATGGTACGTGGGCAGAGGTGTTATTCTCACAAAAGATAATTTGATCAAATGGAATTGGATGGGTAGCCCTGAGTGTTGTTTTTATACTCAGAAGAAAACAATTGACCATCTGTTTTTTCAATGTAAAGTGGCTAAATTTTATTGGCAGATGGTAGAAATAGCTTTCAACTTAATACCTCATATCTCCGTTGCTAATATGGTGGGGAATTGGCATGACGTGGTACATGAAAGTTTCAGGGATCGAGTTTTCGTTGGTGCCCTTGCTTTATGTTCCGCCAATTGATTATGCCGTAATGATGTTATTTTTGACAGAAAGTTCTTTTATCATCCAAATTAGGTGGTGTTCCTATGTGCATATCTTCTGCGTACGTGGACACCGCTTCGGTAGGAGGATCATTGTCATTCACTAGAGGCTGCGAGCGACAAGTTGAGATGGGTGGTATTACATTTGTTCTCGTTTAATCTTTGGAGGCAGTAACTTCGAATTGGTGACGGTAGCACATCATAGTTACCTTTTTGTTTTTGTGTTTTGTGCTGTATTTGGACGGTTATCGATTGTCTCAATGTAACTTGATGTTATCTTGTTTTGCTGTTAGTGGCTTCGTTTACGACATGTTGGACTGTTTATTGATCTTATGCTATGTAGAGACTAGAAGTAATGAAATTCTTTCTTTATCTAAAAAAGAGATGTGTTGGTTGGTGAGGTTCAAGAAACCATAAGAGCAGATCTCTATCCTCTCATGTCCAGTAATGGATTTGTTTAGCCTGCATCTTCTTCTTTTTTTTAGTAGCCTGCATCTTCTGAGTAGATAACTTTATTGGACAGCTATGCAATGATGAGAATCATATGCCATTTTTCTGGGAGCTGTATCATAGTGTTCAGGAATGTTTACTTTTGGACCAACACTGCAGTGTGTCCAGATCAGGTGAACAACTTATTCTTCCTGGTAAATCCTGGTTAGTGGCTAGGAACCAGTCCTAAAAAAAGGAAGCTCCCACCATATCTTCTTCACAAGTCACCATGAGTTGTATGGGTCATAAGGCTTAATAGGTCAAACCTGTAATCACACCCTCTACTTTGCCTCTATGGGTCAAATACACGAAAAGTGTACGTAGGAATCTCAATTGAATTGTGTGAGAACTGATGACTATGTGCAGCACAGCTAACAAAGTGCTCATTCTCCTTGTTTCAATGCTGAGTCTGTGCACAAAAGAACTTCAATTTTATATATTACCTTGGGGATTTTTTTACGGATGTATGGAAATTATTGTCATTTGGACAGTGCCTCTAAACAAATCCATGAGCCACCCATGTTGCAAGTTTCAGGAACTCTATTGATTGCTTTCAGCAATTGCATGTCTCACCTCTTCTTATCTATGCAGTAAACAAAGGCCAAGGGAGCAATAGCTTGCTGATGCTGACTTGCACTACTACAAAATAGGGTTTCCTGGATCCCAGATCTCAGCCGGTGCAATTAAAACCGACAGTAAAAACTCAAGTCTCAGTCGGTTGGTGCGAAAAAAACTGACTGAAAAGAATGAACTGCTGAGATAATATCTAACCTCAGCCGGTTCAGAGTGGAAAACCGACTATGATATTATTACAGTCGGTTGGACCAGTAAAATCGGCCGAGGTAAGTGAACTTTTACAGCCGGTTCCCTTTTCCCAACCGGCTGAGATAACTTTGAGACGGTTGTTTCGCTAGAACCGACTCAGATGATGCTGTTCGACATCCATAAATGCTGTCTGAAGTTATCAGCTGAGCCTTGAATGCAGGTGTCAATTGTTTGGTACACTTGATATAGGTTGGTTGAGGTGGTGTTGCCAAATTTTATGGTAATTTTCATAGAATTTTATGGCACATAATATTTTGATAGTTCTTGCTCAATTTAATAAAATTTGCATGTTGTTATAGATGGATCGACGGTGGATGTACGCTGAGAATCGTGCTAGCAATGAGTACATCAAAGGCATCTTGGCATTCTTACAAGTAGCCGAACAGTATAGTTTGAACACAGGGGAGATGTGGATCAGCTGTCCATGCTGTCATTGTGAAAATTTGAAAAGCGTCACAAACCTTGCACAGATCCAAGCACATTTGATCAGGATAGAATTCATGAAGGGGTATGCATGTTGGACCAGCCACGGTGAAGATCAGATTGTAGAGGAAGGTCCGGCAAACATGGATGATTGTAACGACGTGGCTGATACTGTCAATAGCATACCTCTTGAGCACACACGTGATGATGTATGTGCGTCACAAGAGAACGTGTCGCAAGATGACACGTTATCGCATGAAGATAACGAGTTAGATCAGATGATCCGAGATGTCGAAGAAAACTATGAGAATGATCGGGAGTACAGGAAATTTGTCTACTTATTAAAAGACTTGGAGAAACCAATGTACCTTGGCTGCAAGTTCACAAAGTTGTCGGACGTTATGGAACTGCTAAAACTGAAGGCTAGCAGCGGATAGACCAATAAGAGCTTCTCGTCGCTCCTAACATTGTTAGGGCACATGCTTCCAAAGGGAAACAAGATGCCGAAAACTACATACAGAGCTAAGAATGTTCTTTTCTCTTTGGGAATGAAGGTAGAGAAAATACATGCTTGTAGGAATGACTGTATCCTGTACCATAAAGAGTACGTGAATTTGCGGGCATGTCCGGTGTGCAAAGCTTCTCGATATAAGCATAAGATCGACGGTGATGATGTCGGGGAAAGCATAGAGGTGAGGAAGGGGACTCATGTTAAGTTGCTTGGTACTTGACCATAATTTCCCGTTTGAAATGCTTATTTGTGAATCCGGAGGAGGCCAAACTGATGCATTGGCACGCAGATGAGTGTATAGTGATGGAATGTTGAGACACCCAGCAGATTCTTTACAGTGGAGAAATATTGACAGGAGATATGCTATGTTCGGCGAAGAGGCGAGGAATGTAAGGTTCGGGCTGAGCACTGATGGAATGAATCCTTTCGGCAACATGAGCAGCCGACACAGCACTTGGCTCGTAAATCTATGCATGTATAACCTTCCACCTTGGTTGTGTATGAAGAGAAAGTTCATCATTATGGCAATACTTATCCAAGGTCCAAAACAACCCGGTAACGACAATGATGTGTACTTTGCCCCATTAGTGAATGACTTCAAACTTCTTTGGGATGAAGCACACCTAAAGAAAAACTACGCAACAGAAGAAGTCATTGAGTTCTATGTTAACTACATGTCCCATCTTCAACCAGTAGGCATGCCTTGATCTCGCCATGAGGGCAGGCTGCTCAGTGTAGGGACCATTGGAAGGAAAGTGATCGATCCTGTTCAGATTGAGTATGCTCAAGCCCATTTAACTATTTTGCAGCACATGGCCATTATTTCGCCATATATGAATGAATACAAGGACATTCTATGTCAACAAAATCCGACTCGCACAAATGACTGGATCATAAAACATCACAATGCAGAGTTCAATGAATGGTTCAAAGAGCAATTCCGTGTATTCCCATCAAGTGGTGCATTGTCATATTTAGCTAGAGGCCCAGCATGGTCGGTCATCACATGGAAAGGATACGAAATCAATGGATACACCTTTTACACAAAAGAACGAGATATGAAAAGCACGGTGCAGAATAGCGGTGTCTGTATAGAAACTCTCGAAACAGATGGCAATAAATAACTGTACTACGGGTACATAGATGAGATTTGGGAGCTTGACTACGGTGAAATTTTTAAAATTTCGTTGTTTCGTTGCTGCTGGGTCAATAAGAAACAAGTGATACCTGACGACAAAGGCCATACCACCGTGAACCTTGAACGTGTTGCGTACAAAAACGAACCTTTCATCCTCGCTCAACTAGTTCATCAAGTCTTTTACATTACCAATCCATCCAACAAGAAGCAACACGTAGTAATACCATCAAAAAGGAGTATTGTCGGAGTTGAACATGTGGTGGATGAGGAAGATTATAACAAAACCGATGAGTTCCCAGCCCCCGATGATGGAACAAGGGTCGAAGATGAATTGCAGCATGATCCTGCTCCCTATAAACGAAGTGATCATCAAGAAGGAATTATTTTGTAACATAACTTCCGATATTAATGATATATGGTACTATTTCCTATGATTTAGAATAATCGTATATGTTCTATGACGTTAATACAAAGAAAATAACTTTGCACACATAAAACAACTTGAATACGATGAAAATACCTTAAATACAAAGAAAATAACTTATCTACAAAGAAAATAACTTATGTACAAATAAAATAACTTAACTCCAAATAAAATAACTTAAATACGAATAAAATAACTTAAATACAACAAAAATAACTTACTACAAAGAAAATAACTTAACTAAAAAGCCAACAACTAGAATTCTAAAAAAATAACTTTAGGGTTTAGTGCAGGCAGCATGTATTGTTATTTAAGTCAGTTCCTCTAGAGAGCCGATTGCGTTAACATATTACAGTCGATTCGACAACCGACTGAGATAGTATATTATCCCAGTCGGTTTTGTGGGCCGAACCAACTGAGATAGAATATTAAATTAGTCGGTTTTGTTGACCGAACCGACTGTAGTACATTATCTCAATCGGTTTCTCTGGGTTAACGGGCTGCGATGACCTGGGTTAATAAAAACCAATTCGTCTCCCTCCTCTGGAACTTCACAAAGTTTTCGACTCCCGCCTTTCTTGCAGGACCCACCGCTGCCTCTAACCGCCGCTGCTCCAGCCGCCTCAACCATCTCCCCTCCTCCGAGATGGCCTCCCCGACGCACCAGACAAAGTCCCCAAGCCGCCGAGCCACCGCCACCTCCGTCGCTCGGGCCACCGCCGATGTGGCCCTAGCCGGTGCCTCCGTCGCCCGAGCCGGCGCCTTCGTTGCCCAAGCCGCCGCCACCTCCTCCCCGGTCTAGCACACAAGATACAAGGCCACCTCTTTGACCCATCTGAAACTTACTTGAATCATAAGGCAATTATCAATCAAGTGAACATCCAGTAGCACTCAAGCTTGGAGTAGAGTCACATAGGTTAGCCAAGACTCATATGGAATTTCTCTGGGCGAATAACTTGCATATTGATGAATGAATGGAACCGTATGCCCCAAGATCCTAGGTCTTCTGATCAGGAGGTCGTTACCTTCCCCATCTAGTCTGCCATTTTACTTCTTATGCTTCATTACCTGCATATACTTCTTATGCCAATGATGGTTATTTCACTATTTCATTTGGACATACTACTCATTGCTGTTTTTTTTTGTCTTTGGTGCTATTGTTGTGTTGGCTGTAAAGCACATACGTGGAAAATAGGGCCGATTAGATGGTGACCCACATGCTCGGGAAGTAAAATTGGAGGTGGATTTTTGTGTAACCTGTGCTGAGATAGTAACATCTATACCTACACTACTATAAAAAAAACATGAGTTTGGTGGATCCGTAGCTTCCCGGCCTTCCATTTTTCTAATCTGAGGGCTCAAATTTGAAGTTGGACCATTACCCTTAGAGCACACTTTTTGTTTAAATCCATTAGCCAAATCAATCCTCATAACTGTTATTTCCTCCTGCGACATGTTAATTCTATTTGAATGCTGAACACCAGATTGTTGTATTGTTGATTTATTGAGTAAATATTCATAACTTTTGGTGACATTAATTTCACGTGCACGCGACTAGTGAGTAATAGTAAGAAGGTTTAAACAGATTGAAATGGAAAGGATGCTTACTGCCTTTCCCCCATTCGAGCCCTTTCTATCTGTTTTCCTAATTAGATAGATCATTAAATAGATATTACTTTATTCATTGCACTTAAAGTTCCAGATTTGATTATTTCTTTATATCTTTCTGTTTTCTAGTCTTGCAAAATAAGTGCTTCTGTAAAATTCATGAAGTTTTAAGTTAGTTAATTTAGAATGATTTAAATGGTTTAGAATTAGTTGATATCGAGTGATCTAGGTGATTTAGAACAATTTAGAATTATTTAAATGAGTTAGATGATTAAAATGATTTAGAATGATTAAAACTTTATACTTTTCCTATATTATCCTAAAATCACCGGACAATCGCGACTCTCAGTCGCCGTCGCCACCTAGGCCATCCGGCAACACAACCAGCACCTCCGGGCCTAAGAAAAAGTTCCGTCGAGGAGAAGGAAGGAAACGGTCGAAGAGACCGGATGCGAAGTACACGGTCACACACTTACACGACTCAGGGGCACCAGATGAGCCTGAGAACGCAAGGAGGAAGTTTAGCACAGTCTGCGGGATCATAGCAAGAGAGCGGGTCCCAATCACTTTAGAAAGTTGGAAGAGAGTAGGGACAGAATAGCTCGCTGCGATTTCGGGAGAAATCTTGGGATATTTCATCTTCCCCGAAGAATGGAAAGCTCGTGTCGAGCGAGCTGTTAAGATGACAGCGTGCAAGACTTGGAAGAACTGGAAGACTGTCCTCGTCAATGAGTACATGTATGCCGAGGTGGAGCCTTTTGGGAAGTGGCCGATGATTACTTCTGAGCTTTGGAACGAGTTCGTCAGGATGAAGACGATGGAAGAATTCAAGCTGAAGAGCGAACAAAACTGGGAGCTCTCTAAGATAAACAAGCACCCACACCGTCTAGGGACTGCCGGGTATGCGGAAATGAAGAAGAGATGGGAAAGGGAGAATGAGCAGACATCGCAATCGGATGCCCCTCCCAGATTTGCGGAGATCACGGATGCGAGGACCAAAGCCTGGGTTAGAGCTAGGGCATCTGCATCGACATCGGCTTCAGGCGACCCAGCATTTGAGAACCCAGCTGACGCACAAGTGTACAGACGTTTGGTGAGATATAAATCCCGCCTTAGTCGTACTAACGGCCTGTCAATCATACCAATTGTAGTAACAAATAATTATGGCTTTTACAGATGGAGTTCGATGCGTCATCCCAGGCTGGCACCTTCGTAGAAGATGTACTCAAAGAGGGCTTGGGAAACCCCAAGCACCCAGGTCACACGAGGGGTGTAGGTTCCCTCGTTCCCCACAAATATGGACTCTCCTAGGCTTTCAAGGTGAAACGCGAATGCAAAAGGGCGAGGAAAGCCGCTAAAGAACAACGCAAGCGTGAAGAGTTCAAGCAAGAGATACTTCGGGACTTAAGAGCGAAGTGGATTCTAACTCCTCGACAAGAACAACCAGTTACTGCCAGCCCTGGGGCTCGACGCAGTAGCTGCGCATCGATCGAACTCCCGACTTGCCAAGAAGATACAACTTCTACCTTCTCCTGTGATGAGATCGAGGTATTCTTGATATACCTTGAAAAATTGTTCCACATAAGATTGTTTGTAGCCTGTTGATTGAAATGCTTTCATATGTAGGCTCCCACGAGATACACGATTCAAGTTAGGTTGGTGGGCATGGATGATCTCGTGGATGCTGCTTGGGGGCTAGTGTTCCCAGCAACGGAAGAGCAGAGGATACATAACATCCCCCTAGACCATATGAACACAAAGGTGAGCATCGATGGGGTTAACGACACTTTCAGCAAGCTAAAGCTCCCGATTCCACCGAACAACGAGATCTTTACTCTAAGTCAAGCCAAGGGGACATTCATCCAGTGGCCCAAGAAGGACATCTCTCTCGATGCGTCGCGACCGACTAAGAAGGTTTCACCGCGACCGGCAGATGAACCAGTGGAGCCTTTGATGTTCTCGCCTCTTGTG
Organism: Stipa capillata; assembly: GCA_019208055.1. Classification (NCBI taxonomy): domain Eukaryota; kingdom Viridiplantae; phylum Streptophyta; class Magnoliopsida; order Poales; family Poaceae; genus Stipa; species Stipa capillata. Next base: position 249,988 of record JAGXJF010000306.1, on the reverse strand, counting down.
GTAGCGGCGCTGTCACCGAGACAGCTTGAGCTGACAACATAAGTATCGCCCAAGAGGTCTCTCAAGGTGGCATCGCCAAAGCATGGCAAGGGAAAAGACTTGATGAAGGTAGCTGCTAGCCGAGAAATGACCCTCGAAGAAATAGCTGCGATATATGAAGCTGGAGGGAGTCTCCCTAGCACTCCGGCTGTCCCGACATACAAGCCTGGGAAGCCGATGGTCAAGAATCACAAAAAGATGATGTCTGAACTTGGCTGGGCTTACGCTACGTTGCAACTGTTACTTGGTGAATTTTAAGAAACCCAAGCATCAGCGGAGCGATAGCATCATTGGCAGGTTCGGACGTGATCATTTCCTCCATGATAAAGGTCAACTGTTTGTCGTGACTTGAGAGGACTTGTTTCTTATGTACAACCTAAGCACCTTGGACGCGGGACTCGTGAGATGCTTCACACTGTAAGTGCTTACAATCATGCTCCATTTAATTTACTATAATACCTACACATGTCATAAATATGGATAGGATTCGCTTATATCAAGGCGAGAGAAGCAAATGAACCGATAGGATTCGTCAACCCGCACCTTGCCTCTGAGCAATCCATGAATGCTGCTGAAAGGATTGTCGAGGATCACATCGTCGATATCATGGAGGCCAGCCAGCATAAGAAATCCATCCTCTATCCCTTCAACAAAAGGTAAACGCTATAAACTTGTTAATGTCTCGAACTTGTTCATTTCACATCTTCGGCGCATCATCAACTAACTTGGGATTAATGACCATTTAGCTCCCATTGGATCTTTATTGTTATCATACTCCCTATCAAGAAGGTGTATTATATGGATTCATATCTCGAAAAAATGACCGACTTCGAGAGGGTCAGCAAAGTGATCAATAGGTAAGTAAATTACCTCATGAAATTTTATGGTAATCGGTCATTGGTATAATTACGGCTTTTCTTCCACGATTCAGAGCGTACCAAATATTTTGTAATCGCTTGGGGAAAAAGGATGATGCGGGGGCCCCTCATAAGTTACATCACCACTTCTCCTTTCTGGTATGTATCTTGTCACATACTTTTAGACTCCATGGTATCAATTCTATAGAACTACATACCGAGGGAATATATATCTTTGCAGTGCCACCAGCAACCCAATTTTAGCAATTTGTGTGGCTTCTATGTTGGCCATCACATGAACCTTCTCATGTCTCGAGCTTCCGCTCACAAATTCTCAGTTACCGAGGTATGCTAATTATCATTTTAATTTTATTTTATTCATCTTCTATCTAGCATCAGTATGATCTTCATATCGACAGGTTGGTACTGTTGCACGGACAGAATTGCCGAAGACGAATCTAGCCAGGATTCGAGAAGACTTGGCGTGTTTCCTTCTTGATAGCGTCATTGATCCAAAAGGCGAGTTCTACTACGACGGGTCCGACGACTAAGACAATTATTTTGAATCAAATGATCAATGTTTAGTTATCACTTGCATTTCTATCTGTTGCAAATTCCTCAAGACATGTGATGGATGTTGTGATGTAAATATTGAATTTCTATATACTTTCATTTGTATTTAGTTGTCAATTGAAATATGATGTCAATATGAATCTCTATTATGAATTCAAGTTGGATGTGAAATGTGTTCTGGGGATTATGGGAATTTGGGAATATAAATTGTATTTTCTGTTTCAGGGCAGGCAGAAACTCAGATTCTGCCTGCCCTGTACCAACGAATATCCTAGCCGGTTGTTGCCCTAGAATCGGCGAAGATGAGCCTTCATCGTTGCCTGTTGAACCGGGGAAACCGACTGAGATATGTTATTATCTCAGTTGATTCCCGTGTAAAAATCGACTACAAAAGTTTACTCTTCTGTCGGTTCGGCTGGAAAACCGACTGAGATATTATATTATCTCAGTCGGTTTTTTGTTCGGAACTGACTAGGATAGTATAATATCTCAATCGGTTTTTTTTCTAACCGGCTGAGATAATTCACATTATTAGCACTCTTTCTCTACGGCCGGAAGGTAAACCGGCTGAGAAAGCAATTTTGGGCCGACTGTAATTGTGTGTTCTGTAGTAGTGCTGGCCTCCATTTTGTTTTAACATTATGCAGAGGCTGATGCCTACCATTAGTATCATGTGATCTAAGCAGAGATAAATAAATTTTTCACACTGGTTGGTGGCCAAATTTTTAAATTTCTCAATGTGCTTTGTGAATCATGTCATCCATGTGCTATCATTTGATTATTACTCCTCATAACTCGTAGTTGTGAATGACTGTCCAAAAGAAAGCTGCTCTCCTTACCTCTTTGATGCATCAAGTTATGGTAATCAATTCAATCTTCATGGCTTAAAAAATAGAACCATGGGAAAACCATGCGCTATCACGGCAAAGCACTTAGAGCAACTCCAAGGGCCTCTCAATAATTACCTCTCCATATCTCCATATGGAGAGCCTCTCTAAAAAATTTGCTCTCCATATTTCTTTGCACTCCATATTTCACTCTCCATATTCTTTCCTCCTATATTCTATTGATATTCTGTAACAAATAAAATATTTGTAACAACTTTATTTGTAACGGCTATATTTCCAACGGCTATATCTCCAATGGCTATATTTCTAACGGCTATATTTTTCAACGGCTATATTCCAACGGCTATATTCCAACAGCTATATTCCAACGGCTATATTTTTTGACTCTATATATACACCAATTGCCTGGTTGCTCCTCATCCACCATATCACACTAGTTCCTCCTCTTCCGCCATATCACATTGGCTGCTCCTCCTCCAACATATTACAATGAGTCATCGCAACACTCCCCTGCAATCCCTCTTGTATTCGTCATCGTCGTCGTCCGACGATGATGAACTCATTGTTGCTACAGCATACTTAGCACACAATGAATCAACGCGTTTGAGTGCCTCATGCCTTGGTGGTTCTGTCTATGGACATCGGGTACATCATCGCAATAGAGAAGCCGGCCATTCTAGACTATACCAAGACTACTTTTCGGAAGCTCCTATGTACAGGCCAACTATATTTCGGCGCAGGTTTGCAATCAGTCCATATGTTTCTCTTGGCCATTTAGTTTATCATCACGTGCAGTGCATTTAGTCCAAACGGCTCATTTATATTTTTCACGCAAGTTTAGAATGGCTCGTTCTCTATTTTTCCACATAGTACAATCTGTAGAAGAGCATGACAATTATTTTGTGCAAAAAAGAGATAGTGCCGGTATTCTTGGGTTATCTTCTTTGTAGAAGATTACCGTAGCCCTTCGTATGCTAACTTATGGAGTACCAGCAGATGCTACAGATGATTATATCCGGATAGGAGAAAGCACCGCTATAGAGAGTCTTAAAAGGTTTGTGAAAGCTATTGCTGAAATATTTGGAGATGAGTATTTAAGATCTCCAAATGATTATGATACCTGAAAGGACCGAAGGTGCCGACTAGAGGGGGGGTGAATAGGAGGCTAATAAAAATTACTTCTTTTAACTTGATTGATTAAGTTATGCCTTAGACAGAAGCTAGGATCAGCTAGCTGTGTGACAGGTGAGTGACACAGGTATGATATAAGGTGTTAAATAGCATGCAGCTGTCATACAGGTGCCTAACACAGGTGGTCTAAGACTTAGCAAATAAGTAGCAATCTATCTGCCTGTGTAACAGGTAACTGACTCAGGTGACACAGCTAGAGTAACACAGGTGTAAAGGTGATCTTTAACAGATGAACAGATTAAGACTAAGATCACACAAGCAAGCAATTAACAGGTAAACAGAAGCAATGTAAGTAAGCACTCAGAGAGACAGGGTATTTTTCACTGAAGTTCCCAACTCTTTGCAGAGTGTTATGTCTCCGTTGGAGAAGCTACTCCGAAGAGATCGTCAGCACTAAATCGTGCTTGTTCTCCGAGTACCTGACGTTCAGGCCTCTTCCTTAGCTTGTGGAAGTCCTTTTGCTTGCAGCAGGTAGACTTCAATCACCTTCACAAACTTACTGGTTCAGCCCACACAAGCTTGGATGGTACCAGCAACTCCTACACCCATCTAGGAGCAGACACTCCAAGAGTAATAGATGAACCAGCAGCAATCTCTTGGAGGAACCTTTGCTCTTTGCTCAAAGCTCACACACTCTTTACTTAGGCTTTTGGCTTTTATTCGGTGGTTGGAGGCTTTGCAACGGTCGTATGTGATTCACAGGTTTTTGCAAGGTTGAACGAAGTCCTCCCCTGGTCCCCTATATATAGGGTTCACAGGCACCCGACCGTTATACTGTTGCCACGTAGGATTAGTGAGCCACCGGTGTCAGCCACCGGTGACACAGCCAACCACTCCGCCCAACTATAACAGCTCGGGCAGACCGACACCTGTGTAACCGGTGGCACACACAGGTGAACCCTTAACTGACGCAGCCTAGCTACTCAGCCCGGTCTTGGCACATGACATGCCCTCAGCATACAACACTCTCTGAAACCTATAAGGAGAGAACCTTCGACAGCCCTCTGATTCACCAGACCAGCTATCGCAGTTCAGCCTGGGCGTTCGGTTTAAACCGAAAATTCGGTTTCGGTTATTCAGTTTCTGAGAAATTCGGTTTTCCAAAAATGACAACCGAACTATGGTTTGGAATTATGGAAACTGAAATTTCGGTTAACCAGAATTTCGGTTTCGGTTTCGGTTTAAACCGAATTTTTGGACCAACACCAGATCCGGCCAGCTTCACCTTCCTCGCCCCTTCGTCTTCGAGTTCGTCGCTCCACCAGCCGGCGCTGGCTTCGTCTACGGTCCTTGATGCTCCATCGACCGGCGCCGCTTCGCCCATGGATCATGGATGGCCCACTCGTCGCCGGCTCGTCGCTTCCTTGCGGATTTGCGGCGCCATCCCTCGCCTCCTCGCCGGTTCACCGCCTCCTCGCAACCCCGCCTCTGTTGCACTCCCGCCAGGCCACCAAGACCAGCTACGCGTGCGGCAGTAGCTGCTTGGCCATGGCCCATGGGCGGCGACCGATGTCGACCGGAGGAGGACGAGGACGCCGCTGACTGGACGAGGTAGGCAGCGGCGCGACGTGGGAGGGGAGAGGAGGGCGGCGGTGTGTCACGGGAGCAGGGAGGGGAGAGGAGGACGGCAGCACGTCGCGGGCTCGCGGCAGCCGAGAGGGGAGAGGAGGACGGCCGCGCGGCACATCGCGAGAGAGAAGGCCAGGAGGGACTGAGGGAAAGGAGGACGGCGCGTCACGGGATACGGGAGTCAGGGGAGGGCGACTAGGGTTTTGCAGCTTGTGCTTGCCGATTGCGGGCTTGCGGCGTTGCCTTGGCCCATGGGCTTGCCTAATGGGCTAATGGGCACGGGAGTCTGATTAAATTCGGTTTAATCGGTTTAATTGGTTAACTGTGTACTAAAACCGATTAAACCGAATTAAATTCGGTTTTCACAAAATGTAAACCGAAAATAAATCGGTTAACCAAAATTAGCTGAAATTCAGTTTTTTCGGTTTCGGTTTCGGTTTCGGTTTCGGCTTCGGTTTTACGGTTTTTATGCCCGGCCTGAATCGCAGTGCAGTTCCCTTAGCATTTACAAGCTCTCCCCTGGTCCAGAGAAGTACCTGAGTCTTAGAGCACTAGACCACCTATGACACACTGTGTCACACCGGTGACTCTAGCCCTGGGGTTTTCTACCGCTTACACACTGACCCTCTGAGCATTGAGCAAAAGTTCCTTAGACAACTGATATTGATTGCATCCCTCTTGATAGTACGGGTTTTTCCTATGGACTCAAAGAAACTAGCAAATCTAGACTTTACCTGCCCACCAACTGTAGTCACGGTCCTTGACGCATCAAGCCACCATCACCTTGCTTACAACTCCTTGCACAGCACCGGCTTCTTCACAGCTGTGGCACAGCTGTCTAGCACCGTCATTCCTTAGTCCTGAAACTCACCCCTTTGTACCTTTTTGATGGTCATCATTCCCTCGATGACCCTTCTTCCTGGAACCTGTAAACCTGCTTACACTTCATGTAAACGTTAGATTCCAGTTTGAGTTGCCATTAACCATCAAAATCAACTTGGGGCCTAGATGCTCTTTCAATCTCCCCCTTTTTGGTGGTTAGTGGCAACCCATTCAACAAATTCACATAACAAATTTGAATAGAAGATATATGTGCAGGTTGTAGAGAATACACTCCCCCTGAAGCTGTGCACAAAAGATTTGCTTTTAACTTGCCAATACACAGATTATGATTCTGGATATGGACAGTATTTTCTTACAACTTACACTTTTATCAGTTCAGAATAATAAGTGTATCAGAGAATACTGAGCTGAACTGAAATATTTTTCTCTTGATGCATTTGCAATGACCAGAGCATATGATTAATCATGAGTATATAAATCAAAGCAAACAGACAAATCAGAGCAATAACAATCTAAACATATGCATCAGAGCACTGGACATATGCATCAGAGCAACACAATTGGCATACTGAAATATTTCAGCATCAGAGCAAAATGAGCAAAATAAGACTTAGTAATAATTGTAATCAAGGCAGAAGAATCAGAAATAAAATAAAACAAGTCTTTGATTACACCAGAAAATAATTTTGCTTTCTCCCCCTTTCTCTATTCTCTCCCTCTTACAACTCTCTCCCCCTTTGTATGAAACTCTCCCCTATGACTCCTCCTATGTATGAATCTCTCCCCCTTTGACACTAAAACACCAAGAAGGGGTGAGGAAGAGACACATTCAGAGCTTTGTCTTCAACAGCTGGAGAACTTCAGACATCTGAGCCTACAATTGATCGACTTTGGAGTGCAGACTGGTGACTTCTGATCTGAGCTGAAGGTTCTCTCGGTGCAAAGCTGCAAACTGGGTTGGCATTACTTTGTTCTAATAAGCTCTGGCTGCTGCTTGAGACATCAGAGAAGAGGACAGAGTACCATCTTCAGCTACCTTTGTCACAGATACTAATTCAGCTGGGCTAGCTGTGAGAGGATCAGCGGTGACACCGGTGGAGACTTGGACTGGAGGCACAGGCACTGAGGGAGCAGGCGCTTGAGGAGCTGTAGGAGCAGCTGCGTCACCGAGAGCTGACACAGCTGGATCAGGGGAATCACCAAACAAAGCTGGCACAGCCACCTCATCAGGATGGTCATTAGCCTGAGGCCTGAGCTGAGTCTTGATGGTCTTCACTGTCATGTTGAAGTTTGAATCCAGAAGACCTGTCCTCTGAAGGATCATGTACATGACGTACGATCCATACCTCAGCTTAGCTTTCTTATCCTTCTGTACAGCATCTATCTCATGGAATATGTATCGGGCCACATCAAAATGAATGTTCTTTGCTATGTGCACTAGCATCTGCCATACTGAGTTGTATACTGCATCTGTATTGCCCCCTTTTGGCTGGAGGGTGACATTAAGGATCTTGACTAGATGCTTTGCTGTGATTGTTATGCCCTTGAAGTACACATGATCTGAAGGGGCATTGACAGGGAAATGTAAAGTTCCTTGGATAGAATTTTCTTCTGTCAGCATTGGAGACAGGCTCTAGCTTGAACAAATTGGGCATACTAGGCTCTATGGGTGCATGAAACAGGCTGTTGAATTCTGGAGCTGTGATTGAGAGCAGCTGGCCTCTTGTCTTCCATAGCATGACATCTTGATTTTCTTGCTCTACCCAGACTGTGGCATAGAATTCCTTGATTATTTCTGGGTCATATTCTTGTTGGAGATTGCATATGAACTCCAGATCTGAGACTTGGATCAGAGATTGAAGACTCCTCAGTCTGGGATCAGTTAGAGCAGACCAGTCTATGGCCTTGCAATCTACAAATCTCTTGGAAGCAAGGATTTCATGGTAGACACCCCGTTGAAGATCAGTGTGAAATCTGGGGTCTGTGCAAGAAGCTTCTTGAAATTCTTTGTCTCCACTGAAGTATGGGCAGATTGACCTCATTCTGGTGAAAGCACCTGGGCTCATGGAGGCAACTTTGCTTCTTGACTTCTTGGGATCGCCTTTGGGAAGCTTCTTGGCAGTAGCTCTTGAGATAAATTGCATTTGGTTTGCCTCAGTCCTCAGAGCATGAGAAAAGATGTAATGATACTTGGCTTCCAGATCTTCTTCTCCAACTGAGGGACTGGGAGAGCTGTCCTTATGTTCTGCCTCTTCTTCCTCTTCTTCTTCAGCTGATTTGGCACTTGGAGATGAGCTCTCTGCTTGATAATCTTCATCTGAATCAGCTCTGGCTGCTCTTGGCCGTGGAGGAGTAACAGACACACCTCTGCCATCATCTGATGAGCTCTCAGAGCTTTCTTCTTGCTCAGCTGACTTGCTTGCCTGTGCCACAGGTGATGACACAGGTGCTTGAACTAAAGGGGCTGGGTCAGCTGGCGGTGGCACAGGTGGTTGAGACCAGTGAGGTTCTTGGACCTGAGCTTCTTCTCCTGCCTGTGACACAGCTGGTTGAGACAGTTGTGGACTTGATGGTTTTGCGATTACTGGAGACTCCACTGAAGCTGTTCTTGGGGATGAAAGCACTTGGGCCTTCGTTGCAACTTGTTCTTCAGCTTCAGACACCAGAAACTGAGATGGAGACATTCGCTTCTGGACATCCAGGGAGGAAATAGATTCAATACTTGTAGAACTTTGAGGTTTTCTGCCTTTCCTCTGGTATGTTCGCAGACTTGACTTGGCTGGGCTAGCCACCGGTGGCACCGATGGTGGCATCTCCTTCTTTAAATCTTGAAGAGCTTGCTTCTGGTGATCATGTTGATCTTTGAGAGATGGCTTGGAGCTCTGGGTTGTTTCTGAGATTATCTCGACCTCTGATTCTTGTTCAGGCTGCTTCTTTGCAGGAGGCTCCTCAGTGATTTCCACTGTATCAGACCTTTTTCTCTTTGGGAGCAAACGGAGCTGATGCAGCTGTAGTTATTGCTAGGGGAACAGCAGCTCGAGGGATAGGAATGGCACCAGAGAGCATCCCCTGTTTGGTCTTGAGCTCAGCACGCAAAGCTTGTTTCACAGCACCTGGTGGCGTCACTCTTATCTTAGCAAGCAGCTCATGTATCTCTGAGTAAGGATTCTTTCAACTTCATCCCTACTGAGTCCTGGTTTCTGAACACTTTGTGTTGGACCTGAAGAAGTAGGCTTTCTGAAATCTGGAGATAATTGACCTCTCTTGAGTCTGATCTCAACCAATAGATATTGTTTATCAAGACCACTGGGCAAAGAATTTGCTTTCTTCTGCAGCTCTTCTATCTGATAAATTAGATGGCTATCTCTGGCATCAGCGTGAGATAAACTCCTCTGATCCTTAGGTCCTTCTAACAAGCATTTTGTTGAGAGATTATCCTATTTTTCAATGATTTGCTTTCTGATCTCTACTGCAGCAGAATGAGAAGAGGTTGACTGTAACTGCTTGTGCAAGACTGCAATTTCCCTTAAGATTGCTTTATCTTGTTCTGTAGGAACAGGAATGGCCATTGAAACAGGCCTTGCAGCCTCTGAAAGCTCGAAGCTTTTGGCAGTGTAGATAGTAGACAGCTTCTTCTTGGTCTCTTCATCTGTTGCTGCATTCATCTGAGCTGCCAGTTTATCCAATTCATCAAGAATCATCTGATCATACTCAAGATCTTCTTGAGACACTTTAGGCTCTGGGATTGGTTCCCTGATTGTGAGTGTGCCTCTTGGCAACACTACATCTTCAATGGATGGCTTTGAGGTTCTCTTTACTATCTTCTTTGCTTTCTTGATAACCTCTTTTCCCAAAGATATATGCTCAACTGTAGCTGAGGATCTTGTCCTTTTGGGTGGAGCACGCTGAGATCCAGTCTTAGAAGCAGCTGCTTTCTTCCCAGCAGCTACTCTCTGCCTGTAAGCCCTTTGGCTTGCCTTCCTTCTCTCTGCAGCCTCCTCTTTCTGTCTCAGTCTCTCTTTCTTGGTCTGAATCTGAGATGACTATTTTCTTAGAAGATTCCTCTGGATCAGACCACTTCATACCACTATCAGCTCTTTCAGAATCTGAAGACATCTGTAGAAACAAGATAGATAAGAGAGAAGTAGGTGAGAGGAGTTCCTAAGATGCAGACAAGGTAGCTGTGTAAGACACCTGTGTGAGGAAGACTAACACCGGTGAGTGTTTCTGAATTACCGAGATCTCTGTCTGTTTGAATAGACGCACCTGTGTGACAGGTGAGATCCTAGTGGTGACACAGCTACGTGCAGAGGCGGATGACGGATTTATGGAAACTAGGGTTTGGCAGAAATTTGATGATCAAAATTTGCCTAGATAGATTCTGGTGGATGATCATGAGCATAAGCGACCCTAAATCGAAACAATGCACCATAGAAAATAGCTATTAAGCAGATGCACTAAGATGTTCCCTACTGGGCGCATAAAAGGGTTTTCGCAGATGCTTACTTTGATCGAAAAAGTCGAGAATGCCTGGATGAATTGATGCTGGAGCTCCTCAGGAAGTCTTCTCCGATGAGTTGAAGGAGTTTTGAGGGGCGGAAACGAAGATTTCTATGGGAACTGGAAAATTTTGGCGCGGGGCGGAAGCTGGGGTTTTTGCGCTGAATGTGAGTTCTGCGAAGACACAGGGGCGCCTTATATATGCCGAAGGGGTATGACTTGGCTATGTCACAGCTGACAAGATGACCTGTGACACAGGTATGTGGAACGAAAAACCCTACGACCTAAAGAGTCCAAAAGCATTCACCTGAGACACAGGTAGATGACCCAGGTGACAGGTATTCCATCTAGAACTCCAGAATAGAAAGAGTTGGATAAGATAGAAAGCATTGAAACACTATCAGAATGTCCTTATGTAATCTTCCCAATGTCAGTTTGCCAGAAATCAATCAGACATAACTGAAACTGACATGAGTTGATTTTTGAAAAATAGATACACACATAAGTGTACATTCAGCAGAAAAGAATACTCGATTCTCAGCATATAACACATGCACCTGTGACACAGGTGCTTAACACAGATGAGCATGTAAGACATATGAAATGGCAAAAACATATGAGCTAGACACCAAGCCAATCCTTCTATTGAAGATTAGAGACATCAATGATATTCAGTTCACTCCTCAGGGCACAGAACCTAGTCTCATCTAAGGGCTTGGTGAATATGTCAGCTAATTGTTTTTCAGTCCTTACATGGCACAGCTGTATGTCTCCCTTCTCAACATGATCTCTCAGGAAGTGGTGCCTCACTTCAATGTGTTTGGATCTTTGGTGGTGTACTGGGTTGTTGGCTAACTTAATTGCACTTTCATTATCACAGAAGAGGGGTACTTGATTAAAAGATACGTTGAAATCTTTCAAGGTCTGCCTCATCCATAATAACTAAGCACAACAACTACCAGCAGCTATATACTCAGCTTCTGCAGTGGAAAGGGCTACTGAGTTTTGTTTCTTGGATGACTAGGACACTAAGGAATGCCCTAGAAATTGACAAGTACCAGAGGTGCTTTTTCGGTCAACCTTACACCCTGCATAGTCACTATCAGAATAGCCGACTAGCTCAAAATTTGCACCTTTAGGATACCAAAGACCAAAGCCTGAGGTTTGAATCAAATATCTCAGAATTCTTCTTACTGCCACTCTGTGACAATCCTTAGGATTAGCTTGAAATCTAGCACACATGCATACACTCAACATGATATCTGGCCTAGATGCACACAAGTATAGCAGTGATCCTATCATTGATCTAAATTCTTTCTGATCAGCAGACTTACCTTCGACGTTTAAGTCCAGATGACCATTTGTTTGCATGGGTGTATGAATAGGCTTTGCATCCTTCATGCCAAACTTGGTAATGATGTCCTTGGTGAATTTTTCTTGAGAAACGAATGTACCTTCCTTGAGTTGTTTGATCTGAAGTCCTAGGAAGTACTTGAGTTCTCCATCCAAAGACATCTCAAACCTTTTGGTCATCATCTGGCTAAACTCATCACTCATGGAACGGTTAGTACTGCCAAATATTATGTCATCGACATATATTTGGCACACAAATAAATCTTTTCCATTTTTCTTAGTGAATAGAGTTGTGTCTACTAAGCCCATTTTAAATCCATTCTTGATCAGAAATTCTTTCAATGTGTCATACCATGCTCTAGGTGCTTGCTTTAAGCCATAGAGTGCTTTGTGTAGTTTATAGACATGGTGTGGTTTCTTATCATCTTCAAAGCCAGGTGGCTGTTCAACATAAACAAGTTCAGAGAGTTTACCATTCAGGAAGGCAGACTTCACATCCATCTGATAAAGCTTGATGTTATGATGTACAGCATAAGCAAGGAGGATCCTGATGGCTTCAAGTCTTGCTACTGGAGCAAAGGTTTCTCCAAAGTCCAGACCTTCCACTTGTGTAAACCCTTGAGCCACAAGTCTGGCTTTGTTCCTTACCACCTGTCCATTTGTATCTTGTTTGTTCCTGAAGACCCATTTTGTTCCAATCACATTGTGATCATTGGGCCTTTCCACCAGGGACCAAACTTGGTTTCTTTCGAACTGATTGAGCTCTTCATGCATTGCATTTATCCAATCAGCATCCATGAGAGCTTCCTTGATGTTCCTGGGTTCAACACTGGAAACAAAAGAGTAATGTTCACAGAAATTTGCAATTCGAGAACGAGTAGTCACTCCCCTATTAATGGCACCGATGATGTTGTCTACAGGGTGATCCTTCTGCAGCCTGCTGATCACAAGGGGTTCGGGGTCAACCACGGTGTCACAGCTGATGGTGAAGCCTGTGACACAGTTGGTTCTTCCTGCGACACAGCTGGCTGAGACAGGTGTTCTGCATCCAAGAGATCATTGGCTGGGTTGTACTCGAGCTCGATATCTTCATCTCCAGTGTCTTCATTCAGTGATGGAGAAGGTAGTTCTTGATCACTTGGTGAGACAGGTTCTTCCTTGACAGTAGGTCTGATCTCACCAGTTGACTTCTTTTGAATGTCCTTGCTCCCTACATCATTAGCAACTTGCTCTCCTTGGGAGCCATAAGACTCGTCGAAGTCCACATCTATAGATTCTTCAACAACCTTTGAGGAGGTGTTAAAAACTCTATAGGCATGGGAGTTAGTAGCATAACCAAGGAATATACCAACATCAGATTTAGCTTCAAACTTAGTGAGGCGTTTGCCCTTCCTAAGAATGTAGCACTTACAACCGAATACTCTGAAGTATGAGACATTTGGCTTTGTGTTGGTGAGCAGCTCGTATGGAGTCTTCTTGAGTAGTGGATGTAGATATATCCTGTTGATGGAGTGGCAGGCAGTGTTGACAGCTTCAGCCCAAAATCTTGGTGAAGTCTTGTACTCATCCAGCAGTGTCCTTGCCATCTCTATCAGGGTTCTGTTCTTCCTTTCCACTACTCCATTTTGCTGTGGAGCATATGGACTTGATAGCTCATGCTTAATCCCATGCTTGTCCAGAAATGCTTCCACCTTTGAGTTTTTGAACTCAGTCCCATTGTCACTCCTGACTTTGACAAGGTTTACCTTCCACTCATTTTGTACTCTGACAATGAGGTGCTTGAATTTCTTGTAAACCTGTGTCTTCTCCTTCAAAAAGAACACCCAAGTATAGCGAGAAAAATCATCTACAATGACAAATCCATACTTGTTACCTCCTAAGCTTTCATATGTAGTGGGACCGAAGAGGTCAATGTGTATGAGCTCAAAAGGTGCGGTGGTGGACATGACATTCTTGGGACGATGGGCAGCTCCAACTTGTTTGCCGGCTTGACATGAGCTGCAGGGCTTGTCCTTCTCAAACTTCACCTTTTCAAGGCCAATGACATAGTCATGTTTGCTCAGTTTGTTGAGAAGCTTCATCCCTGCATGACCTAGCCGCCTGTGCCACAGCCAGCCAACACTGGTCTTGGCCATTAGGCACCATGGAGCTGCTGCAGGCTGTTCTTTGAAGTTTACTGTGTATAGCTTTCCAGACCTGCATCCTCTGAACACTTGAGAGTCATCAGACAGTTTGGAAGCTATAACCTCATCAGGATAGAACGTGACTTTCATACCTGTGTCACACAGCTGTGACACAGACATGAGGCTATAGCCTATCTGATCTACAAGCATTACATTAGATAAAGAGTGATGTTCAGATATGGCGACTTTACCAACGCCATTTACCTTTCCTTTGGAGTTATCTGCATAGATCACATGTTTACTTGGAAGGTTTTCGTGTGTGATCTCTACAAACTCCTCTCTGCCTCCAGTCATATGTTGTGTACATCCACTGTCCACAACCCATTCAGTTCCACTGGAGACAGTATCCTGCAAGATTAGTTATGGGGTTTAGGGACCCAAACTCGTTTGGTTCCCTTTGCAATTTTACCATAAGCAGCAGTTGCAGAAGTATAGACAGTATATTTGTGTTTAAGGTTAGCAGCATCTGCCACAGATGATATGACTTTAATCCTTTTGGGCTGACAGTCTCCTGCAACAAGGGTTAGTGACCTGTTTGATCTTCCTGTGACACTGGTGGGTAGACGGCTGTGTGAGCCACCGGTGACACAGGCAACTGTGGCCTTGGGCACCCAAATAGCTGGCAACCATTTTGTTAAGTGCCTGCGACCAATGTACTTGGCCACTATTTTCCCTTTCATGTCTTTCTGCAGGACATAGGCTGGGTTAGAGGGAATGTTTACTGCATTCCTCATTCTCTGCACATGACCAACAAATTTGTTGTCATATGTACCTGCCTGTCTTACAAATTTCTCTGCAAGATTAGAGTTAGTAGCAGCAGGCAATTTATCTTTATGTGCAGATGAAATGTAACCCAAGCCTTTTCGGCCTTCATTTTTTCTCAGCATTTCAGCTCTGATGAGCTGGTAATTTTGCATGCCAATATTTGCAGTGCATAGGCCTTTCCTCATGAGCCTTTTAAGCTCTTCAAGCTCTTCTTTGAGCTTGTTGTGCTCATCTGCATCCACAAGGTTAGTAGCAGTAGAGGTTGATGCCTCTTTTGAATCATCAGTGACTCCACCTGTGGATGTTAGAACATTTATACGGCTAGCACAGTTCAGGCATGATTCAATAACAGTAGGAGCAGGCAAGGGAGCATCAGTGCATATAGTAGAAGAAATATCAGTGCACAAAGAATTTTTTTCTTGAGCTCCTCATGCTCCTTTATCAGAAGCTCATGAGCTGCCTTGAGCTTTTCATGAGCTATTTCCAGGTTTTTCTGGTCAAGTCTGAGGTTTTCCCTGTCATCAGTAACCTCATCATAAGATTCACTTAGCTCCCTGAGTTTATCCCTTAAGGATATGTTCTCCTTCCTCTCCTTGCCATAAGCCTTATCTGTTCTTTCAAGGATGCCCATTAGTTCAACATAATCAGGGAAGTCATCCTCAGTAAGTACCTTAGAACCTTTGGCCATGAGACACAAAGGGGCAGAAGTGGATGGAAGATAGTCAGCTTCAGCACTTGACTCGGAGCTGTGTGACATGGCTGTGTCACAGCTGGGTGTGTCAGCCATACTGATGGCGATCCCAGCAACTTGATCTTCTTCTTCAGACTCCTCTTCTGAGCCTGAATCCTCAGACACCCAAGCCTGTCCAACATAGGCTCTGGCAGTGGCCTTGTTCTTGGAATAAGTTGGGTGCTTGCTGTTGAAGGTCTTCTTCTTCCCATTGAAAGTCCTTCTTCTTCTTGTAGTGGCTGCTGTCCTTTTTCTTGTTTGGACAATCAGCAGCAAAGTGGCCTTCCTTGCCACACTCGAAGCACTTGTTGTCTCTGGACAGCTTCTTCCCTCTGAATCTGTCACCTGATCCAAGTTGCTTCTTCTTCTTGTAAAACTTTCTGAAGTTCCTTGTGAGAAGGATGAGTTCATTTTCTTCTTCACTGGACATCTCCTCATCAAGTTCTTCACTGCTATCACTCTCAGGAAGTGATGTTGGAGCAGTGGTCTTCAGGGCAATATTCTTCTTAGGTGTTGAAGAAGAGCTTTGCTTGCCCTCTTGCCTGAGTTCCATCTCATGTGTTAGAATTCTTCCTAACACCTCAGTAGGCTTCATCTTGTCAAACCCATCTTTTCTTTCATCAAAAGAACAAGGGTTTTGTAGGCCTTTGGAAGCACTGAGAGGAACTTCTTAATCACATCCTCATCTTCAACTCTGGTGGAGCCTAAGGCCTTCAGCTGGTTTGTGATGATGGTGAGTCTTGAGAATAATGAGTTGATGTCTTCACCATGCTCATACTCAAATCTTTCCAAGGTTGATTCCAGCAGACCTCTTTTGGACTTCTTCAGAGTATCACTGCCCTCATAAATCTGCTCTAAAGTATCCCAGATTTCCTTGGCAGAATCCATTGTGCTAACTCTGTTGAAGTCATGCTCTTGTAAGCCCATGAAGATGGCTGTTGCAGCTCTAGCGTTATTCTGAATGTTCTTCTTATCAGCGATGCTAGGTGTTGTGGGATTCTCCAAGTCGTAACCTGTATAAACAACATCCCACACATCTGGATCGATAGCGATAAGATGCATTTGCATCTTCTCTTCCAGAAAGCATAGTTAGTCCCATTAAAGACAGGTATTTTACCCTCATAGCCCGACATCCTTTAACTCTGGCTGTTAGGCCAAATCAAAGAGCAACCTGCTCTGATACCAATTGAAAGGACCGAAGGTGCCAACTAGAGGGGGGTGAATAGGAGGCTAATAAAAATTACTTCTTTTAACTTGATTGATTAAGTTATGCCTTAGACAGAAGCTAGGATCAGCTAGCTGTGTGACAGGTGAGTGACACAGGTATGATATAAGGTGTTAAATAGCATGCAGCTGTCACACAGGTGCCTAACACAGGTGGTCTAAGACTTAGCAAATAAGTAGCAATCTATCTGCCTGTGTAACAGGTAACTGACTCAGGTGAGAGATAAGATATATAGCAACTGAGACACAGCTAGAGTAACACAGGTGTAAAGGTGATCTTTAACAGATGAACAGATTAAGACTAAGATCACACAAGCAAGCAATTAACAGGTAAACAGAAAGCAATGTAAGTAAGCACTCAGAGAGACAGGGTGTTTTTCACCGAAGTTCCCAACTCTTTGCAGAGTGGTACGTCTCCGTTGGAGAAGCTACTCCGAAGAGATCGCCAGCACTAAATCGTGCTTGTTCTCCGAGTACCTGACGTTCAGGCCTCTTCCTTAGCTTGTGGAAGTCCTTTTGCTTGCAGCAGGTAGACTTCAATCACCTTCACAAACTTACTAGTCCAGCCCACACAAGCTTGGGTGGTACCAGCAACTCCTACACCCGTCTAGGAGCAGACACTCCAAGAATAACAGATAAACCAGCAGCAATCTCTTGGAGGAACTTTGCTCTTTGCTCAAAGCTCACACACTCACCCGAACTATCACTTAGGCTTTTGGCTTTTGTTCGGTGGTTGGAGGCTTTGCAACGGTCGTATGTGATTCACAGGTTTTTGCAAGGTTGAGGACGAAGTCCTCCCCTGGTCCCCTATATATAGGGTTCACAGGCACCCGACCGTTATACTGTTGCCACGTAGGATTAGTGAGCCACCGGTGTCAACCACCGGTGACACAGCCAACCACTCCGCCCAACTATCACATGACATGCCCTCAGCATACAACACTCTCTGAAACCTATAAGGAGAGAACCTCCGACAGCCCTCTGATTCACCAGACCAGCTATCGCAGTGCAGTTCCCTTAGCATTTACAAGCTCTCCCTTGGTCCAGAGAAGTACCTGAGTCTTAGAGCACTAGACCACCTGTGACACACTGTGTCACACCGGTGACTCTAGCTCCCTGGGGTTTTCTACCGCTTACACACTGACCCTCTGAGCATTGAGCAAAAGTTCTTAGACAACTGATACTGATTGCATCCCTCTTGATAGTACGGGTTTTTCCTATGGACTCAAAGAAACTAGCAAATCTAGGCTTTACCTGCCCACCAACTGTAGTCACGGTCCTTGACGCATCAAGCCACCATCACCTTGCTTGCAACTCCTTGCATAGCACCGGCTTCTTCACAGCTGTGGCACAGCTGTCTAGCACCGCCATTCCTTAGTCCTGGAACTCACCCCTTGTACCTTTTTGATGGTCATCATTCCCTCGATGACCCTTCTTCCTGGAACCTGTAAACCTGCTTACACTTCATGTAAACGTTAGATTCCAGTTTGAGTTGCCATTAACCATCAAAACCAACTTGGGGCCTAGATGCTCTTTCAATACCGCTAGATTACTTGCAATTGGAGAGGAAAGAGGTTTTCCTGAAATGCTAGGGAGCATTGATTGCATGCATTGGAAATAGAAAAATTGCCCTGCAGCATGACAAGGCATGTATACCAGTCATGTGCACGAGCCCATAATCATTCAGGGCCTCTTTCACCTCTCTCGCCTCTCTCTTCTGTGACCACACATGACCTAATGCTTCCACGACAGTAGTATCAGTTGAGGAGGTAGAACTTTTACCTCGTCGTAGTCGTTCTTTCTCCGCCTTCTTACCAATTGGTCTACTCAAGGGATCACCTTCTACAGTACGAGCCTCCGAGTCATCACCATACCGACTTGAGTTCGTACCAGCAGTAGACGCACCCGGAGTTGCAGTGGAGGTCGTCTTCGGTCTTTTATGAGATATCCTGTCAGTCCATTTTGGATGGAGGTGTAGCGTGTTCCAGCAATGCAATAATCCGAACGCTTTGCCACCCTTCTCTTCTGCTTTGTACAACGCACATGCCTGAATAATCTGCACAAGTGCATATGTGTTATTAAACGTGCACTCAACATATGAAATTTCAAGCAAATTCAATAGATGTACACCTTATATTGCTCTGTCAGCCCGCTTTGCCTTCTATTCTGTATCCTGTCATAACATCCACAGAACCTATTAACTTGTTCTTGAATGGTTGACCAACGGTGCATCAGGGAATTGGAAGTACGATCAGAAACAAAGAACTTGTTCTCGTGGAAGTAGTCATGGATCCTCACCCAATAAGTTGCACGGTTCTGTTCATTCCCTGTTGCTGCATCCATACTAATATTTAGCCAGCCCGACACCAACACATTGTCTTCATTCTCCGTGAAGTTTTTTGTTCTTTTGTTGTTCGGTCTCACAGAGGGAGTAGCTTGTGCAATTGGCGATGGTTGCTCTCCAATTGGGTTACAATTCTGAGAGTCATCCCAAGTTGCGTCATCTAATCCACCACTCAATAGGTCTACATAACTATCGATTCAAGCTCCCTGCATCAAATTTGAGTATACAATTCAGTGGTATTGAAAGATATCAATTATAAGCAATATCAACAGTATATCATCGTGCAACAACAATCCTATATATTCTCTCATCTTGTAATTCTCTATCCAATTTACGAATAACATACATGCTATCTATTTCATCACTAATTTTTGCAATACAATTATCAGTATACCATGCAATACAATTTCATAAAAAAAAGTTAGCTTGTTTTTCTTTCTACAATTGCGTAAATTCATTTTAATCTTGCACCCCACCCTCCCCTTCTCTCCCATCTCCCATCTCCCATCCCCATCCATCGCCGGCCGCTCCCCCAATACCCCATCCACCGTCGGCCACTCCCCCCATTCCCCATCCACCACCTACCGCTCCCCTCCCCCCGATTCCCTCTGCCTCTCTGCCCTGCTCCCATCCGTCTGCCTCCCCCTACCGCCGCCGCCTACCTCTACCGCCGCCTCCCCAACCGACGCGTCCCCTATCCCCCGCCTCCCCCTACCGACACCGCCTCCCTCCGGCCGCCCTCCAGCACCGCCACCACCACGTCCTCCCTCGGCAGCAACAACCGACACCTCCCCCGCCTCCCCCAACCGCCGCCTCCCTCCGACTGCCCTCCAGCACCGCCACCACCACCTCCTCACTCGGCAGCACCAGCAGATCCTTCCCCGCCTCCCCCGACCGCCACCTCCCTCCGTCCACCCTCCAGCACTGCCACCACCACCTCCTCCCGTCGGCAGCACCAACAGCTCCTCCCTCGCCTCCCTCTACGGACATCGCCCGGATGCCCTGCCTCCGCGCCCCTACCGCCCCTCGCCGGCTGCCCTCCGGCTCGCTCTCTTGCACCGCCACGACGTGCTCCTCCCCCGTTGCTCGCTGACCGTGACCCTCCTCCCTCTGCCCCCGACGTGGCCCGGGCTCCCCTTCGCCGCCTGCCCTCCAGATCCACCGGCCATGGCGAGGAGGAGGGAGGCCACGGCCATGGCGAGGAGCACAACGAGGAGGGGAGGAGACCAACCTGTGGCCGGTGGCGTCGTCCCTCGGAGGCAAGAGGCGGAGCCGTTGCTCGTCGATGGCGGGAGGAAAACGGCGGATGACGTTGCCACAGATGGAGTAGCGAGGCGTTATTTCTGGCTACGGGGAAGGCAAAGATGGAGACACTCCATGTTTGGAGTCCATTTTGGAGAGACCGTTGGAGCTGTATTTTTTTACTGTGCTCTCTATAAATAGCTTGGAGACCTATATGGGGAGACCCTTGGAGTTGCTCTTACGCCCCTCGTCTTTATCTATTGTGAAGCTGACTAGAAAAGACGTTACAATTTCCTGACGGTCGACGTGAAATCTACGGAATAGAGAGGCCTAGTGTTTCATAGTTTCCATCCAAAAAGCATCGCTTTCGTCGAATCTGACTGGATTTTTTTCGAAATTATCGTTGGTTAAAGCTCCGTATGAGAGCTAAATTCTTAACCATAGTGAAGCTGCATCACCTCTCATCTTCGTCGGATGAAGTCTTTTCAACCACGAGATTTGAGCCTATCATTTCATCCAATTCTCTTGCCTATAGGGTTGCTAGGGAAGAGAGAGATTTTCTGAATTGTATATTGTCGTACGCACGAATCTCGAGTATCGTACGTCAAATGAATGTGGTATAGCCGTGCAGCTGCACTACGGGCCTATTGCACAACGCAACTTTTACCTGAGTATTTCCTGACAGATGGAGAATATTTCTTTTGCAAAAACAGAATCCGTGCAGGCCAATTGTTCCTAATATAATTAGGCGCATGTACACTTGAACGCTGTCACTTGACAATGATTTTTGTTTTCGAAAATACGTTGAGATCTGCGTTTCTTTTGGGTTAAAAAGAGAAATACAGTAGAGGAAGCAAAAGCTAAGAATAAACTACCGCTATCCCTACTGCTGAACACAGAGGTTGTACTGCAAAATATGGATTAGCAACCGGTCCAGCGGCCTTGCTGCCCCTGCAAGCCTCCACATATTGCAACCGTGCTTCATTTTTCGCACAGTACGTGCAAGCCTCTGCATATTCTGTGCCAAATGTCAACAAGATGGGGCCCAAATGTTTGGCATCTGTTATATGTCAATACCATGCATGGCTGCCATGTCTCATCCACTTCCATCGTGCAAAAAACTGCAAATAGCATCACGATTGATTCATCTCGTCTTACTTTTCTACAGGCTATACTTGTTCTTTTGTACGATGACAAGAAGGGAAATGAATGATGGCTGGCCATTGAAAGACGGCAAACCAAAACCATTGCAGTGTTTGGTTCACCACGTGTGTGAGGCCTTTTTCTACATACCCCCTCCGTTTCAGAATGTTTGTTCTTTTAGTTTTGTCCTAAGTCAATATTTTTTAACTTTGACCAAGTTTATAGAAAAATATACCAATATTTATAACACCAAATAAACACAATTGGTGTTATAAATATTGATATATTTTTCTATAAACTTGGTCAAAGTTAAAAAATATTGACTTAGGACAAAACTAAAAGAACTAACATTGTGAAACAGAGGGAGTAGATGTTAGGCTTATAGGTGAGAGAGTTGTTATGCCCTGTGCCACATTTGTCTAACCGCCCATGAACCGTCGACGACACGAGAAAGGGAACATTAAATTTTCAACTATGTTGTATCTTACATGATTACTGAAAAAGGAAGTATACCCTTGTCCTCGTAAGCTGTACGATTCCTAGATCTAACATCAGTTCTTGTATTAAGATTTATAATTTTTACTATTTTTATTAAAGCACACTCTCATTTCACACTTTAATAAATCTAATTATACAATGTTATTGTGTCTAGAATATGGTTAATACAGTCTAGATTTAGCTGTTACTTAATTATAATTCATTTTTAATGCTTAGCACACATAGAAATAGATTAGTATAAACTAAATATGAAGTGGTTCATCATGGAAAGTAATAGAGATATAAAATATACGAATCTCAAAGCACAAACTAATAGTAGATGGAGGGGGTTCAATACCCACCGGTAGAAAATCCACAATCTTACTGTAAAAGGGCAAAGCCAAAATTACGAAATACTAACGTGCGTAATGTTCTATAGGTTTGTTTTATGTTATTTGCGTGGCATATATTGAATCTAAAGGTCTGTATGACAGAAAATGCAATGTTTCTCCAACAAAAACATTACTGATTTATTAGGAGAGCTAGCTATGTTGTACAACATTGAGCTTTAAGAGTGACGAAGAGCTTTGAGATCCACTTTGCTCCCATGGCCTACTTAGGTACTCTCGTGGGTGACTGGTTACCAAAGTGTAGAACTTTAGTATGTGCTTAGAACCATGAATTATTTGAAAAGTGCATGAAATTTCGGTTTGTACTTTGTTTATAAGTATTAAACTAAACGGTCCACAAAATGAATTTTTTCATCCATGCCTTATGCAGAAGAAATGGCTTAGACCGTACAGCTTTGGAGGGTTTAGGCAGAAACCAGTATTGTGAATTTGCACGATCAAGGTGTGTATCTACCAATTTCCATAGGCACAATTATATCGAAAGGGAGATGCTAAAAAGGTGCAATGGAATGAAAACGAACCGGGTTAAACAAGGACAGCGAGGATAAACTATGAAACATTTGGTCCCACTAATCGTCGATTGATTCTTTGCTGCAGTACACCCCACTTGTTTCCTTGTCATCTTTAGACTTTTATACCAAACTCTTTCAGTTTTTCCAAAAATATCTACTCAGCAATACAGTAGTTTACTGTCAACATACTCAGCAGCTCGGAGACAAATGTGCAAAAATGTCAATTTTCTGGTTCTCTCAAAATAAGAATACATTTCTTTTGATAAAAACTACAACATAACATATTACACAATATTCCGTAATTTCAATAGAACAATCCACACATTCAGAAAAGAAGGCTCTCCCTTCTTCCTAACCTCTCCGACACCTTATCTTCTCCAAGTCTCATCCGTTGTCGCTGGCCTCTCTCTCCCTCCCCTCTAGTGATCTCGTCGGTTGGAGAGGCAATTGAGAGGGGCCTGGCTCCCTATACTATGTAAATTATGTTTTTTGCTTTGGCGTTGCCTTGGGGACGATTGTCGCAGTGACGTTTCCCGGGTGCCATGTCCTTCCAGGAAACCATGGCTGATGGGTGGAGGTGGCATTTCGTCCTCCTACTCTCACCATTGTCCTTTCCTTGGTTAGTTTTAGCCATTCAATATAGCGAAAATGGCAATTGTAGCCTTGCGACCGTCGTCAACGCCAAAATTGGCCCGCTTGCGAAGATAATGCCACTTCTAACGCCGTGATTGGCTGGATAGCCGGCGCGTGTCCGCCGTCGCGCCGAAGCACCGCGACGGCGTCCTCTCGCGGTCGGTGAGGGCGACGGCGTCCGGTCGCTTCCCGCGGGCACGACAGGAAGCGGGCCCAGCACGACCGGAGGCCCATCGTGTGCGACGCAGGCCGATCGCTTGGGTCGGGGGCGACGCCAGGCCGTTCACGCGGGCCGGGCGCGACGCCAGGCCGTTCGCGCGGGCCGAGCGCGACGCTAGGCCGATCGCGTGGGCCAGGCGCTACGCCAGGCCAGTGTGCCATAGCCCAGCTCTCCGTTTCAGCGGGCCACTTTTTTAGAAAAAATTTAAAGACTCACCAATTTTATAAAATTTAGATTTATTTGATTCATTTCTCATTTTACCAGGAGAAAAATAATAATAGAATAAGAAACAGGTATTAGATAAAGGAGGAGAATAATGTTCTAAAAAATATTTAGTATTGGAAATATACATATGACGTAGAGGACAATGACATACGGTTCTAGTTAAGAAAATAAAGGGTACAAGGTTACATTTTTAATAAAAAAACCACAAAGGAGAATAACGTTACATATTAAATAGAAATAAAGAAACTCGCGATAATCAGCCTCTTCCTCTCTTATGCCTTGGTGGCATGTGATCAGAGGGGACGGTGAACTGTGACTGCGGCGTTGGGTTGGTCCGGAGATTGTAGGGCGGAGTTTGCTGACTGTCCTGCGTATGATGTGGCTGTGTAGGAATCTGGCTATAATGAAGCTTGTCAACTTGAAACAAATTGTCTATCCAGTGATGGCGCTGAGAGCCCTCTGCCATATTGCGTGACGAACCACCCTCGTAGGCAGGTCCTCCAACGAGGGACAGATACTGAATATTTGAATGAAAATATGGGCTCTGCACGGGAAAGACACTATCGTCCATCGGCGAATCGAGGCGGTGTACTGTCTGCAAAAAAATAATCGTAATTAAATGCATAAGATTAAATTTAAGCAAAGAGTTGCTATGTTAAATTTAAACTTTGGTACCTCTCTGCTTGCACCTCCCTAAGAGCTCTGGCCCTGCTCGTACGGGGATTCCATGTCGTACTGAGGGGGTAAAGTGATAAATTGTGTAGCAAGAATAAATTTAGTATTTATTTTCTTTACTGATTAGAAGATAGAAAATTATGTACGTCGGATAAAATTCATTACTTCACCCATATATCAGTACACATACCTCTCGGCTTGAACCTCTCATAGAGCTCTGACCCTGCTGGTCCGACACAACCATTTCATTTTGCATCACAAACGCTCTTGAAGAGTACATGCGCTAGGTTACCACAAAAAATGTAAATGATATACCTCTCTTAGTGCGCCACCCTGAGAGCTTGGGGCCTGCTCGTGCATCCTCAAAGGACTTGTACTAGCTATCCTAGACGGGTCTCTCATGAGCATCGTGTAAGGGCGTATGGAAGACTTCAAACGTAGGGAACAAGGTCAAGTAAACATCAGTATGTCCACGGAGTATCGCATGAAGATTACATGCGGAAGGTAACCTCGTTTTGTTTAAATGACATACCTCTCTAAGTGCGCCTCCCTGATTACGCCATTTCTTCTCCTCTTCTCCTAATATTAATCATTTGAAAAAATCATAAATTTTAACTAATTTTTATCTAAGCCACCATTAACTATAGTTGTCCATAACAAATATATCACATGGAATAACAGCACGCTAAAGTTTAATAACATGTCAAATATTATCATTTAGCTAATTTTCGACTAACATAACAACTAATTATTACTATCATGTACAAAATAAAATACCTCATGTTAAAGCTTCTCTCTTGATCTACAATATATTTTACTATAAGAAAAGCTAATTTTTACTTTACTTACCACATTTCTTCTTCTTTCTACTTCTCTTGCTCTCTGGATCAGCACAAGAACAGAAGAAGAGTGCAGGAGATGGGAGAAGAAAAGGGAGGTGCACTGCAGGAGAGAGGGAGAAATGAGCTGCGAGGGGGGGGTTCCAGGGGGCTCGGGTGAGAGTTTGAAGGGAAAAAAGATTCCCGCATGCGGAAAGAATCCACTGTCCATGCTCTCATTGTCTACCCAAGGCCAAGCAATGCGTCGCGTCGCTTCACGTCGAGCAGTCCTGCCTGTCGCCCTTGCCAGGTGCGACAGGAGGACCTGGTCCCGTCGCCGCGCGCCTCCTGTCGTGGTCCAGGAGCGACAGCTCCAGTCGCTCCTACCCGAAGCGACCGGCCTACTATCGCTCGTGCCCAGCCGGTCCCACGGTCTGTTGCCTCTGCCGGCCACGACAGGATGTGTCGCCCTTGCCCGCCGCGACAGGAGCCACGCGGCACGTGTCCGGCTCGTCGCAGAGTCATTTTCGTCGTTGCGTTCGCTGCCGAGCCATTTTTGCTATTGACCACGGTCAGAGAGCCAAATGTGTCATTTTTCCTTCAGTATAGATCTGGAAGGTTTGCATCTTGCTCCTATCCTAGTCTCTCCCCTCGATCTCTCTATTCGATTCAATGCCATGGTGATGTTGGATCTGAGGTGGCTAAAGGGCTAGTTGGAGCTCTTAGTTTGGGAGCTATGTTTTCTTTCTTCTTCCTGCCCGAGATTCCCCTTTTGGTCGCTGGTGATGTTCATAACAAGATTCGGCCGGCAACCCTATGCCTCAATTCTGGTCGCCCGGTGGTTGAAGCGTGTTGCTTTGGATCTGGTGCATGTTTCCATTCCTATCATTTGGCGCTAGTTCATGTTCTTGCAATGGTGAGGTTTTTTTTATCTTCTTTTGCGTTGGTGCGAAAGCGGTCTTAGCTAGAGAGCAAAGCACGAAGCAGTCGTCATCCATCTCAACCTCCTTTAGTGGAGGCCCACATGGTGGTCTTTTGGCATAGTTCCCTACGTTCGGCCCTCCAGCGACACTTTGGCCTCCACCAAGGACAACCACCGTCCGTTCAGGGGCTCGCTCCACTCCAGCACGTGAGGTTCTTCTACATTCCTAGCGTCGGTGAGCTTTTCTTCCTCCTACTCAGGAGGAGCTTGAACGAGGCATCCTCTCTGTCCATCGACAGGTTCAGGCCGGCCTCCATTTCTATCACCGGCGAGAGACAGGACGCACAGGATGGTGGCGGATGCCGGCGGTGGCGCTTTGTGGTGAAGCTACAGCTGTCAGTGTTCTCTCCCGTTATGTGACGCACGGCCTCCACGCCTCCCCTCCCTGCGTGGTTGAATGGCACGTGTACTTTAGGACAAATTTGGATTTTTTTTTCCGTCAAGGAGATTGTAATTTCTTTCTTTCAATATATATAGTAGGACTTTTTACAAAAAGGAAATGTGGACCACGCATCTGTTTTGGAGAAACGCTCAGTACAACACGATCGCCACATGCATTG
The DNA here is from genome assembly GCA_019208055.1 of Stipa capillata. Classification (NCBI taxonomy): domain Eukaryota; kingdom Viridiplantae; phylum Streptophyta; class Magnoliopsida; order Poales; family Poaceae; genus Stipa; species Stipa capillata. The sequence goes on along the minus strand of JAGXJF010000306.1, from coordinate 223,072 downwards.
TTTAAAGCCACCATATGCATCTCGCTAGCAACAGACACATGTCTACCACTGATAGAACTGAGGTTTGATTTGATGAGTGGTACAGTCATTTCTGTTTTCTATCCAAACAACAGCTCCATAGGACCATTTCTTGTTCATACCTCAACTATTCCCTTGTACCTTTTTATCCCTGTCTAATGTAAAACTCTTTTCATTGAATTCCATTTTGGTCAACATGTACTCATCCAAATATCACTTTGGTGGCATTAAACTGTCAAGTGGGAACCTGCAATAATTATCCAAACAAATAAGTCCATAATCAAATTTTGTAATGTCTATCTTCTAAAATCTTTCAATTACTTGATGTTAACAAACCTAAGACATTTAGGAAGGCCATTGAAATAATGTGCGACATAATTAGCAAGAAACACAATATCATCTATACTAATTGTCTCATATTCAGCTGAAATTTAGTCGGTTATTTTAGTGTTAAATGAGAATGTGGACGTAATTGTATTAACAATATTCAATGTGCTAAAATTATCAATATTTTGGGGGAAAATCTTCAGCTTAAAGGAAATGGAAAAAAAAAGGTAAATAGCAACAGATGGCATAACTGTTTGGAAAAAAAGAAAAATAAAAAATAGTTTGGAAGAGAAGTTTCCGACCAAGGCTGTCTTCTTCTTCCTCCCCCATCTTACGGTCTTACCCAAGGAGAGAAGATAACCGTCGGCATGCTACCCCACGCATGCCCTAACAATCCATCCCCATTTGCAACCCAATCCACCCAAAAATCAATAGACTCATCGCGGCAAAGAGATTTCCATCCTCTCATGGAGCAAGAATTCAATCATGGCATGTGATCTCACCTGAAATCCCTGCAAGAATCCAACCAAAAGGTGGAGAAGAGCAGAGCAATCCCATTGCCTCACATTTTCTCCTTCCCTCTGGCTCTTCTTCCTCTCTCTCTGGTCTGCGGAGCCCCCATAAACCTCCCGTAAAGCTGTTTAGCCCCAGATCATCACCTGCTCCGCCAAGAATCCCCAGAGGCGAGAGGCGCCCGCTCCAAGATCCAATTACTCCGGGTTGTTCAATCCCAATCCGTACAAAATTTTGCAGGAAAGAAGCCAAGAATCATATAAGGTGGGAAAAGCTTCCATTTTTTATCGGTTGTTGGGGGAGGATTCGTTTCCGCGGCGGCGCCCATACGGTTCTTGATCCCGGGGAGAACCACCGCCATCGACGCCAATGCAGCCGGACCCGAAAGGCCCGGGCAGGGAGAAGGCAGGGGGCAATGCGCACCCGCGGCTGCCGCCGCCGGTGACGGCGCCGTCGCCGGGGCGGCCGGCGTCGGTGCTGCCGCACAAGACGGCGAACGTGCGCGACCACTACCGCATCGGGAAGAAGCTGGGGCAGGGGCAGTTCGGCACGACATACCTGTGCGTGGCCAAGGAGGACGGCGGCGCGTACGCCTGCAAGTCCATCCCCAAGCGCAAGCTGCTGTGCCGGGAGGACTACGAGGACGTGTGGCGCGAGATCCAGATCATGCACCACCTCTCCGAGCACCCCAACGTCGTCCGCATCCGCGGCGCTTACGAGGACGCCCTCTTCGTGCACCTCGTCATGGAGCTCTGCGCCGGGGGCGAGCTCTTCGACCGCATCGTCGCCAAGGGCCACTACAGCGAGCGCGCCGCCGCACAGCTCATCAGGACGATCGTCGGGGTGGTGGAGGGATGCCACTCGCTCGGCGTCATGCACCGGGACCTCAAGCCGGAGAACTTTCTCTTCGCGAGCACCGCCGAGGACGCCCCGCTCAAGGCCACGGACTTTGGGCTCTCCGTGTTCTACAAGCCTGGTGCGTATGTGTGATTGTTCGCGCAGATTGCACATGGTTGCTAATATAGTGCTGTTTAATGTTGCTATTTGATCCATTTCATGCAACGATGGTATGCATGCAAACTAGTAGCATAGCACTTGGTGGTAGGGGGTAATGCTAGTTACATCGTTCTTGGTATTTTTATAGCAAGCCTGTTAACATGACATACCGTTGATGTTTTCTAGTTTTACAACAATGAATAGATATGGTAGGACTTAGAAGCAAGTGTATCTGGATTGGAAACATGGTGGAGCTACAAACTGGAAACAAGAGTAGCTAACAGGTGCTGGATTTTATAAGAAAAGAATGCTTGAAATAATTTGTATGTTGGTAATATTATCACATTTTAGGTAACAATACATTTTTTTTAATGTTAATAATATGCCCAATTCTTTTGAGGAAAGTTCATAAGATCGCCATTACTAATTCTCATTAGAATGGGAGGGTAAGTGTAGTTAATTGGGTATCCAGCCCTCTATTGTTCAAATGTAGGTGCCAAATTGTGGGGTATGAGAATGATTTCCAGATATTAACTTTGGTGGGAAATCATTAGCAATTGCTGTCAGAATGGTTGTATATGATTATTCTTGTGTCCTTGTCTGGGCTGATGGCATGTAAAAGTTTAGATATAATTTTTTGAGCCAAAAAAACTTTAGGTATATGGGTTTAAATGTGTCGGAGAATTAGCTTACCTGCTCTTACTTATGTGTTAGTATGGATTTGTCTTGTTTGGCGTACTGCCAAAGTTTCATGTTCGGTCAGTCATCCACCAACTAATTCCTTAGTTCATCAGATACGGCTTGAATCTGAGATAAAATTGCTTATTGAACTGCATTGTGAACCTCAGGGCCGGGCCATAGATATTGGGGGCCCTTGGGCGACACAACAATGTGGGGCTTTTTTTCACACACACAAATAATAAAAATACTTTATATTATAATAGCATAGTAAAACAAATTGAGCATTACAAATTCAGACCGACGATCAGATCTTGTAATTTCTTCTAACACTTCTAGAAGCGAAGTCAGTAATAATTGTATCGATATTTATCTCATAACGAAGTCAGTAATAATTGTATCGATATTTGTCTCATCTAACTTCTCCTTCTCAATGCATAAAGTAGCAAGATCATTCAACCTTTGTTGTGACATTGATGATCTTAAATAGTTTTTCAATAATTTCAACTTTGAAAAGCTTCTTTTAGCTAACGCTACAGTTATGGGTACAGTAAACAAAATTCGATAAGCAATTAAAATATTCAGAAAACAGTCTATATCTCTTTTTAACAGTGAATTAAGGAAGAGGAGGGATGAACACATACCATCTCTACACTTGCATCTGATCTCTAAAACGGCTATTTGATGGGGAATGAGTAGAACCATTGAAAATTGAAAAAGAGTTGATTGGGGAATGATGGAACCGCATCATTTGCCTTCATTAATGGCTGGGTGCAACCTAAGGAAGGCATAGCTGCACGGGAGCGATAGTGCTATTCAGGAATTTTTGGGAAGACGCAGGTCCTGAGAAGATGAATATGCAATAGGAAGAGTTGAGGAGTCTAATCAATTGATTTTTCCCGTACATGATCAGGGCCTGTACGTGATGCATTTGTTGTGTGAACTGGGCTAAGTCCTGCAGCTTGGGCCATTTTATTTTTCTCTAAACTATTTGGGCCTAAACACTAGAAATATACTAGCACTACCTGGACCGGGGACCCTGCTTCTTGGGGGCCCAGGGCAGTCGCCCCGTTTGCCCGGGCTATGGGCCGGCCCTGGTTAACCTGTGATGTATGCATTAGGCAGACAAGTCATTCTTGTTTTACTAGCTGATGAATTGCTGGAAAATTTGATGTTTATAGGATTGCCCTTGGAATGACATCGCTGTAAAAAGATTGTTTGCGTGCAGGATGTCTCTTATTATACTTTGTTAGCTTAACTCCAATGTGAAATGTGTATCTGAGGACATGTGCCGTAAGTTGGTTTTGCCTTGCTAGAAGGTTTCAGAGTCAGGTAAGGGAAGACAAGAGTAGGAAAAACCTGTCAGGAGTGATAAGTCTTTCGAAGTTAATGGCAAGAAATTGTGTTTCTGGTAGAACAGATTTTGTCAGATGCATCTACAAGTTGGTACTGTGCTTACCCTTAACTTAGTGCATAGTGACTGATTATTGAAGTTTTGAGTTGATGTGCTTACCGTTAACTTAGTTGCTAGAAATGATTAATAGAACTCACACTAAAAGCTCACTGAGAGTAAAAGGTAAGAACTATCCCTTCCCTTTTTTCAGGTGACAAATTTGCTGATGTCGTTGGGAGCCCCTATTATGTTGCACCTGAGGTCCTTCTAAAATGTTATGGCCCAGAAGCTGATGTCTGGAGTGCTGGAGTAATTCTGTACATTTTGCTATGTGGTGTACCCCCATTTTGGGCAGGTAAACAGTTTACTGTTCCAACCCTTGAAGGTCTCAATCAATTATTACTTACTGACAGTACCATGTTTCCATGGGTAAATCTGCTTTTCTCCTCTTAGAAAGTGAATCAGGAATCTTCAAGCAGATTCTGCGAGGCAAACTTGACTTGGAATCTGAACCATGGCCTAGTATCTCTGATAGTGCTAAAGAGCTAGTCCGTAAAATGCTTATCCGGGATCCTACAAAGAGAATGACTGCTCATGAGGTTCTCTGTAAGTCTCTCTCCCTCTCTCTGAGACTTAGTGTGCATGCTCGGGCACCTGTCTGACGCAAGTCTACTTTTACTGATAGTAATGACATTTCCCATGCCAGGTCATCCATGGATTGTTGATGATGCTGTAGCACCTGATAAACCTATTGATTCTGCTGTTTTGTCAAGGCTGAAACACTTTTCTGCAATGAACAAGCTCAAGAAGATGGCATTGAGGGTATGGGGATCTCATTTGCGACATCTAGCTGGTTTTGCACACTAAATTCAGTACTTTATATAGCAACATTGGATTTAGTGCTCTATTATAACATTAGTTCATCGCCTTCTTTGTTTGACACACTCAAGTTAATTCCGTATACATATTTTTCGCTATCTTAACCTTGGTCGTCCCTCTTAACTGAACTTGTTGCGCTGTTTATTATCTGAACACTTAAGACTATTTCACTCAAAATAAAAGTTTCAAGTTGATTTTATTTCATAACCATTTGCGTGTTTCTAATGAAGAAGATTGAGACTTTAATAATAAATATGAATTACTGTGTATCAATCTTGTTATTAGGCCTTGTCTCCTCCTCATTTATATGGCTTTACAATCTTGTTCGCTTCGACTCTTGTGGAACTGGCATCTCGTGGAATAGTGTGATAATATTATTTCAACTGCTCAATAGAAATGGCACCATGGTGCAACGTGAGTTACCTTGGACCTTGATCTTTTCGGACCAAGCATGTTATTGTTCTTGCAGGTCATTGCGGAAAGTCTATCTGAGGAGGAGATCGGTGGCTTAAAGGAGTTGTTTAAAATGATTGATACTGACAATAGTGGAACAATAACTTATGAAGAACTGAGGGATGGCTTGAAAAGGGTGGGCTCAGATCTTATGGAACCTGAAATCCAGTCTTTAATGGATGCAGTAAGTGCTACTATCTTGTTGAGTCCATCGTTTCACCTTTAGTCCAAAAATGAAATAATTGCAGTCCAGCACTTTTTAGATAGTACGCATTGTTGAGATTCTTTTTCAGGCTTTAGTCATTTTATGGTTTTATTGATCTTTTTCAGGCTGATATTGACAACAGTGGAACCATTGACTATGGTGAATTCTTAGCAGCTACATTGCACGTGAATAAACTAGAGAGGGAGGAAAATTTGGTGTCAGCGTTCTCATTCTTTGATAAGGATGGAAGTGGCTTCATAACAATCGACGAGCTCTCACAAGCATGTGAAAATTTTGGTCTTTCTGATGTTCATCTTGAGGATATGATCAAAGATGTGGATCAAAATAATGTTAGTCTTCTTTATCCTTGTTTCTCCACCACTCCATACTTGTCAGTTGTCACATGTTTACTTCTATACTTGTCATTTGACATATAAATCATTTTGTAGGATGGACAAATTGATTATAGTGAGTTCGTCGCGATGATGAGAAAGGGCAACACTGGTGGGGCTGGTGGGACAGGAAGGAGAACCATGAGGAACAGCCTGCATGTGAATCTCGGCGAAATCTTGAAGCCCAGCGAAAACTAACTTGCATCAGAGGGTTCTGCTTTCCAATTGCTCCTGTGAAGTTTTCCATGTTTTATCATCTGGACCTATCGAAACAAGTGATTTAGTAACTGATCTGTTACTTGTGCCATCGGGATGCTGTTGAAAGTTACTAGTACTAATAGTTAGAGGAGCCCATATTATGGTATTATTAGTGTATTAAAATATTAGGTGCTGGACATGATATGTCAAGTTGCTTATCGTTTTTATCATGAACAATGTTGATAAATTCATGTTTATATCCATACTCAACTTTGTTGTTAATGTACAAATTTTTGTTGGATGTTTCATAAGGTAGGTATGGAGTTGTGTTCCATATAGTTTTTCAATTTATTTTAAACATGTTCCTTAATAAAGACAAATTTGTGCTATACAAGTTCTTTCTCTCTTGTCTGTTGTGTGCTGTACAGCAGTAGTTTCAGATTTGTAAGGAAGGGTAGATAGTAAAATTCAGCATTCTCAATATGGAGATGTGATGACAGATGATCTGCAGGACTGCAACATGATTGGGCCTGCTTCAATCCCATTGTTGCTAGGAAGCTCTTCAAACCAGTGGCCATTGTTCATGCTGAAGCTAGCCAGGAACTATCAAAGGAGATTATCAAAGGAGATTTATTGGCGTTGTTTAGTGATTTTCATTCTGGGATTTTACCTATACATTCCTTTAATTTTGGAACTATCACTCTACTTCCAAAGAAAGTAGATGCCACACAGATTCAACAATATCGATCCATTTGCCTTCTTAATGTAAGCTTCAAAATTTTCACCAAAGTGGCGACTAATAGATTGGCGGCGGTGGCAGATAAAGTTATTCGGCCTAGTCAAACGGCTTTTATCTGGCCGTAACATTCTTGAAGGAGTGGTTACTCTACATGAAACTATTCATGAACTCTATAGACGAAAATCTAATGGGATTATCTTGAAATTAGATTTTGAAAAGGCGTATGATAAGTTTAAATGGTCTTTTTTGCTTAGGACTTTAGAACTAAAAGGCTTTTCCGCCGTCTGGCAGCGGTGGATTAGTACGTTTGTCCAAGGAGGAAGTGTTAACGTCAAAGTCAACGATGAAGTTGGCCTTTTTTTTCAAACAAGGAAGGGCATTCGGCAAGGCGACGCTATGTCTCCTATTTTGTTTAATTTAGTTGTGGACAAGCTCGCAATTTTACTTAAAAGAGCAAGCGAGTCAGGACTCATCGAAGGCCTAGTGCCGCATCTGGTGGAGGATTGCAATATGCTGATGATACAGTTATTTTTCTCAAACATGACTTTGATTACGCTACTAACCTTAAAATCATTTTATGTCTTTTCGAACAACTGTCTAGCTTGAAGATAAATTTTCATAAGAGTGATCTCTTTTGTTTTGGTGAGGCAAAACTTTTCGAAGAGCATTACTCACAGCTCTTTGGATGTGGCTTGGGTTCCTTTCCTTTTAAATACCTAGGTATTCCAATGCACTACAAACGTCTTCGTAATTCTGATTGGAAACATATAGAGGACCGCTTTGAGAAGCGCCTAAGCTCGTGGAAGGGAAAGAATCTTTCTGTGGGAGGTCGTTTAGTTTTGATCAATTCAGTGCTTTCTAGTCTACCTATGTTCATGCTCTCGTTTTTTGAAGTTCCTGTTGGTGTCAGAAAGCGCTTGGATTTTTATCGATCCACGTTTTATTAGCAGAGTGATGATGTCAAACAAAAATAGAGATTAACTAAGTGGAGTATTTGTTGTCGCCCCAAAGACCAAGGTGGCTTGGGTATTCTTGATTTACAACATCAAAATAGGGCGTTGCTCTGTAAGTGGTTATTCAAGCTTGCAAATGAAGATGGTTTATGGCAGTGCCTACTCCGAAACAAATATCTTAGATCCAAAACTTTATCTCAGGTCGAGTTCATACCGGGTGACTCTCATTTCTGGACAGGTCTTATGGTGGTAAATGATCTTTTTTTTTCCAACTTTACCGTTTTCAAGTGGGTAATAGCATCCAAACTAGATTTTGGGCAGACATATGGAATGGTAACACCCCCTTGAAAGATAGATACCCGAGGCTTTTTAATGTTGCCCAAAATAAACAAGTGACGGTTGCATCAGTGTTCCGAGCCACGCCTATAAATTTGAATTTTCGTAGAGTTATTAGAGGAGCTAAGCTAGTGGAATTGAACAATTTGTTAAACGACATTGTTGAGGTAGCAATTGGGGATAGCCATGATAAAGTTCAATGGGTACTTAATTCTAGTGGACGTTTTTCTATCAAGTACTTATATCAACTTACGATGAATTCTAATGTTCAATTTCGACATAAGCACTTTTGGAAACTGAGGGTTCCTCTCAAATCTAAGATTTTCTTATGGTACCTGAGAGGGAGGTCGTCTTGACGAAAGATAAGCTTATCAAACGAAATTGGACGGGTTGTCCTACCTGTTGTTTTTGATGAAATAATCCAACACCTTTTCTTTGATTGTAAAGTGGTTAAATTTTGTTGGCGAGTAGTACAAATAGCTTTTAATTTCACAGCACCTCGGTCGATTGCTCATATGGTGGGATCCTGGTGTAATTCTTTTCAACCTATGTTCAGAGATCGCCTTTTTTCTGGAGCCCTCGCTATGTGTTCAGCCATTTGGTTATGTCATAATGATGTGATTTTTGACAAGAAGTTTTTTTATCATCCTAACCAGGTGGTGTTCCTATATGTTTCTCTTCTGCGTGCATGGATACCGCTGCAGGTGGTGGAGCATCGACAGTCATTCGAAGTGGGGAGCGACAGATTAAGACGGGTGGTTCTATACTTGTTCTCGTCCAGTGTGTGGAGGCAACAACCCATGCTTACTGATGGTGTTGCTTCATAGACTGATGGTCCTTTGTTTAGTTTTTGAGATGGCGTTTGGATGTTTGTGGCGTTTTTTCTGATTTTTTTTGTTTTCCTTGTGATACTAGTTATTGTTCAAACTTATCCTCGGTTTATTGGCTGTGTACATGTTGTTATGCAGAGGCTGGAAGTAATGAAATTCTTCCTTTATCTTAAAAAAAAAGCTAGGAACAACCAGAAAACTCGAGCAACAACCTGTCCCTGAAGGCTGAAGCTACAGTGGCTGTGAAACTGTGAGACACACAAGCCACACTGCGCAGCAACGAGCAACTCACGGTTGCAGACGTTGCCATCACTAAAAGCCTGAAAAAGAAGAAAAAAAATAAAACCGCCGCATCCTCGACGCTGCACGAACTACGGTAACCAACCGGGGTGGATCTATCCATGGATGTCATATCCTGAGAAATCTCTGCCGTAGACGTGTTCCCGGTGAAACGCGGCCGGGGATGAGGATCCTGCAGCAGTTCTTTGTCAGCTGGGAGTGATCCATCTTGAGGCCAGCAACACTCAGGCAATTTCCATGGATTAGGTGCAGGAAAAACTCTTGAGTCTTTTACATGGTGCACATAAAAATGGGAATTGATTGAAGTTATTATCAGATCAGATGGAAAAGAAAAGAAAAGTGGCAGCATCAGGACAAAGGAGGTGAAGGCAACAGGATTGGAGCAATGGAGAGCCAGCCATTGAGCCATCCAAACCTCCACCCCACACCTCATATCCCTTGTGCTAGCCATTCAAATACTTGCATCTCTCACTCCCTAGTAAGCAAGCAGAGAGGGTAGCAGCAGCTTGAGCTTAGTCACAAGAAAGGAAGAAGAAGGATGGCGTCTGCTACACTCCTCAAGTCCTCCTTCCTCCCCAAGAAGTCCGAATGGGGCGCGGCGCGGCAGGTCGCCGCCGCGTCGAGGCCCATCTCCGTCTCCATGGTCGTCCGTGCCGGCGCCTACGACGATGAGCTCGTCAAGACCGCGGTACGTATGCTCTCTCCGCAGCGGTACCCAGTGTTTCTGTGTTGAAGAAAAGAAAAATCAAGAGCTTTGAGAATTGAACTGAGAAATTCATGGGGTGCAGAAAACGATCGCATCGCCGGGGCGGGGGATCCTGGCGATGGACGAGTCGAACGCGACGTGTGGGAAGCGTCTGGCGTCGATAGGGCTGGAGAACACGGAGGCGAACCGGCAGGCGTACCGGACGCTGCTGGTGACGGTGCCGGGGCTCGGACAGCACATCTCCGGCGCCATCCTTTTCGAGGAGACCCTGTACCAGTCCACCGTGGACGGCAAGAAGATCGTGGATATCCTTGTGGAGCAAGGGATCGTGCCGGGGATCAAGGTGGACAAGGGCCTCGTCCCTCTCACGGGCTCCAACGACGAGTCCTGGTGCCAGGGCCTCGACGGCCTCGCCTCCCGGGAGGCCGCCTACTACCAGCAGGGCGCCCGCTTCGCCAAGTGGCGCACCGTCGTCAGCATCCCGAACGGCCCCTCCGCCCTCGCCGTCAAGGAGGCCGCCTGGGGCCTCGCCCGCTACGCCGCCATCTCCCAGGACAATGGCTTGGTGCCGATCGTGGAGCCGGAGATCCTGCTGGACGGGGAGCACGGGATCGAGCGCACGTTCGAGGTGGCGCAGAAGGTGTGGGCGGAGACATTCTACTACATGGCGCAGAACAACGTCATGTTCGAGGGCATCCTCCTCAAGCCCAGCATGGTGACCCCCGGCGCCGAGTGCAAGGACAAGGCCACCCCGGAGCAGGTCGCCGACTACACCCTCCGGCTCCTCCACCGCCGCATCCCCCCCGCCGTCCCCGGCATCATGGTCCTCTCCTCCTCATTCCTCAATGTCTCATCGATTTCTGTTCGATCGATTTCATGCATGGATGGTAATTAACTGATGTGATGAGTCTGTGGTTAATTTGCAGTTCTTGTCGGGAGGGCAGTCGGAGGTGGAGGCGACGCAGAACCTGAACGCGATGAACCAGGCGGCGAACCCGTGGCACGTGTCATTCTCGTACGCGCGGGCGCTGCAGAACACGTGCCTCAAGACATGGGGTGGGCGGCCGGAGAACGTCGCGGCGGCGCAGGAGGCGCTGCTGCTGCGCGCCAAGGCAAACTCGCTCGCGCAGCTCGGGAAGTACACCAGCGACGGCGAGGCCGCCGAGGCCAAGGAGGGCATGTTCGTCAAGAACTACAGCTACTGATTAATCACATCACATCACATCAATCAAATCGATTGTTAAGCTAAGCAGGTTGTTGCAAGTGCGAGATCGATCGAGCTGCAGAGATGGTTACTGTGTTCAAATTGCATGATTTATTTACGTACGTGCTAGATCTTTTTTTACTGTTTGATTTGCCTCTGGATTGTATGTACGATGCTCCAGTAGATTGTCAAGCTGCTTTTATGTGTGTGTGACCGATGGATTTGCATGGTTACTGCAAATTTTGCATGTACGCGCACGCACGTTTTAATTAATAATTAATTAATGGTTGTTAATAATATCGATCGTGTGTGCTGGATTGCTGATGAGACCTGCTTTGGATTGCTTGCGTTGGATGCGCTCTCTCTTCCATATCCACAACTCTAGATTTCCATGGCAGCCAAGGCAAGATGAGGTTCGTGTGCGCGGACAATGAAATGCTGTCATCCATGCCATATACCAACGCAGCAGAGGATGCCAGTCACATAAAACTGTTAGAATTATATTAACATGTGTAATCCATGCTTAAGGAACCGCTTAGCAGTTGCTAATCTGGCAACTGTCGCCGGTTGCCGAACATCCTTGTAATCTATAAATACATGCAATTCTTCAATAAAGAATTCATCTGGTTCACTGTTCATTGTCTCGATTACTCTCAAATTCAAACACGTTATCACGCACGTCGTCTCTGCCGAAGAGCAACCACACACAACAGAAGCAAGAAGAACGAAGAAGGGTGAGATCCGCGATGCCTCGCTTCCTCACCGCGTTCCTCCTTCGCCTTCTCAGGGGTATTCGTCGCCGCAACCGTCCTGTTGCTCGTCGTCACCGGTGTTTTGCTCCCCGCCATGGTCGCCGTGGCCCTGGCTTTGGTTCCCGTGGCCATCCTCGGAGTAACCGCCGTCTTCGTCATCCTACGATGGCAGCGCGCCTCGGAGCTCCATCCCGCCTGCTTGCGAGGGCGCAAGCATCCTCCGCCGCCTCGGCAACCAGCGCGGCCTCGCCGCCGCGCATCCAGTCGCCGTGGCGGCCCTGGCCCGCTCCGGCCGCCACCCTGACTTGGTGCCCGATACACGGCTGGAACCCGTGCCCGAGCTCCCCAACGCCGGTGGAAGCCCCCAACGCGCCGGCCGCCGATCCGACCGGCGAGCTCGCCGAGCCGCCGCCCCCGCCCGGCTTCTCCCGTGCGGCTCCCGGGCCACCTCCGTCGCCGCCTCAACCTCCCTGAGCCGAAGGCCGCCTCCTCCCCTCGCGCGCCTCCGTGGCCGTCCACCCCGGCCCCCGTCCGGGCGGATGGGCGCCGGCGTCGCTTGGGCTCGCCAACGGCCTCCCTAATGGCCACTCCTCCTCGCGGCCGGGGCGGATGGGCGCCGGCGTCGCTTGGGCTCGCCAACGGCCTCCCTAATGGCCACTCCTCCTCCGCCGGCGAGGAGGAGTACCATCCTCGCTGAAGAACGCCGGCACGCCGGCGTGGGGGGCGCGACGCCAAGGGGGTCGCCGGGGTCACCGTGGTCGCCGGATCGCCGAGTCCGAGCGCCGCCGTCATCGGACCGAGCCAAGGGCCGGCCGGCGGGAGGCCGCCGCCTTGGCCCCCGCAGTCGCCTTGGCCCCCGCCGCCGCCATGGTCTCGGGCGCCGCCGGTATCGGGCGCCATCGCCGCCGCCTTGGCCCGCTGCCTTGGCCTCGCCGCCGTCATGGCCTCGGGCCACCGCCGGTCCTCCAGGAGCCGCCGGGTTGGGGGTTAGGGTTGGAAACCCTAACCGCCCCGCCCCCTGCCCCTTATGCCGCCGCCCCCTCCAGGCTCCCCCACCTGGGCCGGCCGAAAAGCTTGCAAGGCTCAGGCCCAGGTTGGGGTGGCCTGCCCCCCACCGTGCGCCTCTCAGCTAGGCCGAGCGGGCCATAAGGCCGCCTGGGCCGCGGCCCAGGTTGGCTTGGCCCGTTCCGGCTGGCAGCCCCATTTTAGCAAAAAACCCCCTTAGTTTCCAGGTTTTTGCATTTCAGTCCTTTTCAATGCTGTTTATTAAAGTACTTGTCATGTTTAGGCCCCTGTACTTTTAAATATTTACGTTTCAGTGCTATTTTCTGTTAAGTTCTTAAACTTCAGAAAATATGTAAACGTAATATAAGTCCATGTTTAATGTGTTTGCTATCTCGCAATCCCTATAACATGCACTTTTTCTATAAATTTGCAATCGAGATTAATTTTCTTGCAAACTTATATATCAATTCACCTCAATTAAGCCCAAAATGCTTTTTAGCTCAATTGGCTTAATTCAAGGAATTGACATGCAAAATTCAAAGTGATTATCTCATATATTTGTGAATCACGAAGTAATGGATTAATGAGATCTACTGCTTCATTGCAGATTATCCACCATTACTTTTAAAATGTGCTCTTCCAAATATTTGAATTATAGCATATAACAACGTAATAGATTTTTAAGCATCTACTGACGCTCGTCAGATTATGCTATCTATTACTACAAGATCTACACCATTTTGGTGATTATCTTCAAAGTGTTATGCTATATAACCTGAGATCTACACTTCATACTTCAAGTTTTCACTTGAAATTTCAGAATTTTGCACAATTATTACAACGTAACCATGACGATACTTTGATTTACTCCTAAGTAAATTAATCAAATCTCTGGTTTAATTTCATGTAGATCAAGATGGCCAAAGAATTCGATGAGCTTGCGCTCGATGGTCACAACTATCCTACATGGGCAATGGATGTCAAAATCGCTCTTGCATCCCGCAGCATTGTAGCAACGATCAACCCTCCCGTTGAGGGAACACCGGCATTACCAGATCCTCAACAATATGCTGCCTTATACATTATGAGGCACCATATCCATCCGGACCTCAAATCTGAGTACCTGATGAAAGAAAATCCACGTAGTCCATTGAAGAATATAACCACACTGTTCACAAAATCTGTTCTAAGTTGCGTTTCTGCGGGAAAAAACCCTCTGAAGCAGAATGCTTCCATTGGACAGGATCTTGCAGCACCAGTACCGCGCCAAAGAATTCCAACTCCATTCTGACCTTATACGTGTACTCCTGCAAGCGGAAAAATATGATGAACTCACTCTAAGGAACCATCATCAGCGCAATGTAGGCGCCGCTCCGCTCCCAGAAGTACATTACAATGCTCAGAATAATAATAAGCCTGCTGGCTCTTCCAAGAACCAAAAGCAGCACTTCAAAGGAAAGCGCAAACGGAACTGGAAGAAGAAGCCACGTGTCATGGATAAGGGGAAAGGCATTGAAAAGCCTAAATTTGACAAATCTCAAGTTTGCCAAAAGTGTGGATGCTACAAGCATTCCACCAAAAAGTGTCGCACCCCTCGACGCCTTGTTGATCTCTACCTACAATCCGTGGGACGCAAGAAACAAGCTCAAGGATCCAAGTTTGAAGCACACTTCAACCTCCAGACCGACAAGTCCAAGGAAATCGGTTGTTCCACTGCTGTTCTTCTAGAACCCCAGGACAACAAGCATCTCCAACAAGACGACGATCCAATGAACACGGAGAACATGATCATTGAATTCGCTTCAAATGACATGTTTGGTGACTTTGAATAAAGTCCCTCCACTCCGTCATCATTACTATAACATCCATATGATGTTATTATGTTGTAATTAATTGCTATGTTGTCATTCTATTATTTAAGACAATATTGTAGTAATTATATGTTCAAGACATATATTGTAAATTACAGTATTGTAAAAGTACTTATGTATCTAAGTACATTTGTATATATTCTATATATCCGATTAAGAATTTTATGCTAAATTCTTCATTTCTATATATAGATCTCTACGGGAAGCAATCCGATGGAAGAGGAAATGTGCCTTGTGGACAGTGGTACCACAAACTCTATTCTTAGGGAATTAAAATATTTCCAGACTCTTACTAAGAGACAAGGAGAAATTTTAAACAATCGCCGGACGCGATGCCGTAATTGTTGGCTCAGGACGAGCCATAATTACTCTCTCTATGGGTACACAAGTAATAACCGAGGATGCTTTGCTATACCCCGATTCAACTCGTACTCTACTAAGTTATAGAGATATCCGTCAGAACGGCTTTCATATCGAAACCCATGATGACAACAAAGAGGAATATCTCCTCTTAACCAAAAACAACGGATATGGCAAGCAAGTACTTGAAAAAATTCCCTCTTTAACGTCCGGATTGTACTACACATACATCAAACCCGTGGTACATGTTGCATACAAGATAATTTTTCAGAATGTTGATGCATTCCAAACTTGGCATGATCGTCTTGGTCATCCCGGCATAGGGATGATGAGAAAAATTATCAGCAATTGCATTGGTCACAATTTGAATAATGCTAAACTTCCTCAACATTCGGATTTCATTTGCACCGCATGTGCAACTGGAAAGTTAATATTAAGGCATTCGCACCTTAAGATTAACGTGGAACCACTCAATTTTTTTGAACGCATTCAAGGAGATATTTGCGGTCCCATACAACCATTATCTGGACCTTTTTGGTACTTCATGGTTTTAATTGACGCATCAATTCGATGGTCACATGTGTGCCTTCTTTCCACAAGAAACCATGTCTTCGCAAAGATTATGAGTCAAATTATTAAGTTAAAGGCTCATTATCCCGAGCACCGAATCCAATCCATTCGCATGGATAATGCTGCGGAATTCTCCTCTCGAGCTTTCAATGATTATTGTATGGCTTTAGGGATAGAAGTCCAACATTCGGTACCATACGTCCATACACAAAATGGTTTAGCCGAAGCACTTATCAAGAGGATTAAGCTTATTGCAAGACCATTACTACACAATTGCAATCTACCAACTACTTGTTGGGGTCATGCAGTCTTACACGCTGCTGACTTAATACAATTGCGCCTAACTGCTTATCACAGTACTTCCCCTCTGCAACTAATACGTGGAAATCCTCCAAGTATTTCCCATCTGCGAAAATTTGGATGCGCCACATATGTGTCCATCTCACCACCTCAGCGTACATCCATGGGACCACATAGAAAATTGGGGATCTATGTGGGGTACAAATCACCGTCGATAATCAAGTACCTAGAGCCTCTCACCGGGGATCTATTCACTGCCCGTTACGCTGATTGCATCTTCAATAAGGATCATTTCCCGGCATTAGGGGGAGATATCAAGTACCAAAAAGAATGCCAGGAAATCGATTGGAATGTCAAAGGTATTTCATCCTCTGATCCACGTACTCAAGAGACTGAACTTCAAGTTCAGAAAATCATAAATTTGCAACATCTTGCAAATAACTTGCCAGATTCATTTACAAACTACAAAGGAGTTACAAAATCCTACAATCCTACTGCAAATGCGCCCGAAAGAGTGGAAGTTCCAAAAGAAATCACTCAACTCCCCATCAACAATAAGAGGGGGAGAAGTACTGCCGCAAAACAGGATTCAGCTTCACGCAAGCAACAAAGGAGACAGAAGAAGAAACCTTCTGAAATTGTAAATGAAATCCAAACTCCACAACCCAGCTCAGGAGTGCACTCAAATCTAGAAGCTGGGACATCGAAAAATCCTGACATGATCATATTGGGAAATCAAGATCAGTCACCAAAGGATAATAAAATTTCCACCAATTACATTGATTCTGGAGAATCATATAACCGTAAGACTACGATTGTTGACATTTACTTCTCCACAAAGATTGCAAACGACCTCCAATCTGATCCAGATCCCAAGACTATGGCAGAGTGTCAAAAACACTTGGACTGGAATCAGTGGAAGGAAGCAATCCAAGCAGAGATAGTTTCGCTCAATAAAAGAGAGGTATTTACAAAAGCAATACCTACTCCTCCCAATGTTTTCCCGGTGGGATTCAAATGGGTATTCGTCTGGAAACGGAATGAAAACAATGAAGTGGTGAGATACAAAGCGAGGCTCGTAGCACAAGGGTTCACGCAGAGACCCGGCGTTGATTTCAACGAAACATACTCTCCAGTAATGAGTGGAATAACCTTCTGATACCTAATATCGCTGGCAATGCAAAATTATCTATCTATGCAGTTGATGGATGTAGTGACTGCATATCTTTATGGGTCACTTGATTCGGACATATACATGAAGGTTCCCGATGGAATCCCACTTCCGAATCCAAGCGCTAAACGCAACATGTATTGTGTAAAACTTAACAAGTCATTATACGGCTTGAAACAATCGGGTCGAATGTGGTACAATCGACTTAGCGAATTCCTTATTCAAAAGGGATACACGAATAACGATGATTGCCCATGCGTGTTCATAAAGAAATCCTTGAACAGATTTTGCATCATATCCGTGTATGTTGATGATTTAAACATCATTGGCAACGCACAAGATATTGATGAAGCACGTGATCATCTAAAGATAGAATTTGAGATGAAGGACTTAGGCAAAACTAAAGTTTGCTTAGGGCTACAAATTGAGCACCTTCATTCAGGAATTTTGGTACACCAAGCTGCTTATATCCAAAAGATATTGGAGAAATTCAATATGGACAAATCTTATCCATCTAAAACTCCCATGGTTGTTCGATCTCTAGACGTAGAGAAAGATCCTTTCAGACCAAGGGAAGATGGAGAAGATATATTGGGATCTGAGTTCCCATATCTTAGTGCTGTTGGAGCTCTAATGTATCTTGCAAATTGCACCAGGCCTGACATCGCATTTGCAGTAAACTTATTAGCAAGGCACAGCGCTACTCCAACTAAACGTCATTGGACGGGAGTCAAGCAAATCTTGCGATATCTCCAAGGCACAAAAGATCTCGGTCTATTCTATCAATTTCAGAGAAATCTGGACTCCAATTTAATCGGATATACTGATGCTGGCTATTTATCTGATCCCCATAATGCCAGATCACAAACAGGCTTTGTGTTCCTACATGGTGGAACAGTCATTTCATGGAAGTCTTCCAAACAGACTTTAGTGGCTACGTCCACAAATCATTCTGAAATTATTGCCCTATATGAAGCATCACGTGAATACGTGTGGCTTCGCAGAATGATAAACCACATCCAACAATCATGTGGTCTTGGTTCTATTGAATCACCGACTATTATCTATGAAGATAATACTGCTTGTGTTGCTCAGATGCAAACCGATTACATAAAGAGCAATATTACCAAACATATTGCCCCTAAATTGTTTTATCCTCATGAGTTACAACAAAGTGGGGAGATAAACATCTTGCAAACCAAATCATGTGACAATCTCGCGGATTTGTCACTAAGTCTTTACCAAATTCAACGTTCCAAAAATTCGTTCATGAAATTGGTATGCGACGACCAAGATTTGCAAGAATCAGGGGGAGTTACTCTCTGATCATCAACCTGTTCATACATCATATTGCACTCTTTTTCCTTTATGAGTTTTCTCTCAAGCTTTCTCATGAAAGGTTTTTAATGAGGCAATATCGACACAAGGTTATATGTCGTATCTTCTATTTTCCCTATCGGGGTTTTTGAGAAGGTATACAAGACATACCTATTGTTCTCTAACTCACTTATGGGTTTTTCCCTTAACAGGTTTTTTCATGTGAGTCAACAAAGAGACAATAACCATTATATGTTGTATCATTTTCTCCTTATTTTCCCACTGGGTTTTAAAGGAGTTTTTCACAACATATCAAACATTACTCCTCGTATTTTTCCCACAGGATTTTTGGAGGAGTCTTTACCAAGCATGATGTCAACTCGCAAGGATAAGCATTGATTAGGGGGAGTGTTAGAATTATATTAACATGTGTAATCCATGCTTAAGGAACCGCTTAGCAGTTGCTAATCTGGCAACTGTCGCCGGTTGCCGAACATCCTTGTAATCTATAAATACATGCAATTCTTCAATAAAGAATTCATGCGGTTCACTGTTCATTGTCTCGATTACTCTCAAATTCAAACAAAAACATCTTTTTTTCAACATAGCATTCGTTGCTAATGAGCTCCCTAAATATACCTAAAGATGACATCTTACTGAGGTGGCTATGATGACGACATCATCAAGCAGATTCAGGAATGCTTTGCTGCTGAGTCGGCCGAGATTTTAAGAAATCTCAGGAGTAGCACTCCCCTCGTCCTTTTGCCATCGATTCGTGTAGAAACATTAATCTGGACGTGCTATATTTAAAACATGAGGATATATATATTGGACCAACTATATCTAAACTTTCTATTTGGAATTAATTTTACCATACAATTATACTTCGGCTACTTAGGTCTCCACTCTGATAGCCGGAGTATTGCAGGATCTCCTACCGTGATTCATGCTTGCCTGCGTCTTCGTCCACACAATAATATTGCGATGGTGGAGTACGAGGCAGAGCCGGAGTCGACACAGAGATGGCGATGTAGGTGGAGCAGAGATCAGAGAGGTAAGAGGTTATGATTCAGGGTGGGGGTGTGCCACGGAGCCCCCTAGACTTAGAGGAATGGCTATCGTGGGGTGGTAGACCTGCAGTGGTGATGGTTGGGGTGGACGAGGCAGCGAGAAGGCGCAGCGGCGCTATCAGCCGCGGGCAGGGAAGACGGCCGTTAGGCCGGTGTCAAAGAACGCAATGGAGAAGATGGCAGCAAGGTCAGGTAGTAATGAGGCCGGGGAGGTGGTGATTGGATTTGGTGGTCGGCCACCGCCGGAGAATGGGGAGGAGGATGGCGGCGGTGGTGATAGAATGTCGGGAAAAGCAGAGTCAGGTTTAAGAGAGAAGGAAGTTGGGGTAGACAAGAGGAGGGATCTATCTAGGCTGTTGGGTCTCACATCGGTAAAAAGAATGACTCTCGGAACTGCTAAGCAGGTGGACTCGTGGTATATCTAATTGTTCATTGATGAGACCATCTAAATACAATGGGCACATCATGGAATATGTTGTGGCGCCGGTATAAACGAGTGACCGACAATGCTTCATTAGAGCTATGTAGTGAAAAACAGACGATAAGAACACGTCGACGTAAGCTCTATTTTAAGCCTTGTTATGCTGCATATACCCCATCTTTTGTTATGATGCATATATCCCATCTTTTTCTTTCAAAAATGAGTGAAGACCCGACCCTATTTCTTCCTATTAAAAACTGGAAGCAAACCGTAACACACGTACCAATCGAGATGGCAAGGGGCGGAACCAAGACTCGTGCCCCCTCGATCGGTCTAATCTAAGCATTGCATCTGTGTTTTTCACCTTTAAACTCTAAAATCGGACAAATCTAACCTTCAGTTCACGAAATCAGCTACAATACATCCCTTGGACCATTATAAAACGGTTTGACCATTTGAAAGTTTAGGAATAAAGGAAAGGGAAACTGTAGAATGGTCTCTGTTAAATGTTGGATCCAAAGATTTAACACTCAATTTGTTGAAATCAATAGTTGGCCACATTCTAATACGTCTCCTGTACAAAAATTGGCTTAGTTTCTAAAGGATTGAAAGAGAGATATTTTCTTAAGAAGACGTTAAAGTAGCCCCCAGTAAAATTTAGAAATATGATTGTTATCTAGATAGTTGCCTAGTACATGTATCTAGCTGTTTTGGATATTTTCTTCGAACGAATTAGATTGTGTTGGTTATCATGAATCTAGTAGTTATATGAGGGTATATATACAATCACAATTATTGACCGTTTCTAGCCTATGTAGAGTTGGCTAGACGGATCATAAGAACACAGAAGAATATGAGAGAAATTATGTCTGTTTAATAAGGGAGTACTATGTTGTAATTGTATCGTGTGTAATTTCTCGTGTACATGTAGGCTTCTTAGCTAGGCCGTCTAATTAGTACTTAGGGAGGCAATAAATTAGCTAGGCCGTCTAAGTACGTACGTACTTATTGTGTTATCCTCTTTCCAGACACTAGGGAGGCATTTTTTTTACTAGTGTATGACTTGTTAGTTTTTTATTTAAATTAAAAGAACTTAGTGATTATAGAAAACTGCTGCTTCGTATTCTCAAGATCCCAAGTAAGAAACGATCACTATATGAGTAAATACGTCCTGTAACTGGGTAGGATTATATTCAACAAAAGAAAAGTAGTAAATATCTCGAAACATCCTCGACATGCACTGGTTATGGCATCGTTGGCCATTAGTTACCACATCATGTTATTTGTATTGCTCTTGGGCTATATGATGTCCTTGCGTTCATTATCGTTCAGGTACTGAGCTTGTTACCGATTTTGTTGGGCTTTGTTATTGATTTTGTTGGGCAATCGTATTTGCTGTGTGTAGCGTTCCTTTGTGTAATTGGGTGAGAGTTTGATTCATTGTTTTTCTCCGACCAGTTTTCCTTAAAGCTCCCATTCTAATGGGGAAGCCAAAGCGCAAGATTGGTGATCGTGAAGTTACACTTTGTAACGATGCTGAAGGTAGATTATTGTTAATTGGTTTTAATTTATAATACTCTATAGATTTTTTTTAGTTTTTGTGTGTGTGTATAGTACACGATGTAAAGGATGGAATAGACCATTCGGTATGTGATGAAAATGTTGAAGGTAAATATCCATGAAAGCTTATATTCTCTTGTGGTTGATATAACATGCATCAATAAAAATGAAGTAGTTTGCAACTTTTATACCACCTCCGTGCTAGCCACCCGATCCTCAACCGGGTTTGTATCAATTTGGTATATATATAGTAGACGACACTGGCAGGTATCATGCCGAACCGAAGTGAATGAGTAGGAAACATTAAAATAGAAATTATTGAGTTGACAGAAAAGCATCTTATTACTTTCGTATCACCACCTTTGGTGCGTGCTTTATCAACTAGCATAACATTCTCCATATGTAACATGAAATTTAAAGTTCTCAAATGTTCTAAACATAGAAACATTTGATCAAACTCACCCATCTTACCTGCCTGCTTCGACTTGATCAAACTCACCCATTTTCTATGTTTAGAACATTTGAGAACTTCAAATTGCATGTTACATATGCAAAATGATATGCTAGTTGATAAAGCACGGAATAAAGGTGGTGATATGGAAATTATAAGATGCTTCTTTTTCAACTCAATAATTTCTATTTAGCTCCAGCAGAACCAGAAAATGGATTTTCACCCGGAGCACAAACCTCAGGGTCGGAAATCAGAACTCCACGACAACGCCTCCAAGGAGAAAAACGACGCCGCGACTACGTCGTCATTACTAGCTCCAACCAAAGTCGGAGTAAGGTTTTACCTGTGCCTTCACCACCTGTAGCCGGCCAAGCTGACCACCGCCCACTGGCCGAGCGGCTACAACCACGCCGTGGGGCACCGAATATAGGCAGCCAAGCCCGGGAGCAGCATCGAACCACCACCGGGCAGGCCACGATCCATGCTACCTACCAGTCGAACTGGGTAGCCCCTAGATATGGGTGAGGCACACCAGATCCACGCGGCTGTAGCGAGGCCCGAGAGCCAGATGCAACCATCGCCGACCCTACCCACCACCATGCTGCCCTCAAGCTGGGGCGGTAGGCCACCACGAGCAGCGCACGCTACACCGAAGAAGCACCGCACAAAGGGGTCACAATGTAGAGGACGGGTGGAGGACGAGCATGCCGACAACTCAACTCAACACCGAGACGAGGCCACTGCCGGCTCACGCAAATCCGACAGGGATGGGGCCGTCGAGCGGCACAAGGACCGACGAAGCCGCCCATGGAGATGGTTGGAGGATCACGAAACCACAGCAGGGAGGCCCTATTGCCGCCGTCCGCCGACAGTCGGCCTCATCCTTCAGCAACGAGCGGGCACGGTGTAGATGAGCTATTTAGATGGCGGTGGATGACTTTCTTCTCCTTTAAACGGTTGGTTTTGGTTGTGATTGGTCTAATCTCTTTAAAATCTAGGTCTATGAGATGAAATTGGGTTGAAACTATGGGAGTGAGTTGGTTTGTAAAATTTTATATTTAGTTGTTGCTTTTTGTCGGTAAATTCGGCGGCTAACTTCTGAGTACCAAAATATAGTTTTTCCTAAGAGTAAAGTGTATTTTTCACCCCTCAAGTATTGCCTATGGGTACATTTCACCCCATAACTTCAAAACCGGATAAACTTCACCCATAACTGTTAAAACCGGATAAATTACACCCCTACAGCGGTTTTGACGATTTCAAAAACGGTTTTGTGAATAAAAAATCATAAAAAACCCCCCAAAAATTAGAAAAAATTAGAAAAATTCCAAAAATTCAAAAAAATCCCATAAAATCAGAAAAAATTCAGGAAAATTCAAAAAAATAATAGAAAATTCAAAAAAAAATCAAAAAATAGAAATAATAGAAAAATCCAAAAAAGGTAAAAAATTATTTAAAATCATAAAAAAATCTGAAAAATCCAAAAAAATCATTTAAAAAATCATAAAAATCATAAAAAATATTTCTACTTTTTATCAGGAAAAAAAGAATTTTTTAGAAAAAATGCAACTATATGTTATAAACTGATATTTATCATTTATCTTTGACAAATGTTTACATATGTACTTGTATTGATCTTTGACAAAAAATAAATTCTCTCCAATACTCGGTGGTGGTACTCCATGATAGTTCAATAATATTTTTTGTCAAAGATCAACGCAAGTACATATGTAAATTTATTTCAAAGATAAATGATAAATATCAGTTTATAACATATAGTTATATTTTTTCTAAAAAAATTCTATTTTTCCTAATAAAAAGTAGAAATATTTTTTATGATTTTTCTGGGTTTTAAATGATTTTTTTTGGATTTTTTAGATTTTTCAAAAAAATTCTATTTTTTTCCTATTTTTTTTATATTTTTTTTGAATTTTTCTGAATTTTTTTGAATTTTCCTGGATTTTTCTGATTTTATGGGAGTTTTTATGATTTTTCTGAATTTTTGGAATTTTTCTGATTTTTTCTAATTTTTAGTGGGTTTTTTATTATTTTTTATTCACAAAACCGTTTTTGAAATCGTCAAAACCGCTCTAGGGGTGTAATTTATCCGGTTTTAACAGTTATGGGTGAAGTTTACCCGGTTTTGAAGTTGTGGGGTGAAATGTGCCCACAGGCAATAGTTAAGGGGTGAAAAATACACTTTACTCTTTTCCTAATAGATTAAACCGTGCTAGCTAAACAACTCGAATGCGCGTCCCACGACTGTGCAAGTTCACAATGAAGCAACTCATGCAAATGATTATTTTGTCATATTTGTATGAGAAGACATCTTTCATCATTGAGAACTATGTTGGGCTTACCGAATGAGGAGGAGGATTCACCCGATTAAAAAAGAGAAAAGGATTTACCCGATTAGAAAAGGAGAGAAGGATTCTCCGTCCGTTGATGCTCGAGGCGACAAATAAGCTTCATTTGTACTCACATCATTCAAATTTGGAGTAAAATCGTCCATAATTTCTCCTTAACTTGGAAGCGACAGTCATTTTCTCTCCAAAGCTGATACACATATATTTGGACTCTTTTTCAAAGCGATTTCAATTGTTCTGACGCTTAGTCCCCAAGAATTTGTCCCATCCACGCATGTCAGCAGCTGCCTGACATGACAGCGTGCAACCAAAACCACCAGACTCATGTGGCCCTTCTGCTCCCCACGCACCCCACCGGTCCATCCGTCTGTTCCATCGGTGACGTGGCCTCCCCCTCTGCCACGTGACTCACCGCCATGTGGGCCCTCGCGGAGCCCGAGGGTATATATGAAATATCTGCAGAGTTGGAGGGGCTCACTGCTCGTCCCGCGGGGAGGTGAATTCAAAATTGGGGCGCAGGTGTAGCGGCGGCGCACGACGCATGGGAGGGAAGACGCGGTCCACGATTCACACGCGTGGACGCGTGGGCCCAGGGTGGTGTGGGGCCGGGAGACAGTGGGTGATGATTCCCACGTTATAAAATAGTCTGTTTAAGTGCTACGGAAGTGTTTGGAACAGGCCCTGTGTTTCCCACGTTATGGTGTTATTATATGTACTTGATGAGGGCAATTACATATCTAGATTTAATTTCACAAATCTCAGTTAGCTAAAGTTATATACTATCTAGCTTAAAACTACAGTATTAAAAATGTATAATTTTAATAAAAAATTATTGTAGTTTATAGTTTATAGGTTATATATGATATCTGGTGAGAATAAAGATGATTAGATGTTGATCTAAAACATAAAAAAGTGGTTGAGAGGTAAAATTTTCTTAACCAACTTATAAATAATATACTCTTAAGTATTTATTGTGCACCATCTCTTACTCGTTTCTTGCCTCGAGGAAACAAATATGTACCTTATAAAAATAGAAAAAGAGTATGATTCTCGCTATTTTCACCAACTACTCAAATTGTATGGTTTTTCCTGTGAGAACTGGACTACTGCGCATCAGTTTTTCTTCAAAGTACATGCGTTTCAGCGGAATGTTAGAGGCTTGGAAAAGCTAGGGGATAGTTAGAGTTACGAATCCTTCTATGGGAGGGAGGGAAGAGATTTAGATCCTTCGATGGAGATCTAATGGTTAGAGAAAATACGATTGTTGGTCAATTAGAAAATAATTGATTGTTAAATGGATACTCTTTTTTTTAGATAATAAAAAAGAGTTGTTTTGTTTGACATAAAAGAATTATATGCTCGATGTCATCACTGAGCTAGAAGATGCCGGCCAATATGTCATTGACATTTTCTATAAAAAGAAGTAAGTGGAACTTGCAATCTCCTTAGCCAGAGGCATGGAGGCGAAACGAGCCATGGATCACTTCATTGGGTTTACCAAGTTTCGTAGACACTTGATCCCAGCTCCAGCTTTGCTGGCTTCGCCCTCACGGGTAGTTCATGTTGTTGACTGGTGAGGAAGCTACGTGATTCTGCGCTTTTTAAGAAAAAACCGCTCAATGATTTTTTTTTGTTTTATTGGGACGAGTTAATTAGGCAGCTTATACAATTTATAGAGACATAGAATATACGTTCCCTTGCATCTAGCAAGTTTTTGAAACTTCTATGATATTATATATATATATATATATGTATACATATATATATACATACACACACATATATATATATATATATATATATATATGAAAATGGAATCTGCACACATGATGTCCTCGAGTTAATTAACTCCAATGTCCACGCAAGGCCAAAAATAAAAAATCATAACCACAATTAATAGTACGTAATAATTCAAGAACAGAAGGGCCGAAACGAAAAAAGGTACCCACACGCTATCGAAGGGAAGGCGAGGAGAAGCGAAGCAGAAACACCACCATTCAATCTGCTCCTGCTCCCACCTCGCCGGCCGCCGCCACCGCCGCCGCAACTCGCTCGAGCTCGAGCTCTCGCCACGATCACCGGCATGAGTTCCGCGGCATCTGCGGCGCCACCGTCCAGGCGCACGCGCAGCCGGCCGCCGTCTGCCTCTTCCATCCGCAAGCCCGACGACCCCTCCTCCGCCGCCGCCGTCAACGGAAATGGGAAGACCTCCCCCAAGCCCGCGTCCCCCAGCCACCTCCCGTAGGCGCCTCTATGCTTTGTCTTCTCCTTCCGTTCGTTCATCTCGGTTCGTACTGGGACTACTAAAGGTTGGGTTTTCACTGGTTTTATTGGGCTTTGGTAGGGGGGAGAGGACGGTGAAGAAGCTAAGGCTGTCCAAGGCGCTGACGATACCGGAGGGTACGACGGTGTACGATGCGTGCCGGAGGATGGCGGCGAGACGGGTCGACGCGGTGCTGCTCACCGACGCCCAGGGCCTCCTTTCCGGCATAGTCACTGATAAGGTGAATTCCTTTTCCTTTCTTAATTTTATGGTGGAATTTTGTGTCTGGAATGTGTTGTTGTGTGCTTTCATAGTGGTAGGTAGCTCGAGAAAAAGATGATTATTTGATGTTACGAGGAATCGAGGATAATATCTCTTCTCGCTTTCTTTTGAAAAGAATTGATGTCTGGATCGGATTCTTTGTTTGGAGCTTAGCAGGTAGCCTTTTCTGTTAAAACAAAAGTTCTTTAGGATTTGCTATTTGTAGGTTGCCTAATTTTTTCCCTTAAGTGTAAGTCAATTTTTGTGGCAATTGGATGTTGATCGAGTGACAAAAGTTGTGACTTATGCTTAAGGAAAAATAAGTCACCTTACAAATAGACAGCCCCATTTTGGTTTTTTGTTTAGGGATTTTGATCAAGTCATTTCCTGACCAAATGCTGGTGACTCATAGGAATTTTGACTTACTGCTGAAAATTTTCCTTTGCCTTTTCTTTTCCTTCAATTATGTTGCTGGAAAGTGGAAAGTGCTGTTACTATACTTGTACGAATTAATTAAGGAGAAATGAGGTTTGTTTGCATTTAAGTTTCGTTGGGTGGTTATGCTTTGTACTGTACTTTTAACTAAAACAAAGCACGGCCTAGTAAATTATAAATAGTAGTATCATGCTGAACGGCGTATGGTCTACTTTTATTCCTTCCAAGCTGAAGGCATTTGTTTCCTTTGGGGTTTAAATTGGGGTGTAGGATATATCAACAAGAGTGATTGCCGAGGGCTGCGGGTGGAGCAAACTGTCATGTCCAAGATCATGACACGGAATCCTACTTATGTCACGTCTGACTCGCTTGCAATTGAGGCATTGCAGAAGATGGTTCAAGGTATATCTAGTTAATATTGGCATTCCCATGGTTATGCTTGCAGTCTTAAGAACAAATTTGACAACGAGGTAAGTGAATTAAACACCTAAACTTTTAATTTTCAACAAATGGTGTTGCAGCATATTCTTTGATATGTATAATCTGTACCAGACTAGTCATTTTTATACCAGCCATATTACTTTAGATCAAAGACTGGTCCTGCGTTTTAGAGAAAGAATATACAATAAGTATCTAACAGGGACACCGACTTTACAGAAACGAGCAAACAGCAAAAACAGGGCAGTAGTATCACTTTGACTGATTTTCACCATCATGATTCTTTCCTGAATATCTCATACTCAATTATAATTAACTCAACTGTTGAACCAATTGGGAGTACCGAATTGTGAAAACTGGCATGTGTGAATAAACAGATAAGCTTATTTGCAGTGTAAATTGCATATGTTATTATTCTTAGTTATTGGGCTTCTCTGCATGTGCATGCTTAACTGTTAATTGCCTACATTCTAGACTTCTAGTGTAACTCATGATTTTTGGTATTTTCCTTTATTTAAAATACAATCTTTAGTTCAAAATATACTCTTTGACATCGTATCATGTGATTTTTAATGAGTCACTGTCAGACCAACTCAAGTTGTCCTCTTTCACAAGTGTAATGAAAGCACAATTTTAGGTAAACGTTAGGCATCTTTAGCTGTATTGATATCTCATCTCAATCTCTCAAAGAAGGAGAGAAGATTCATGGATTTATTTGGTCATACATCTAGGATTTCTTTGGCATGTTGCTGAGTTTCTGACATCATGACTTCAGTAGCATGCTAGCATATATACGTGGGCTGGTTATTTTGATGTTCTTCCATAGAAACCTTGTGTGGATAGATACTTCCTTTCTTCACTAACATTAGTTTTTCTGGTATGTTCTTTCCTATTTAGGTAAATTTAGACACCTCCCAGTTGTGGAAAATGGTGAGGTTATGGCTATGCTGGACATTGCAAAATGCCTTTATGATGCAATATCAAGACTGGAAAAGGCAGCTGAACAAGGGAGTGCGATAGCAGCTGCTGTAGAGGGGGTTGAGCGTCAATTGGGAGGCAACTTTTCAGGTCTTGCAATGCACATTTTGTCATTAAATTCACTCTCATTGACCCCTGAGATACTCTGGTACATAAAATGAATGGTATATTTTGTCAGTAATAAGCATGATAAGTTTATCTTTCTGAAGCAAAATAAAATGTAAATTCGTACTATACCAACTTATGAAGCATATCATATTGAATGTACTGTTATATGTGTTTGTTTTCCTTAACCTTGTGGCTTGTCCCTAAATATTATATTTTGGTGTAGTCTTGTCTTACTAATCAATTTAAGGTATTTACGGTTTTTGCATACAGCTCCTTATGCTTTCATAGAAACTCTAAGAGAGCGGATGTTCAAACCTTCTCTGTCAACCATTGTGACAGAGGGCACAATGTATAGTATTTCTTTGCTCTGACTTTTTTCTTTCAATTGTAAGCAAAATGTTTGGATAGTGACAGTTACTATACTGCTAATTTTCAGGGTAGCCATTGTTTCCCTTTCAGATCCTGTGTATGTAGCAACACAGAAAATGCGCGAGTTTCGAGTTAATTCTGTGGTTGTCGCTACAGGAAACACAGTGCAGGGGATCTTTACGTAAGCATTCTGTAGTAGCATCACACTATTCTTTTTTTATATATATCTTTCCAGTTATTGATGGATATTTGATTCTGAAATGCAGCTCGAAAGATGTTCTTATGCGTGTTGTGTCACAGAATCTTTCCCCTGAATTGACCCTAGTAGAAAAGGTTTCCCCACCAGACTTACGTTTTTCATTCTTTGAATGGCATCTACGTTTTGTATAGTTGCTTATAACTCACTGTATCAGTTCTGGCTTTTTTGAAGGTGATGACTGCAAACCCAGATTGTGCTACGTTAGACACGACAATTCTTGATGCACTACATATAATGCATGATGGGAAATTCTTGCACATTCCCGTTCTTGGCAGAGGTATGACTGGATTCCTGTCTCAGCCTGTGAATACCATCTTGAGTTCTTGGTGCTTCATCTGGTACATGTATTCATTTTCCTGAACAGATGGACAAATAGCTGCTTGTCTGGATGTCCTGCAACTTACCCATGCAGCCATTCAATTGGTGACCCCTAACTGCTTCCTGCCCTTTCTTAAGCTCTGCTGAAGATTCCTATCCTAATTTTATCAATCTAATTCTTTATTTGTAGGTTGAAGGAGGTAATGGGACTGCTAATGACGTGGCAAACTCAGTAATGCAGAGGTTCTGGGACTCTGCACTTGCTTTGGAACCTCCAGATGATGAAGTTGATAGCCGTAGGTTCGTTGATGGTTCATTTGTGGATTGTTTTTTTTTGTATTTGTCTTGGTTTTTCCCTAATACAATGCTCTCATGTTGCTCAGCGAAGTATCCTTACTTATGGCGTCAGAGGCGGGGGACGGAAAGAGTAGTATATATCCCCCTATTATTGGCAACTCATTTGCCTTTAAGCTTCATGACCGAAAGGGACGTGTGCACAGATTCACTTGTGGTAAGTACTTGCTTGATAGTTTGCACAAATATGTCAACTGTGGTTGCATTTCTTGAAATATAAATGGTTCTTTACTTTTATTCTTTTGCTGCAGGCTCAGAGAGCTTAGATGAGCTTGCGTCTTCTGTAAGGCAAAGATTAAGTATTGTTGATGAAAAGGATATCATTCAACTCTTGGTAAGATTGAGTAATTTGGCATGAAAGCATTCAAATGCTTCATAGGCATGTAGAAGACAGAGATTAGGTGTCTGAGTCTGATTGTAAAGGTCAAGATTTCCTTGTTTTGTCAGTGATAAAATGTTCACTGCCTTTATGTACTTAAAGAGGAAAGTGATTCTTATATGCATATATCTTATATCCTGTGATTCTTGTGTTCTCACCATTATCTGTACCTCATTGGCAATGCTACATATGGATTGCAAGTCATTCTTCATTAACTCCTACAGGATAGTAAATATATTCCAGCACTGCCCAACTTAATTTAATTCCGATGTTGAATGTAGTATGAAGATGATGAGGGCGACCGGGTGCTGCTGACAACAGATACTGATCTTGCTGGTGCAGTGCTCCATGCCAAATCATCCGGGTTGAAGGTATTCTTTATTCTTAGAAGTAGATATCGCAAGTTGCAGGGCTCCTCAACTATTGCCTGTTTTCTTGCTCCAACTCATCAAAGTGAAAATTCCATTGTCAGGTTTTGAAGTTGCATATTATTGACGAGTCAAGTTCGAACACTGAGGTGGTAAAACCATTACAAGAGCTGGCACCTCCCCGCAGAAGCCGGTTGTCTCCTGTTAAAGTTGGGCTCATGGCTGGTGCTGTTGCTCTCACTGGTGCAGCAGTTTATGGTGTACTTGAAACGATCCAGGGTCTGATTTCCGGTGGAATCAATAATTTTCCAAACCTGCATTTCCAACAGCTGACATCCACTTTAGAACTTCACGTTATCTCAGTATCAGTGCATACTAAGAACTGAAAGAATGGAGTGCAATCAAGGTTACACTAGATGCATTGAGGATCCAGGAATGGATTAGAGTGCCGTCTTCAAAAGTTGAGTAACTGAAGATCTAACATCAGGCAGAAGGAGCTGCCTATCTTTGTTCCCCTCTTCATTTTGCACACACATCAGCGATTTCACGGCTAAGGTGAAATGTATAAACATTAGCAGATATGTTCCTAGTTCACACTTCTGGACTTGTTTGTAGATAAAAAGAGGATGTAAACTTATTTCAGAGGGTAACAGTAAATGGACCCTTCTCTCCTATTCGGGAGCTCTTTTGGCAGTTGGAAGGTGTATTCTATTGTCCATGTTATGATACTTCTTAGCTACTGCACCGAGAAGTGTAAAGAGTATGCTGTCTCTTTATTCTCGTAAGACGATCTGTGGTTAGGTTATTCTATTATGAGTTAAGTAAACTCAATATCCATGCTAGCTAGCTATAATAATCAAATATATAAACAATTAGCTCCTGCACAGTGTCAAACCTAATACTCACATGGACAAATAATGAGTCCTCACTAATTTGTTCTTTTGGTCAGAACTATATTAATTATCAACAAACTTTTTCATGAAGGTGGCAAAGAACTGTGGTATCATTTTAAAGCTAAATACATAATTTGTAACAATGCCCCTTTTCATTTGATCATGTCCTCTCTCAAGCCGTGATAAAAGAATCGGCAATAACTGATCGCTTACCACAGATGCCGGCTCGGTATAGAAATCGGTCTGCA
This sequence comes from Stipa capillata, assembly GCA_019208055.1. Taxonomy (NCBI): domain Eukaryota; kingdom Viridiplantae; phylum Streptophyta; class Magnoliopsida; order Poales; family Poaceae; genus Stipa; species Stipa capillata. The sequence continues at coordinate 191,067 of JAGXJF010000306.1, read as the reverse complement.
AAGATGTGATTTCATGCCAACTTAAATGAAACATGTTAACGCTCATGGAACACCAAAGAAGCACAATAGTAGTTTCATGAAATATTATGGCAAAGAAAAACAAGAAATAGATAACCAGAATAAGACCAAAAAGAGACCGCCTTTACTTCGATGTATTATCGAGATCTTTTTACCTGTGCTCTCAAGATCCTATCTGTCCCAATAAGAGTCGAATAGCACTTAAACTTTTGTGTGATTGATTGATAATGAAGCCATGATTAGTGGAAAAAAAGAGAACGATAGGATTGGTGTGTGGTTCAAGTCATGGTTGCCGCACGTTAGTGGTGGTGGATCTTTTTGGTGAGCTTTTCTGTTAAGGTGGTTTGGTTTAACTTCCTCGGTGGTTAGCTGACTTCGAGCGGAATCGATCAATCTCATGCTCGCTTCTCTTGCCTTCCTTCCTCTCTGTCCTCCAACCATCACAACTTTTGTAGCTTAAAAGACGGTGTCTGCCTCTAAAAAAGAAACAGACAGTGTTTGGATTGGGCAACGATATCCAACCTCTCATACGAGTCACAGCATCATTTTATACTCCTATATGTCTACCTTACATGGAATAGAGCTTTACAGCTATGCCGAAATAAAGAAATGGGCTTTTTTAATCTTGGTTTAGCAGTTCCACCTTCATTTAACGTTGAATCAATTTTAGTTGGCCTAGGGATTGGTGTCCAGTTTAATTCGAATACAATACAATTACTCTATTTTAGTACCTCTCCGTTTCAAAATAAAAGTTATTTTAACCTTAGACACAAGAATTAAGAGTGATAGTGAAATGACAATATTGCCCTTCAATCATTTTTTTGTCCACCTCTTTTTTCTCCCAAATGTAATTATTCACATATTGGAGCATACAACATTTATTTATTAGAATGGCAAACTAAAAAGCCCATGACTAAAAGTATATTGGAAGTGTAGAATAATTTGAGAGGCTAAAAAGACTACTATTTTAAAACGAAGGAAGTAGCAAATAGTATTGGAATACATGCAAGATAAAAGTTATTTCTAGGTACACTATTATAGTAAGAAAATTCCTAGGTACACTGTTCCCTAGGCTTCTTAACCTCAGTTGCATAAGATTAGGACAGTCCCAATGCTCTATCTTAGCTGTCTCTTAGTTCATGTCACCTAGGCAAAAAGCTTATGTGGTGGGGTAATTATGGAGGAGAGAGAGGGAAGCTGTCTCTTAATCTAGAGAGGGCTCTTAGCGGTGTAATCAATGTAAATTAATTCTTAAGTGATCTTATGTGGCTCACACCCATACTACTATGTACTAAGATTATGCCACAAATATTCTACAAGGTTAAAATGGTAGTATTAATCATAAAATATAATAAATAAAAAAAATTTAGAGATAACACTAAGATATAAGTCATTGAGAATGTTGTATCTAAACAGTTATTTAATGTAATAAGATATAACTTACGATACAATGCATTGGGAGTGCCCTTAGGTCTTCGCATATTTAATAGGAGCTCAAATCTCAAGACGAACTGATGGGAGTTAAAGGTAGAGCTGTTGGATTTAGGTCTAGCCAAAGATTTCTCCGAAAGAAATTAAATCTGTATTTTTGATGCAAATGTATTTTTGTGATTGAAAATGTAGTTCTATTTCTTATACCGTTAAAAAACACAGCGGACAAATACGTGTTTGATGGTACCAAAAAATTCATAATATATAAGATAACAAGCCAGTGGTTCACAAGTAAGTCAACATATGTTTACACGCGATAAAGCTCATATGAAGTTTAATTGAGCAATGCTCTATGACGTGTGGGGCCACGCATTATTGAAATCCCACGATAAGGGAAACATATTCAATACGTCGAGTTCTTTTCATAGATCACGGCGATTTAAATGATCATCAATCAGACTCCCGGTTTAAATGAGCGGTCTCTACAAGATTTTCACGTCAAAAACAATCGGGAAAGCCCAGAACGAATCATATCTCCTCACGTCATCAGGCAAGGAGATCCATGCTCTATGCAGGCAAAAGCAAACACATACATGGCCGCGTCCAATGAAGTTAGGATGTACACATGACGAGGCGAAAGTCATCCTCTTCATCGACAGATCCTGATGGCGAAGCCAACATGGAGATAGCAATGTGGCCGGGCATCGGTGAAACAAAGCCACCGACACTATATCTACATTAATATCATAACGCATATGGACGAGCAATCCAAACACCACGACGACCACAGTGCAGCTTAATCGGAGGTATTCTGTAGGCTTGATCTGCAGATGTAATTAACTGATTGCTTGCAAACGTGCCGGGAATCAACGGACTACACAATCTCTCTAGTCAGATATACTCCTTCAGCATAGACGCAAAAGACAAAAATATTAACTCCTACAAGAGCATGTACTCTGTATTTTGAACAATGTAATATTAATAAAATATAAGCATGTACTCTGTATTTTGTACAATGTAATATTAATAAAATACAAAGTTCTTGTATTCCAACATTTCTCTTTGTTTTCTCTTTGTACAAACAATACAAAAGTAGTTGAAGAACAGGGACATCAAATTTTTACGTGGAAAACACTGATGTGAAAAAATCATGAACGTACAACATCAAACTTCACTATATCGAGAGAGTGTTTACAAATATAAGATTAACAATAAGTTATCAATTCATCCCATGCGACATACAAGAAGTATATGTTTGTGTCGTTCAAGTGACTCGAGTCGAAAACGGGAAACTAATCCGCTAATTAGTAGAAGAATCTATATCCCGCTACTAGACCTCTCACTAGAATTCAGACCATATATCCATTGTAACAAATTTTAGCTAATATCTAAAATATGCACCGTTTTAGCCTATATCCACCGAAATAAGCGGCGGGGATTTTATCCTTTTTCCCTTCAAGATATCTAGCCTAGCTCTGTCTCAGTGTGGACGTGAAAGCTGCTTCCATGACTGTTTAAGGGTGCGTTTGGTTGGAGGGTTTTGGTGGGATGGGGTGGATCCATCCAGTTTTTTGAGGGAGTTTGAGGTGTTTGGTTGGAGGGATAGGGCCATCCCCAAGGGAATATTCCCTCAAGATGCTGGATGGAGTGAACCGGCAAAATCTGGCGGATGGGCTCAGCCTAATTTTGTCTAATCGCGTTTTAATTTTCGTAAGCTTGCCCGGATCCCCCCGCCGGCCCTCGCGTGCTCCCTCCGCCGCCCTCCCGCACGACCTCCGCCGGCCGCTCCCCGCGCGAGCTCCGCCTCGCCCCGTCCCGCCGCCCGTGCTCCGTCCCGCCGCCCCTGCTCCGCCTTGCCGCCCCGCCGCCCGGGCTCCGCCCCGCCGCCCCGTGCTCTGCCCCTGCCGCCCCGCCCCCCGCCTCCCCGCCGCTCCGCCTCCCCGCCGCCCCGCCTCCCCGCCTCCCCGCCCGGGCTCCGCCCCGCCGCCCCGTGCTCCGCCCCTGCCGCCCCGCCCCCCGCCTCCCCGCCTCCCCGCCGCTCCGCCCCGCCCGACCTCGGCGCCGCCGCTCCCCGCCCCGCCCCGGCCTCGCCTCGGCCCCGCCCCGCTGTACTGCGCCCCCCACCCGAGCTCCCCTGCCGCCGGTGGTGAGAGAGAGGAGAGAGAGGGAGATGGAGATGGAGAGGATTAGGGAGATATGGTGAGCTCTCACTGACGTATGGGACCCGCGTGTCATTGGCTCATCCAATAAAAACTCATCCATCTATCATCCCTCCAACCAAACAAAAAAAAGGCTGGCCATATCCACTCAACCAAACACAGAACTGGGCCACCATATCCCAAAAAATCTGGGCGGCCATATCCCATCCTCTCTTGACCGTGAACCAAACGGACCCTAAGTGAGGTAGTAGGTAATAAAGAGCATACTATTCATTATGAAGTGGCATAAATATTCGAATTTGTACCAGCAACATGTTAGCAGTTGGTACGACAACTAACACAACAATAATGCGGTTGCTACAGTGATTAGATTGTGATGGAACATGCGGTGGCTACTGGCTAGCTAGGATTAGGACCCTCTCTTAAAACAGGAGTGTAATTGAGTGAGCTTAAAGGCTCATGTCCTACCTCGCTGGCCAATGTGGCCATCGTCACGTGAAAATCAGGTATAGTAGTTAATTAGGGCCACATGCTAATAAAATTGGCAGCTTAGTGTATCAAATCTAGAACAGTAGAGCATTACGCTAAGCTAAATTATACAAAATATAAACCAGAGGAGAAGTGAACTAAAATGGATGTGTGTATAGTGTGAACCTTTAGCTAAAAGATTTTTCAGATATTTTCTACGCCCGCATTTTGCCGGTTAATTTGCACCCACTCGTAGAGTAACTAATTTGGAAAAGAAGTTTACATAAACTGTGGCTCTAATGACTCCCCAGAGGGTAAATTGCATGCAACAGCACTTATTTAACAAGCTATATTTTCAAGAAATTTTTCACAAAACTATTGTTATTTGGCATACATATTGCAAAGCTACACCTTCCCAGTCAGCAAATTCTTAGAACCTCTTCGGAACACAAAATGGGATGGAAATGAGAAAAACGTAAGGATTATGTTTGGCTAGACCTACGAGCAGCTGGACCACCACGACTGTCTGTTGGATGGTTGTGGAGATTTGAACCTAGTTCTTTTAAATAACGGGCAATACATAAATGTATTAAAATAATATAAAATATACCCGGTATCTACAACAACACGACATTAAGAGCTTATCGAGATATCGAGGATACATATACTCAAATTATTACAAAAGATTTAAAAAATGACATCTAAATGTCATGCTGAAGCGAGTATTAGCACGCAGCAGCGACCATCAAATTTATCCCTGCCTTTGAGAACACCTGTACAATAAGATTGGTCCTCCAAAGCAACGTCTCCAAGAAGGGAATGGCACGTATGTGTCATTGTTGCTGGATCCAACCAGTGAAGGCCAGATCATGTGTTTCACCCCGGAGAGCAGGTTCGAACAACCTACAGACAATGCCTTCAACAAGGGAGTGGCGCACATATGCCGTCATTGCTAGATACCAATGAAGGCCAGGCCTCAGGTTTTCACCTCAGAGCTCAAGAACCGGTACTCGAAAAGCACCACCAAATTGATGTCCCCCGGTGCTGCCGCACCACTTCCGAGCCGGCACTACCATACCGCCTAGCCTTGACACACCGCAGTAGCACACAAACACCAAGCGCCCCTCACATTCGAGAATCACCAATGTCGATAAGTCCAATGAAGCCAAGGTGACTCCAGCCGGCATCGCCATGCCAATACTTGATCGAGGTCACGCCTGATCAAAGAAGAAGACACCACCGGCGGTGCTAGCCCGCCAGATTAGGAGCGCGCTCGCTAGAAATGTCAGGTCTAGAGAATCCAGATCCAACTCACCGCGTTTGCACCCCACATAGACAACGATGGAGGCCCTAGGAAGCTGGCAACCTCAGCCCTGTCGATCACCCACCCCCTAACTACATCGGCGAAGAGTGTGACAGCTAGGGTTAGGGTTGCCCCCAACCCCTGTCCTCCATAGTCTCCCAGCCAGCCACGGCCAGACAACAGGAGATGCCCGGTGGTTGGCGGCGCCAAGGCAGCTAGCAGAGGCCCAACGATCAGCAATTTCGAGAAACGGCGTCACCATACGGCCTACGCCGCAGAAGACAGCGTGTGTTGGATCAGTGTTGCGTGCCAGATCTAGGCTCGTCTTGGAATCTGTGATCTGTCACAACCTCAAAGAGCACCACCCAGAAGGGTGCACCACCGGCCACCATGAAGGAACGATGCCCACGCCGGATGCCCCGCCATGGCTGTGCCTGGAACCGCAACAGGGAGATGGCCCTGCCGCAAACATCCGCTGCATGGGCTTTGCTCGGTGATGTTTGGTGGCGGTGGTAAGAGGGAGGAGTTGATTTTGTGGTGATGGCGACAGCTGTTAGAGTTTCACGAGGATAAGAGATCGGACCTTAACATTCAAACCTAGTTAACGGCCGCTTTATAATGACGTGCAATCAGAACCTTAACAGGCCTAAGAAACGGTAGTGCACACAAAATGTTTTTAGTTCCTAGACCCACCATGTAAGTAAAATATAGGGATAATGCACAGCTCCCTGTGCTTCCCTGTTCTCTCCTCCCACGTTCTCTCTCTTCCCTGTAATGCTCCAGAAAAGTTTCACTTGTTCTCTATGGCTGCCCTACAAATTTTATTATTCTTATTTTTGAAACATGGAGTTCAGGTGAGAGATGACCTTTTTTTTCTTTCTAGATCTTGTTCTTGTATGATTTGTGCATGAACGTGACAAGACGGAGGACATTTGTGAAAAAATTGTTCGACTGGATTTTTTTGTGATCCATGATATTTTTTGAGAAATCGTGCATGAGCTTCATGCAACACAGAATTGGTTATCACTAGTTTTTCATGTAATTTGCGTGTCGTAGAAATTTGTAATTTCTGACATCAACAGTTCCTGAAAAAAGCAAGTCTAGATATTGTACAAAAAATGCTTCTTTCCTTATCCGAAAGGAAACTCAAAGAAATTTGAGAAATCCATAATTTTCAATATAATTTTTTTGCTGAAAACACTAGTTTAAATTTTGTAAAAAATGATTAAAAACGTAGCATTTCGATTGCCGTGTGCAGCGTACGTAGCACTTCAGCTAATGTGCAACCTAGGTACTAGGTTGTGTTACTGTTCACATACCACTTAAGACATCTCCAACAAGCTATTTCTGATGTCATTTTTTAGTGAAGAGAAAGAGAACAAAGCTTCATATCAAGAAATAAGCTCCCCAACAAGTCATTTCTTCACCTTCTTTCCAAGACCCTCAAGTTCTCTAATAGATTTTTAGTGGACCCCACTTTAAGAAACAACCAGGTCCTCCAACAAAAAGTGTTTGTTTCTAGCTCCAAGGTATTAGCAATAAGGTCATTTTTTGTTTAAGACATGGTTTCTTTCTCTCTCATTCTGTCTGCCCCTCCACATCATCAAAAAGTTGATGTGGCACTCCTAAGAAATGGCTGAGATTGATTGTTCGGGATGTTCATAGTGCATGTTTTACCTACTAAGCTGATCCGAATCTTCATAAAATCTTATGGTTGTTGTTCATGGTGCTACTAGACCTTGGTCCAGAAAAAACACATGTCAAAGCATAAGAATGGGATGTCATGGCATCTTAAATCCTGCATGAATTGAAATCACAAGAATAAGAAATACAAGCTGTTTGGTTGTACCAAAGGAAAAACTCATGAATTTTCCTTAGGACATTGATGCAAGCCGTAGTTGTCATAGACAAAGGTAATTTTCTAAAATGCCTAAGTCCTCTTTGATTCAGAGGATTTTCAGAAGATGTTCGGGGGATTGTAGTCCTTAGGGATTTTACTTATATATAGGTTGTTTGATCTGCAAAGTTGCAATACATCTGAATATTTTGTAAGTATTCATATACACTATATTTTGTAAAATAATTTTATTAAGTTCAATCTTTAAGAAAAATTTCTATTTTTTCTAGCTATCAGATAATGGAACATCCTTTCTTGCAACTTATGATGTGCGCCTTAGATATGAGTGCAATTTGTTGGATCAAGTGCATGACCATATGCCTTGCTAAATGACAATGCGAAGGTGGGCGAGTGGAGGAGCCAAGTCCTTTAGTCACCTCATGTTATCACGATGACATGCATTACTTGCCCCGCTGGCAGCTACCTTACGAGCAGAAGTACTATGTCTCACTTATATGTTTGGTGGTTCATCGACAGAGCATAAACTTTTAATAATGTAGTTTTGATCAAAGAAAATCTAATTTTATCCAAACTTCTATTGAAAAATGCAGTTTGATCATAGTTTGGTCGTGGTTCCATGAGATGTACCCAGTTATGAGGGAAAGAGGGGCGGATAAAGAGATCGTCATAGGAGGAAGGTGTCAAGGCATAATGGTTATGAGGTGGCACGTGCGTTGATAGATCTTGACCACCGAAGACGAGGAAGAGAGCATGAATTGCGGCGGCGATTGAAATTATTCGAGAATCCACAACGTGCAAATGAGTGGGTCTTGGAAGAGAGAACAAATGAGTTTAAACAGCAAAGGGAAAGCTAGAAGAGAGATTCTAAGTTAAGTTTTGGGTCTTAGATAAGGACTAGGTCTGAGGAAGAAAGTTTGCACAGGACCCACTAATCATATGGCAGCGAAGAGAAAGTGAGAGGATGTAATTTTTTTCAAGTCGGTCTCACCAAGTTGGGAAGACTTGATCTATACACTGTGGTATTTTTCACTAGTTTATAAACCCTCTCGTATATGTCATTTTTAGGCTCCTTAAGAGGTCTATACATTGTGAATGCTCTTAGGGCCTGTTTGATTGGGATGTGGCCCGTTGACAAAGCTGTTGTTGGCTGACTGTCTGGAAAACCTGCTGTGGCTGTGTGGAAAGTGAACATATGGCTTTTGGTGGATCCAAACCATCTACAACATTTTAAAAATAAGTACAGAAACTTCAACACATTGCAAAAAGCTGGCAGAAGATGACTTTTCTAAACAGCTGAATTTGCACTGCAAAGTCCATAACTACTGTTGGCAAAATCTGCTGAAAAGCTGACTGTTTGGTTAGGCTGTAGTTTTTTATTTTTTAGTAAAAAAACTGCTAAAAAGCTCAACCAAACATCCCCTTAGAGTGGTCTTAGGAGAAGAAAAATAAATAGGAGATAGATGGGTCGTGGCTTATAGGAAAAGTTCAAGGAGTCAAATGCGCATTAATTGGAAAAGTTTAGCCGTCATTTTAGATATGGAAATTTTAACTATTAATATTTTAAAAAATATTTAGATTAGATATTTAAAATTATATGTTTAAGTTTATTTTGAAAGATATTTCAAATATATAAGATTTATTAGATTTTATGAATATATTAAAATAAATTTACATTGAGACCGTATGAAGGACGGCGAAACCCAAGGAGTAGGAAGTACTCCCTCTGTCCTAAAATATAAGGCACGTACGCATCCCAAGATTTACTATTAGACTTATAATATTTTGATTATGTGATATAAAAGTGATATTGTTGGATTCGTTTTTAGAAACACTTTCCAATAATATTATTTTTTATTATATAACTAACATATTATAGATCTAAATATAAATCTTAAGATGCGTACGTGTCTTATATTTTAGGATACTCCAGTAGCACAGTGCACAGCAGGCAAGCATACCATCCTGAGACTGCGTGAGTTCCCAAAAACACAAATCCTGATCGCGCGTGCGGCCGACCTCCCCAGTCCCGCCGTACCGTCTGCGGGGTGGCCGGCCTCTGGGTCGGTGTCACCGGAGGGCCCCACCAGCACGGGAACCGAGGAGAGGAGGGAGCAAAAAGCTGGCGGCCAGGCCAGACAAACAACGATGCAAACACGGACACGAACCGGGCGACGCGCGTCGTCAGGTGCACGGCAAGACGCCAACCCCCCTCACCACACCGCACCATCCGGGGAGTGAGAATCCAATCACGCTAAGACTAAACTAAGAACCCTAATCCGTCTGTTTCCCCCCGTCCCAAAAAAGAACCATAATCCATTGCTGGAATCTCGCAATCATCAAGCCCCAAAGCCAAGAAACACTCACCAAGTAACCACCACAACTTCTGCGACCCATCCCTCCAGTGGTTGCATTGCATCAACAAGCACAATGCATTGAAGGCTAGAGAGAGAGAGAGAGAGAGAGAGAGCCAGGACCAAGAAAAGCGAGCTTGGGCGGTTTCGTTTCGAGCTGCCTGGGCGGGAAGGAAGCGAGCAAGAGGCGCAACGCCGACCTCCATTGATGCGGGTGAGGGTGAGTGTACCTTGGATCCCTGCTGCATTCATGCATTTATTCCATTTTCCTCTGCTAGTAGTAGTAAGCTCGCGAAAAGAGAAGCCTTGGATTCTTGTTGCACGCATTTATTTCTCTCCCTCCGATGCGCTTGTCCTAGAGGTTCACTCTTGCACTTGGGAAGTTCTAGTAGTACTCCCGTATAGTACTAGTATAGGACTATCGGAGAGTACCTGTGGTTTCCCCCCATCCTCACATGGCGAAAGCTGCAGGTGGTGGTGGCCATGGCCAGTTTGGCCACCTCCTCGGCTCCTCACCTTTTCCCCCTGCGCTTTCCGGCTCGTGTTCTTGCGTGTTTGTCTCGCTCTTCTTGCTCTGATCTGCGCTTTGCGTCTTGTGTGTGAGTGAGTGTGAGCTGGGCGCGCAGCGTGACACTTCTCGCTTCCTTTCCTAGCCTGTCAATCCATCATAGAGAGATAAAAAGGGGGGTGAGAGAGAGAGAGAGAGAGAGAGAGATTGAAGGAAAACAAGAAACCACTGCTGCTGCTGTCTCGAACTCACGGTGTTCTTGCAATGCGCGGCATTCCCCCGTGTGATGCTTTAATTCCGTTTCCAGGTATCAATGCTGCCCATTCCCTCTTGTTTTCTTCTTCTTCTTCTTCTTCTTCTTCTCCGGGAGTGACCCTCTTTGTTCTTGGTTTCCCCCATGGAATCTCTTCTTCAAGTGCTCTCCTTTTCCTACCCCAGCTTGTTCGGGATCGGTTTTCGCTGGATTTTCTTGAAGTTAGGTCTAGATTTGGGGTTTTGAGGAGATTGGGCGGGTTTCTTGCCGGGGGCTTCAGGTGACTGGCGAGGAGGAGGAATTGGGGGGCGTCAAGAGCTTTAGGGATTGTGTGCTTACGCCTCTTGGATTCTGATTTCTCTGATTCCTATGGAACAAAAATTGTTACTTTTTTCTGGTGGGTTTCTCTTCTAGTTGGGAGCTGGCAGCAGTCGGTGGCTAAACTTTTGTAGTGAGGCATTCTTTCTACGACAGTGTTGCTACTTTTGGTGCTATCTTGCTTGCATCCTTCTCTTTCTGTAAGCTAGAAGAGGGTGAGTTAGTTCAGAGGACTTGATTGGATTTCATGCTGATAAATTTCATTTTCAGTGCTTTTTCTACAGATGATATATGCATACTCTGTTCTTGGATGTTCTTGGTTGGGATTTACAAAGAAGGCATAGTTGGATTTGTGGTGATAAATTTTGGTCTTGCATTTGTTGGTAATTTTTGCAAAGTTGTGCTAAAGAAAAATAAATAAAGAAGTGTTCTTGCAGCACATGTTGGTTTCTACTTTCTAGTCAATGCGAAATTGGTTGTTGTGAATTGTGATGATAGTAAGCTTCTTGTACTATCTTTTAGGTAGGGTGTTGTGGGAGTTGCATCTTTCACAATCTTTTGGTATTGTTCTCCAGTGATGACTGATAATTTTATACTCTGCTGTTTGATTCAGACAAGTGATCTGCAGCTCGGTGCATGGCGAGGGGAGCTCTCTGCGTTGCTTCCTGCGCCAATGTTAATCGATGAAACCTGCATACGGTGGTAGCCTAGAAAGGAGACCCATTTTTCGATCTTTTGTTTAGTTTATGGTTATGGACCGTGCGAGTTGGCTCTGGAGACGCAAGTCGTCGGATAATAGTCATGGGGGCAATGAGAGCTCCGTGCCTGTGTCGTCGCTTTCCGAGCACTGCTCTGTTGATCAGGTTCTACCCCCATGCCTTCATTGTGCAGCCTGGATATCTCTTGACCTCAGCAGACTGTTTAACTGCAGTGGTTACATGGTTTTAATCATAACCGTTTTGTTAACTGTAGTGTTCTTTTTAGGCGACTATAGGCAAGATGTCATTTTCGCTGTTTTTGACAGATTGATAAAGCATATAACTAATAGTTTAACCAGATTTAAGTAGGGCACAGGGGTTCAGATTCTAATGTTCGATCAATGCATTGTCATTGGTGGGAAATATTGTGATAGAGAAAGACCAACACGTTTCCACCTATCGACTATCATGCTAATAAGATTAGTTCATGTTGTGTAAGATTTGTGATGTTGAGCTTGAACTATGGGCCTCTGTCAAGTGAAGCTCTGCTTCTATTGATAAGATGATTGTAGCAATTTCTGAATGTTTGCTAATACTGGTAGTTCCTATGTCACATAACTTATAAAGAAATAGCTGCAGACATGCAGTTTAGGTTAAGGAGATACCTGTGGGTAATGAAGATGGTGATATTTTTTTAAGATGTTATTTATTTGTAATTTTGAGGCTTAGCTCCGAAGTCAGTTCATTCTTGTTGATTTTCCATGAGACAAACGTATTTCCTATTAGTTCAATTTTAGCAGTAGTCTGCAAATGAATGTAAACATTTGAGTGTTGCTTCCCTAGTAGTTTTATCAGACCTCTCAGCAACAATAGGGCATAGGCTGTTCTGAATGACCGGCAAACAGAGGTGATAGAAGGCCTGGAGAACTAGATTGTTTGTTTTGTAAATTTTGTTTCACATATAGTGGTTAGGGAAAACAGTTCGGGTGGCTGTCAGAATGGCTTGATGCATCAAATTTACTAATATTTAGATCAGGTATAGTTTATTCAATCAAATTTGAAACTTGAGATCTATTGATGCTCGAAAGTTTATTAATACTCCCTGCGTCCCATGATGTAAGACGTATTTTCATTGGTTAAGACAAGGCTTTGACCAATAATTACTCCATTAGTATATAGTTTATGCGACATAAAACTAATATCATTAGATTCGTATTCAAAAGTACTTACTTATGACTGTGACGTTGTATCACATAAATCACATATTAATAGAGTAATTGATGATCAAAGTCTTGTCTTAACCAATCAAAATATGTCTTAAATTATGGGACAGAGGGAGTACTTGGTTGTTGATATATAACATAAGCCTTGTAGGATTACATAAACTTCATGTTGTACTCTTACCCCATGGTGGTTGGTTGGTACATGCGGCCATGTTCGATCAAGTCCCAGCTCTCTATGAGATAATTGATTTTTCTCTTGAAATTTATACTTCACTTTCAATTTTTCAAGGGTATTAAGTTCTGCAACAATCCATATTTGTATTTTTTTTTGTCGACATCTTTTCCTCTCCTTAGAATAAAGGTGATTGAGTTCAGTAACTAATACTTTCTAAACGTAATTTATACATGATAACATGTATTGCTAACTCTGGAGAGTATTTGCATAGTTCAACAAATGATTTACTTTTTATGGGAAAATATGATTTGCTCAAAGCATTCAATGTTTTTGCTCATGTTAACCAGGAGGTTCCGAGGCCATTTTCAAACAATGCTTCACCACATCATGGCCAATCACCTGAAGTCTCTTCAAGGATTAGGCATGATGAGACCCAAGAAACCATTGTCTCAAAATCCTTGAATGAGAAGCTAACACCAGGCGTTCATTTAAATGATTCTTCTCCACAGAATGGCCAATCACGAGAATCGCACGTATCCTCAAATGTCAGAGATCAAGAGATCAAGGAGACCGTGAAGAGTTTAAATGAAAAAACTTGCTGCTGCACTTTTGACTATCAGTGCGAAAGAGGATTTAGTTAAGCAGCATGCTAAAGTCACAGAAGAAGCTGTTGCAGGTACATTTTACTCCGTACTGAAACATTATGAATGTAAACTGTCAATGATTCCGTATTACGTTATTCTTGTAATTAGAACCTTTAAAAACTGTTCATTTTGAATTATTCCATTCATCGATTTAAATATTATTTCTGTAGCTATAATTGCATTTCTTGAAGTTAGTGCAAGTGAGAGGACAAATTGATTATTGAACTTTATTATTCTATGTAGCAACGTTCTTAACCTTGTCGTTGCTAACCTTTATGTAGGTTGGGAACAAGCTGAAACTGAAGTTACTGTCCTCAAGAGGCTACTTGAAGCTGCTTCTCAGAAGAATGTTTCTCTTGAGGATCAAGTCAGCCACCTAGATGAAGCCCTCAAAGAATGTGTCAGGCAACTGCGCCTGGCACGAGAAGAACAAGAGCATAAAATACATGATGTAGCTACCAAGAAGTGTCAGGAGTTGGAGTCTGAGAACTCCAAGCTCCAAAACCATATTGCTGAGCTGAAGAAGCAGCTGGAAGCAACAGAATCAGAAGCATCCACCATGTCTGTACAGCCTGATCTACAAGAAAAGCTTAAGGCAATTCAGAAAGAGAACTTGGATCTCAAGGCCAAGCTCCTTGTACAGACCAAGGACCTGAAAATACTCTCACTGGAAAAAGACTTGAGCAATCAAGCAGCGGAGACAGCTAGCAAGCAGCACTTGGAAAGTGTAAAAAGGATTGCTAGGGTTGAGGCAGAATGCCGCAGGTTACATCATCTAATTCGAAAAACAGCATCGGTCAATGATTCTAGGCCTCTGCCAAACAATGCGTGCATGGAATCACTAACCGACAGCCACTCGGACAGCGCGGAACACATGGTTGCTGTTGATAATGAACTACGAAATTCCAATTCGTGGGCATCTGCTCTGATTGCTGAGCTTGATCAGTTCAAGAATGGGAAAGTTGGTGCAAGAAATCTTACAAACAATCCCGTTGAGATCGACCTAATGGATGATTTCCTTGAGATGGAAAGGTAGCTGCATTGCCTGAATCAGACCAGACAAGCTCTACCTTTGATATGGAAACAGATTCAGATAAGGCTGTGACGAGAAACAACTCTTCCAAAGTCGAAAATGAAGAATTGCGGCATCATGTGGCAGATTTGCAGGTAAAAATAGAAATGTTGAAGGCGAGAAGAGGGAGCTTGAGATGGCCCTGATAGAGGCTAGGAAATCAGCTTGACATCTCCTGTGATGCACTAGTGGCGGCAAGGAACAGGCTGGTTGAAATGCAAATGCAGTTGGATTTGCAAATGAATCCAAAAATGCTGCTTTGGGAGATGTGGAGCAATTGGACTTGGAGAAGAAAGCTTTGGAGTTTCAACTGGAATCCAAATTTGTAGAAGCTGAGGAGCTGCATGCGGTTGTGGCTTCATTGGGAGAGAATGCAGAAAGGAAGGAATTTGAGTCACAATTAGAACTGATGTCAGCAGAAGCCGCAGAGCTTCGTCTGGCTGTGCATCATTGGAAGAGAGGATTGAAGCTGAGAGGACTCTGTCTGTGCAGCACAAAGCAAAAGCAGATGCTGCATGCAATGCTAAAGATCGTTGGAGACACAGCTGTATTCAGCAAACACTGAAGTAGGGAAACTGCGTGACATCGTCAAAGCACTAGAGAATGAGGCAGAAAAAGAGAAGGCACTGCACGAAGAACTCAGGACACAATCAGAGGTGGAGATTGAAGCAGCTGTTGAGGCTATGAAAGAACCACTGGAGGCACAGCTGTATTCAGCAAACACTGAAGTAGAGAAATTGCGTAGCACCGTTGAAGCATTAGAGAGTGAGATAGAAAAGGAGAAGGCACTGCATGAAGAACTGACAGCACAGTTAGAGGTGAAGATGGAGGCAGAGATAACTCGTTCTGTAGAGGCTGTTAAGGAATCATTGGAGGCACAGCTATATTCAGCAAATAATGAAGTATCGAAACTGCGTGACATTGTCAAAGCACTAGAAAATGAGGTAGAAAAAGAGAAGGCATTACATGAGGAATTGGCAGAAGCAGAGAGATCTCGTTCTGTGGATTCTGTTAAAGAATCATTAGAGGCAGAACTCCAGTTAGTGAACTCGGAAGTTGTGAAACTGCGTGCTATGGTGACTGCGCTTGAGCATGAGGTGGTACAGGAAAAGGAGTTTTCTGAAGAGCTTCAGATGCAGCTAGAAGCTCTAGAGGCCATAAAAAGGTGTTGGAGTCGGAGGTTGAGTCTGCACATCGGGATACGGGAATGCTTAACAAGAAGGTGGAGTTATTCGAAGCAAAACTCAAGGAACAGATGTTGTCAGCAGCGGAGATCAATGCCAAGGAAGAGGCTGGGCAGTCAGAGAGAGTGGCAATGGAGCATCAACTTGAAACAGCAAAGGTCGACGTTGTAAAACTGACAAACATGGTGAGTTTGCTCCAAGGGGAGATTGTTCAGGAGAGGTTGCTGTCAGAAGATTATGAACAGAAATGCCGAAAGCTGGAGGCTCAGTTGTCAAGGGATAGTCGGGATGCGAAGCTCTGGCGGCTCGCAAACTCGAATGGAGGTCTGAAGGCCAAACAGGTAAATTTCTCTGGCGTTTTTATTTATTTATTCGCCAAGTACTCTGATAACATTTAGCCCTGCCTTAGCATCCAAGCCCAACACACCATTATGAATTGGTGGTATGTTAATCATCATCGGAGTACAAAGAGGACCACTAGAGTTATTGCACCTCAAAGATCGCTTTATAACTATACATGTCAACCTTAATGCTCAAACACTACCAAATTAGTCAAGATACTGGATCTAACTATGAATCATGGTCTTCGTCATAGGAGAAGGAGCTCGCTAACGCAGCCGGGAAGCTTGTGGAGTGCCAGAAGACCATCGCTTCCCTCGGACGCCAGTTGAAATCACTCACGGACCTCGACAACGTGGTGCTGGAGCCTGAACTGCTGGAGCCCAGGGACATACCACTAGACTTCAGAAGCAGTGATGCTGATCTTCAAAAAAGAAACAGTGGTGCTGACTTTGCGGTCTTTGCGGATGAATTATATGATCTTGACCTTCCGAATGGCGACGGGAGCTGCTTTTCACCCACTCCCGTCGATCCAACCCTCATCCCCGCCATCGGAAATGTCGGTGTTTGCAGGGGGGGCTGTCGTCGCTTAGTAGTTACAGGAGCAAGAGAAGAAAGTAAGAGCTGATGGATTGCATAGGTTATCCAGATTGCCACTAACAGTTCATGGACAGCTCTCATCTGTAGGTAGATGGATGTACATTTACAGAAACTGATGTTAGATTTGTGTGCTGAAATTCCATTCCAGCAAGCTCAGTTTTTATAGCCTGCTTGATGAAGTCTTACTGTATCGGTGTTGGCTGTTGCTGCAAAGTGTAACTCAGTATCAGTGTGAGGCTGCAGATATAGTGGTTCGGTGCGGTTTTAACTAACGGTGTGTTTGCCAATTGCCATGCATAACTAGGCCTATTTGAAACGCAGAAATTTCATGAAACAGTTCAGTTTCACAGAAATTAAGAATTTTTTGCAATCTTTTCTATAATATGGTCACATGGCATTCTGCCATGCTATGCCACAAAAAGTCACCACTAGCGCGGAGCCTAGTGCTGCTCACCATAAATAAATATAGAAGAATCACTGTTTGTTGGGGCCGTGCTTACCTGGCGCCCAAGTACAAATAGATCTCATCGGAGCTACAGTAATATTTACTCTATCGAGATTTAGCCATTATATTGTTCCTATGTAAAATTCACTGTAATCTCCGTGCTTACCTGGCGCCCAAGTACAAATAGATCTCATCGGAGTTACAGTAATATTTACTCTATCGAAATTTAGCCATTATATTGTTCCTATGTAAAATTCATTGTAATCTATCTGTTATCAGGGGTACTTGGTGTGGGTGCTTTTTTAGCTGTCATATTTGCTGGATGTTTGTGGTTGAAATTCATTGATGTTTTGGTTGCCGTAGTTGCCTTCAATTCAGTATTACACACTTAACACTTATGATCTGTGCATCATGCAGTGTAGAATTGTTACATAAGTTGAGGTCCACCCTACCCTGAGAACAAGTGCATGTAGATTTACTAGATAAGTGTTTCCTATATTCAGAGGCCTTCTCCACCCTGCCATGAAGATCATGCACTATTCTACCACATCTTGTAGCGGTGCAAGTATGAAGCTATTCCTACTTCATTCTTTGTATCACGCAAATATTTATGTGTATTTCTTTCTTATCATCATGATATGTCTTTAGGTGGAAATTTAATCTCCGCTGTGGACTAATCCAAAGAAAAATACCACAACTCCGCAAACTCGCACCGAGGGCTAGTACGGAACGCAAGATTTCACATGAAACTGTATCTTCAATTTCCACAGAACCTATCAATATTTCCGTGTCTCAAACAGCGCATTTATTTTCGTACATATAGACAGAAACATTGCTCTAAATATATTACTTCTGATGGATATGCAGGCTTTCACTAACATGCATTTTCCATGCTGCCAAATGTGGCCTTTCACCACAAGATGCAAATACCCCCATAACACATCACGGGTAAAAAAGAAAAAAAGCTAGCTCTTGAGTACCTCATGGATTGCATATACATCCAATAACCACTCTTGTCCTATACACTAGGGCTTGGATCTGCACGCAATCAATGGTGAATAGGTTGCCCTGACATCATGGAGGGCAAGAAAAAGCTCATAAATTATCAGTACAAGCATAAATTGGCCTCACTTTTGGGTGAGCACACCACAGGGTTTAATCACATGAGGCAAGTTAATGCATTGCCTAACTATGGGGTATTCAATGGTTTTAGGTTAACCACATAGCGCAAGGATGCATGGGAGGGAGAGGAATTTAATGGCCATGCAATGCAACTACGCAAGCAAGCCCATCAATTGCTTGCTGGAATAGTTGGTTGTTGATCATTTCTCCCATCCATGCTTTGTTTGGTTCTGTCTTTTTAATTTGTTACCTTCTAGAAGGTCTCTTTTGTGTTTATGGTACTTGAGAGTGCATGCATGCTAGCCATTTTATAGTCTAGAACGGTTGGCAACATTTATTGATTGCTGATTCATGTAAAATTAATGTGGGAGGTGTGTTTTGTTGGCTTGGATATACATATCTACAAATTTGTGGTGAAGCGAGGAGTCGGGATGAGTTTGGTGGGAGAGAGGATGTCAACTTGCCCTAGACACACGTTGTGGGTGGATAACGACCTAGAGTTTGCTTTATCTCTATTATTTTTACGAGGGAAAAGAGAGGAATTGTATTTATTTATTTGCTTTTGAGGGAAGGGAAGATTATTTGTAGAGGTTGGATTGTATCACCATCTTGAACGTAGGTTGTCCGATATATTCAGACACGTCGGTCAACCACGCCGTTGTAGAATTCACACAACCAACATGTTGTCAAAGTTCATATCTAGGTTTTCCTCAGGGATGTTACCATATATGCAACGCCAGAAGAGCACACGGAAGTATTGAATTGTACGTAAAAGCCTAAGAAAAAAATAAGCATTATACTTCAACACTTTCTCTCACGTCTATGCTTTTAATTTAGAGCTATGGCATTATACTCTAACACTCCATCACGTCTATGCTCCTTTGGAGCTACGGACATTATACTCCAATGTTCCTCCTCACGTCTATGCTCCTTTGGAGCTATGGCGTGGGCAGCAGAAGTGGAGGAAAGACATAATTATTTATTATGTTAACTAGATTTTGAATCCGAAACCTCTTGGTTGCAAGTTGTATGTACCTAACTAATTCACTTATCAGCCTAAGCTAAACGGTGAGGGCCGAATACTCTAACACTCCCTCGTATGTCTATGCTCCTTTAGAGCTATGACGTAGGCAACAAAAGTGAGGACGGGCCGCATTTAGTCATGTGTTAACTAGGTTTGAACCCGAAACCTCTTGGTTGTAAGTTGTATGTAACTAATTAATTTACTCATCAGGCTAAGCTAAACGTAGAGGGCTCGATATTATATTCCAACACTCCCTCTTACGTCTATGCTCATTTAGAGCTATGACATAGGTAGCGAAAGCAAGGGCTGGCCCCAATTAGTTATTTCGTTAATTGGGTTTTGAACCCAAAATCTCTTGGCTGTAAGTTGTATGCACCTAACCAGTTCACCCATTAGCTTAGTCTGAAGGGACAGGGCCAGACATTAGACTCCAACAAGTAGGCTCTCCACAACATCCTTTTGTATGTCACCTACAATGGTCCGAAAGAGAGGAAAGATGGGATTTTCAAAAATAAAAGCTTGGTGAAGAGGAGATTAGTTTAATGACTTTAGCGCACTACTACAAATTAGGTCATCATAGATGGTTCACAAAAACTCGTCTATGTTAAGATTAATCATAGATAGTTTTTAGAAAAATACACATCATAGACGGTTTTTGAAAAAAAGACCCATATGTAACCAATGGGTCATCACACCCCATATTTGATAACTAACATATCGCATGCAATTTTATGAAAGAAAAACATCTATAACTTTCGAGTCCAAAAACCAGTCGGCCTGACCTATCAATCCGTCACATCTGTTGGCCACTTAACCGATCCCCACCTCCCCTGAACTCTAAACACAGCCACTCCCTCATCGCCACTCTCCCTCCCTGCTAACGGCCCCGCTCCTCCCTCTCTCTTCCCCTGCTAGCGGCGCCACTCCCTCACGGTCGCTGCCACCACGCTCCCATCCCTCGCTGTTGTTTCCCTCCCTCACTGCCGCTCGGTTCTGGCATCCGGGCTGCTGTCACGAACGGATCCGTGATTCGTTCGGGTGACTTCACTCACCAAGCCCCTCTACTGGCCTTCCCTAACTTCTCCATGAGCTCGACAATGACACAGGAGGTGCCACTTCTTCCCCTCCACGGGCCTTCCCTGACTTGTGCGTTCAGATCTGTGGAGGAGGCTGGTCGGCATGAGCAGATCCTGCTCGGCCAAAGATCTGAGCTCAGCACCACTACCGGAGGACGGCAATGGCAGTAGCAGTGAGGAGCTACTCTGAGCATTCAGGCGCGTGAAAGTGCGTCTTGTCCTCCATAAGTGGGTTTTGATGATTAATGACGAAACAATTAAGGGAGTATTGTGTGCATTAAGTGTGATCAGATGTTTATCCCGAAAGCAGTGATAAAACCAGCGTTGATTACCCCTAAAAAGTTCTATGAAAAGACGGCTTGAAGAAATGAAGATTTTCTAGCTCTTTTGGTGGTTCGAGAAATCATATTAAGTTTAAGTAAAGCCATACTATTAAAGGAGGTTGAAATCTGGAAGTTGGTGAGAGTGACTTGGTAATGCTCATCTGGGAATCAATTTATAAAACCAGAAAGGCCTCTAAAATCTCTTCATACACACCTTTTTTTGGAAATGTCGGAATATCCAAAATTGATGTCGGAACATCCGAGTTTCATCTCTATATGAAGAGTCAGGGAACTCAGAGCATCCGAGTTTCCTTTATGTCTGATCTTTTAATTGTCAAAACATTTGAGATTTCTCAGGATCTCTGAGTTTCGGTTCTATACACGCCTAAGTCCTTCGCTTTGAAAGTCGGAGTTGCTAGATTTTTCCGGAGTCTCTGAGATTTGTTCTAGACTTATTTTTTGAAATCTTGGAATATCCGAGTCTATTGTTGGAACCTCCGAGAATGAATTATGTCCACCTCAATTGAGGTCCATTGAAATCTCGAAAGGTTTGAGTTCGATGCTGGAACCTCTGGGAATCCGTTCTATCATGCCTTGCCAAGGCCATTCATAATCTCAAAGGGTCTAGAAGTCGGAACCTCCAACATTTATTTCTGTCCGTTGTGCTTGAAATTCAGAACCTCCAGATTCTTGTCAAAATTTCCAAGATTTATTTTTGGACAGACAATATAGCCGTTGCTTTCAAATGTTGGAACCTCCGAATTCCATCTCAAAAATTCTGAATTATACTTTTTTTGCACAAACAACTAGTTTTTAAGAGGTTAACTATATATACCCCAAGCATCTTTGCATGCCTAACTCTTTGCAAAACAATTCATCTGCTCTCTTGAGTGCTACTCCATATTTTATCAAGCTTAAGTTGTGATTCTTGTGAGAAAATCTTGAGAGAGAGATTGAGTCATAGTTGAGCATCAAGTAAGAGTTCATATCCAAGTTGAACTGATTGAAGCCTGTTACTCTTAGAGATAGGTGTCTCCTAGATGGCTAGTAGTCGCTTCGGAGCTTTCAAAGATTGTGCAGCGTCCCAAGAAGTTTATGAGGGTTTGGAGTTCGTCTATTGCAAGGTGAAGAGTTGCTACAAGAGAAGAGAAGTTTCGCATCAACAAACTTCTTGAGGAAAGAGCACGAATCGGTGCTGGTTTCGATCGTTGGATCAATCTTTCTCAACGGAAACATAGAGCCTTGTCAAAGGCTAAAATTTTCACAACAAATTATTGTGTCTCACACTTGTTGTTTCCTTGCACTCCTACATATTTGTTTTCCATCAAAGGCTAAAATTTCCACAACAAATTCTTGCGTCTCACACTTGTTATTTCCTTGCACTCCTACATATTTGTTTTCCTACTTGTTTTGATCACTAGCATGTTAGATTTTATTTAGCATTGTTTAGTGTTTTAAAATACTTATATAAAAAATAATTTTAGGTTATAATTTTGTTAATCTCCTATTCACCCCTGCTCTAGTCGATACCCTAGGTTATTTCAGTGCATTGTCACGGCAGCAGCATGTCGACCCTGGCGAGCAGTGGTCGAGGCACGATGAGATGGTGGCTAGGCAGAGCCTGTTATAGTTTTTTTTTCACATTTACATATCACAGGTAGTTTTCAATAGCTGTATGTGATGTATTTTCTCATTACAGACATCTTTGTTGACAGCTGCTTTATCATTTTACCTGTTGGAGATATGATCTTTTGTAATAGTAGTGGTGGAACGGTGTGTTAGCGGTAGTCCATTCGGTGAGAACTAGTCGTTTCTTGCTTTAAAGGTTCTTGGCCTTGTTCCCTTGCCAAACAAGACCCTCGAAAATATTTACTTCAAAATCATAACGAAGGAGCAATGCCGAAATCATATCTCCTGCCATTTTCTTTAGGAAAAAAATCGTTTGTTCATTTAGGTTTCCTAGGAATTTACAACTCAATCTGCTGCAGGAGCAAAAAACTACATGTAATGCGTAAGATTCTATAGTCGGAAAATGGTGTATAACTAGAGAGCAAGATCGCAAGCCTCACCGTTTTAATACGCTAGACTTCGTTGTGTGCAAGAGAGACAAATTCAATGATCTCTAAATTAAATAAAGTGGCCAGTGAATTTGGCCCGCATCCTGAACATCTTATACTAGTGAACATCTTATACTAGTGATTAAACATCTAAACTATCTATTGACTTAATCCTTTTTCTTGGAAAACATTAAATTTTTAATGTAATTTTCTTTAGAAGCCTTAGATACAAACATGCTATGCACACACACATATATAACCACACACATTCATATAGTGCATGTGGTGACTAGATTCCTGAGCTTGAAAGATTGATAAAATCGTCACTAAATGCATCAATATTGATGGATACATCAACCTGTCACTGAATTTACTAAAACACATAAAAGTTTTACGACTACGACCACATTCAATGACCACTTTAGCAACAAGTTAGTTGTCTTGATGCGACGTTAGTCCAATAGAAACAAGGACAAGACATGGATATCGCATTGCTTTAAAGTTGACAGAGAAACGTCATCAGGTACAAAGCTGTGATTTGACATTAACATAACAAAACTAAGCGCATGTAATAATTGACAATAGTGCAAACAAATCCTCGAGGTACATGTTTTTTCCCCCAAGCAAACGGCTAATTTTTACGCTATTTTAGTTAATATTGTATTTTCCTAAAATAACTTTAAAATTAATACTTCACCCAGTGATAACTACTAACTTGCACACAAGAACAGAGTAGTACTACAATGGTATATTTGAAGTAGTGAAAAAATGGTATATTTAAGGGCTGTTGTCTGAGTATAAAATTATTATATCATTTTGAAGAAAAAATATGGCAGATCAAATTAAGGAAAAGAATTATATTTTTGCGATTAGATTAAGGAAAAGAATTGAAGTGACGAACAAGGCAAAACATCTCCATGCCGGAAGTTACCGTTGGGAACTACGCAACCTTTTCCCCTCCCCGCCAAAATTGCAACAAGAAACATCAGCGATTGACACATACACTTGAATACACACACACACACCGCTCTCTCTCTCTCTCCCCCTTTCAATCTGCCATTATTTATCCTTTTCACTCGCCTCCAGTTAATTCTTCACCAGCAAATTACCTCCCCTCCTCGTTGTCGTCGTCCTCCTCGGGCCCTCGTCGCCATATATAAGCACCAATTCATTCTTGGGCTGATCATGATCCAGACAGGCAGGGCAGGGCAGCAGCAGTTCTTGCTCTGAGCGTCTTCTTGTTCTTGTCAGTCCTCGTCGTCGTCGTCGTCATCCATGGGTGTCTTGAGCTCCTCCGCCAAGGTGTACAAGCCGGCCGCCGAGGTCAACCTCGGCCCCGGCAGCGACGAGTTCTACATCAGCCCCAATGTCAAAGGTTCGTGGCCCTGAATTCTGTTCTTGGAACGAGCGAGCTGAATTATATGTGGATTCAGTTCTTGTTTCTGAACTTTGGCGATTTTTGTTTTTAACCATCTTGGATAATCAGCTCCTCGGGTCGCGGGGCTCCTGGTGAAGATCTTCGTGTGGATCCTCGAGATGCCGATCATCGGTTGGTTCGTGCTTTACATCTTGAAGAAGGATAATCTCATCAACAAGGTAGGTGCAACATGAGCTCCAGCTCTCCTCCTCCTTAAAAGTTCTTCATCTCTGTTTTTTTTTCTCCCTCAAACTTCCTCCTTTCTCAGAATGGGAGGTGACACTTTAGCCGAATTTGCAGTTACCAATGCATGCATGTAACCTGTAATCCTGAAAAGATCGGCCTGATCACTAAAACTTTCACCAAAATCTGTGAACACAATTATTATTACAACAGCAAATTCACTGCTTGTGGTGTTGTTCCCCTGCACTTTTCTTGCAGCACTCATGAAAAGCCTGTCTGATTTGACAGGGTTTTATTTTTCTGACCTGTGTGAACCCTCCCTTTTGCAGCTTGTCTCAGATGCTGAGATCCCTGAGCCGCCACTGTTCACTGCCACCCACAGCTGGGAAGGTTCTGCACTCTCTGCCCATGCCAAATCCCTTGCCTTGATCACAAATTTTTCTCTTTCTTTTTCTTCGGTGGATCTGATTCAGACAACACATTGCTGCTGATGCTGCTGTTGCAGACACTCCAGAGCAGAATGTCAGCCTGACGAAGCCCGATTTGTCGCCGGCAGAGCGCGTCCAGGAGGCCATCGGCTGCCTCCCTGCACGCCTCGAGCCGACGCTCACCGCCGCCGATGCCCCCTCGGGCCTGAAACGCTGGACGATCAGGGACTTCTCCAGGGCTTACAGTTCTGGAGAGACCACACCTGCTCAGGTCTGTTTTAGGTGGCATCGTTCTTGACGGTAGACAGTATTTGCCAGGTTCACATAGTAATTCCTCATAATTTACTGTACTGGATTAGTGTAGCAATTATGTGTCATTGACTAGTGAACTGTCAGGGCCAAGTAGGTTTAAGCAGGTTGCAAATACATTATGTTCATTGCTGACAATTACAGCATGATTTATGACTGTAAGTAAATTATGATGAATGAGCAAGGACACATTGTTGCAGGTAG
Organism: Stipa capillata; assembly: GCA_019208055.1. Lineage (NCBI taxonomy): Eukaryota > Viridiplantae > Streptophyta > Magnoliopsida > Poales > Poaceae > Stipa > Stipa capillata. The sequence goes on along the minus strand of JAGXJF010000306.1, from coordinate 165,877 downwards.
CAAAGAGATTTCTGGCTGCAGTGAAGGAGTGCTCAGGCCCTAGCCTGAACATGGCCTTCTTCATCAGCTGCAACCCTGAAGACATCATGAAGCAGGCTGAAGAGTCCACCCTCAGATACCAGAGAGGTAAAAATAAATCTGCATTTACACTGCACAATAACAAGATTATATAAACAGAGCATGATGGCAGGGAAAAATTATATGAAAAAGAGCACGGTGACACGAACAAAATTATATGAAATAAACCATGGTCGGGACACTACAATAACAGAACAGAGCAACACATCACCTCTCTCTCTCTCTCTCTCTCTCTCTCTCTCTCTCTCTCTCTCTCTCTCTCGGTTCTTACCCTCTTTTAGCTTTGACACATACAGATCACCAAACTTTGTACCCACTTGGTACCAACCAAGCAATACACAGACATACACCAATCGAAGAACACATCACAACCAGAAATTGTCCAAGAAGTCTCTGAAAACACGAAATTGATCCATAGTAGAAATGGAATGGAAGGTAATGAAAGCTGGTCAAATTAATGCTGTTAGTTACATGTTGTTGTCTAGAAAACAAATTAGTGGTTGAGAGCTTACAGGTTTAGCATGCCAAATGTCACATTCTGGTGGCCATTTTTACTGAGACTGAGGAGGCAGGTTCCCACTGTGACAGGGTATGGGGGTATACATGCCCTCTTTAGAACGTCAAAATTTTGATGGAATGGAGTTCATGTAGTATAATTCCATATCAATCCCTTTCAAACAAATTAATGAGCTTACAGAACTCCAGTAAAATTCATACGGGATGACATAGTTTGTAGGAATTTTGAAGGAAGTCTAGCATGAGGTTAGATGACACGAAAAAGCTCTCTCACATCTCACGAGGACCTTCTCTTTGTGAATTCTTAAAAAATTCTCATGGAACATCCAAACGGTGTTCAAGAATAACTCATCTATTTTGCATTCCGATCAGATTGCACTGACGTTCGTATAGAATCCTCCCGTTCTTTTCGCTTCCTGCGTTGCAAAAGAGGCCGTTAGAGATTGATCATTTTCTATTCTTGCACTAGCATAGCAGTGAGTTGGGATTTGTGTGACGATTGATCCACCCGTTTATATTTACGGTGCTGGATACGCACATTTATTGCGTAACCGTTCAGTTAGGTTGTTAGTGCATGCGATCGCGGGTCAATCAGGGTGTGAGGAGCCTTAGACTTAGAACAGTGTTGGGCCCTGGTCTAACTAGAGAAAGGGGTGTGTAAGAAAAGGATGGGAACAACTTTTTTGTAAGCTCACATCACAACATCGTAGAAGTGTCACATCAAGAAGATGCAATTCCAATTGAGCCCTTTCTCTTTTCGATTATGCACACTAAACTTCTCCCAAAAGAAAACAGTTGGGGACAGACAGACATGCAGTTTTCACGTCTGCATGACTGCATCCTTCGTGTATGTGAAATATTTACATCAACATAGTCTGTTCGGGCAACAAATCATCACGGAAAATCGATTTTTTACGTAGTCTATGAAGTGCTCTAGCATATTTAAAAATTCAAATTCAAACTCAAAATATGCTAAAAGAAAAATATAATTGCTGAGAATGGTAGTTTTTTTCGTTTCTTTTGGATTTATCATGTGTCTTTTCTTTTCATTTTTGTCACTCTTAACATAGAACAAAATTGGAACTGAAATTTTATACCTAGTTATATTAGATTTAGAAGTACATCACTCATAATAGATAAAAAGTATTATAATTTGGTGTCCACACCAAAGGATGAGAGTGTATGTGGCCTAGTTTGTGGTTGCTGACCCCCGAAAAAGATGTGTGAAAAAGTTAGTATCTTGTTTGACAAACTAGATTATGATTTAATTAACTCTTAAGGTACGCTGAAAAGATATCATAGAACTACCACACGGATGAAAATATATCTAATGTTATTCTGCTAGCCAAGATGTGATTTTTAAACTCATTTTCCGTAGATTATACAAAAACAGGGAGTTAAACAGCTGCAGAATACGTAAAAGCGGGCCACGGCAATGTGAAACGCAGCCTATGATACGTTGCGTGCTGCGAATAACTACTGAATTATATTGATCAGATTGAATCATGATGTCTTTCACTTCAACCGCAGGAGCACCGCTCTCTGCGATGGATGGCGTGCTGGTGGCCGTGAAAGACGAGATAGACTGCTCGCCATACCCCACGACAGGTAATAAAGCGGCACGGTTTCTTCAGAATTCTATTGTGATGAGAGCAGATCCACGTCCTTTCATTTCCAGAATTCTCATCTATAATTACATCCCCCTTTGCGATTTCGAGCATGATAAATATTTAAAAGAAGTTATAAAATGTCCGTTCTATCATGCATCTTAATTCGGGCACGAAGAAATTTCCCTTTCCTCTCGCAACAAAAGGAAGCAATTTCTCTTTTTCCATAAACTAATTTCTTTCTTAAATACAATGTCACGGAGCTAGCTGAATTTGTTTTCGTTGTGGGTGCTTGCGTGCGCGCGTGGCAGGCGGACGCGGTGGCTTGGGGAGATGAGGCCGTGCGCGGCGGACGCGGCGTGCGTGGCGCCGCTGCGCGCCTGCGGCGCCATCCTCGCCGGCAAGACCAACATGCACGAGCTCGGTGCCGGCACCAGCGGCATCAACCCCCACCACGGGTACGTACGTACGCACGTCCATTTTCAGTTCTAAAATACTTCCTCTATTCGTAAATAGGTGTTGTTTTAAATGTTGGCATGATCATTAATATATATTTTTAACTGTTTTCTTATATATATATATATCAATAAAAAATTATAAAATTTTATATTACAATACTAATTTTATGATAAATATAATCATACTACTTCCACTCTTATTAATATAAATATTTTTTAACCTATTAGTAGTTAAAGTTAGAAAATTTTGACTGCACATTTTCTAGAACGTCACATATTTTTGAACCGAGAAAATAGATGACTTTCTAAAAAATGCAATCAAACTTCTCACATATTTAACTGCACGTTTTGTAAAATGTTAAATATTTTTGAACGGAGATAATAGATGACTTTCTAAAAACGTGCAATCAAACTTCTCTAACTTTGACTATCGATGTGTGCAATGATTATTGAGATTTCTCAAATAAAAAATATATCACTAGATTTATCGAAAAATTATTTCATAATTTCCGAAGACTGTATTCATATCTAGAACGTCATGTATTTTGTAAGTATTTACTGTCCATCTTTTACTGGACGATCACTGCCACGAGCACCCCACGGACCACGCACTTACGAGCGCGTACCACAACAATGGCAGGTACTGTGCAAGCAGGTAGCAAGCACACAGCCTAGCTGACAGTGGCGTGCACGCACGCACGTGCGGTGCCATGCATGCATCTGTGTTTTAACGGTTGATGGTGTCTCGCTGCGTGCAGGTCGGCGAGGAACCCGTACAACGTCGGCAAGATCGCCGGAGGTTCCTCCAGCGGCTCCGCCGCCGTGGTCTGCGCCGGGCTCTGCCCCGTCGCGCTCGGTGTCGACGGAGGAGGGTCCGTCCGGATGCCGGCGGCGCTGTGCGGCGTGGTCGGATTCAAGCCCACCGCCGGGCGGCTCTCCAACGCCGGGTACGTACGGCCGGGCACCACCTTCCATGCATGAGGTCCATGACCATGAATGAATGGTTGAAAATACTAACTGCAAAATACTGATGCTGCGGTTTTGTTTCGTTTTCCAGGGTTCTTCCGCTGAATTGGACGGTCGGGATGGCGGGGATCTTGGCAGGGACGGTGGAGGATGCCGCCGTCGCGTCAGTCTTCTTCTCACAAACTGTTATAATCAATCTCAACTTGCCGTCAAGAAAAATCTAGTGTTATTTTGGCCTCTTTCGGTTATTCATCTATCTTTTTTCTTAACGAAACCAGATATTCAGCTATCGTTGATCAGTCCCAACCATCCTACTTGCGGGTAACTCAAATGCCTCTTGTTTCTTAAAGTTTCTTACTTCCAGAGCACTCATCATTCAGTGAAAATTGAATTACTGACAAGCTGTTGTCTTGCAGCCTGAGCTGAATCTGCCTTTGCTGAATTCCACACCCTCAATTAGCAACATCAAACTGGCAAAATATGCAAAGGTATGAGTGTCTCCAGTTAAGCAAATTTGTTGAGTCTAAATAACTCTGAACGATGCGCTAACGCCGCGACGAACAAAAAAAAACAGTGGTTTAATGACAGTGCAGAGGACATCAGAACGTGCTGCGACAAGGCCCTTCAGACGCTGTGCACACAATACGGCTGGGAGGTAAGAAATTACTAAGATCATATGGTTAGTTAGATCACCAGGTTAATTTGTATAGAGAAATGTAGCAGCAGTTCTGACAAGAAACTCCATGATATCTTTTTCATTTGTTCTTGCGATGATTTCTTCTCTGCAAGGCTCTGGATGTGACGATCCCCGAGATCGAGGAAATGCGTCTTGCGCACTACGTGACGATCGGATCAGAATGCACTGCTTCCCTTGCTAAGTATCTTGACACACTGTAAGAACCTAAGACAATGTTGACAAACTTGATGTTGTTGTGTGCATTTGAATTACGCTGAAAACTTGTGGCTGAAGAACTGACCATGCGCTGTGAACTATGCCAGGAAGGGGTCGGAGATCGGGTGGGACGTGAGAGTCGCGCTGGGCGTCTACGGATCATTCAGCAGCAGAGCTTACCTGAACTCGCAGCGACTCCGGTACGCGATCGTTTATCAGACAGTGTCTCTTTTTTTTTCTTCTTTTCTTTTTTTGCGAGAACGATAGTCTCCTTAAACATTAGAACAGTGATTAATTTCTTAGGACTGCACAGATATCTAAATCATTATAGTAAGAGTGAGTGCTCTGTTATTTTAATTGATGGTTCATATAATCTGATACCGAACCTCGAAACATGTATCCAGGAACCGTCAGATGTTCTTCCACAAGGAGATCTTCAAGACAGCGGATGTTATCGTCTCACCAATGACTGGGTATTTATTTTTCAGCTGTTGTCACTCTCAAATTAGTCACTCAAAATTTAGTATTCAAGTATTCTTTCTTGATTACCAATTCTCGAATTCCATCTGCAGTGTGACTGCCTACACGCTACAAGATGACGCGCTACACAGCGGTGAACTCGACTACATAACGGAGGTAACGAGCCAGAATTCAGAGACGATTTCAGTAACTGCATGCTTTCTAAATTCCTAACTCAGTGCTATGTTTTTACCAATCAAAGCTGCGTTGATCCGGTACTCAATAGCAGGGAACTTCCTCGGTTTGCCGGCGATAACTGTCATGGTAACAGATCTCTGAACTTCTTGTACTTTCTTAAGAAATTTTCACAATGCTTGAGAGATAACAATTTAACATGGCTGGCAAAACTGGTGATCAATCTGTCAGGTTGGGCATGATAAGGGCGGGCTGCCCATCGGTCTTCAGTTCATCGGCAGGCCGTGGTCCGAAGCGACTCTGCTCCACATCGCATTCGCGATGCAGGCAAGTTTAAATCAACAATATGTCTAAAGAAACAGTTACAATCTCTGCGGAATGGAACAGTTTCCCTTGAAATTTGTGCATTCAAACATGCCGGGAGATGTGTCTCGACGAATTTCCTAGCACTGATCACTGAAACCTCCTGCGATTTTGGTTGGCTGCAGGAAGCCTGCAACAAGAACTACAGAAAGCCCGCAGTGTTCTATGATCTCCTCAAGAAAGACTGAGACAGTGATCAGGAAACCTGCATATATGTCGTCGATCAGCACGTCGTTCTGATCGAGTCTACGTTGAAGCGAATATCGTGAAATCAATGTGACGAAAATGCAGCACATTATTGCAGCAACTAAAGGCAGCTTACCTTGACCACCCTGTAGTGTTCTTCTGTGTGTGTAAAATACAGGATCTGGAAGAAAGGAAGCTAAAGTTAGCCCAAGTTCAGTAGCAGTTTAGGCTCAGTGGATTCAGTTTGATGTGATCTGTAACTACGAACGATTTGTTATCTGTAACTACGAACGATTTGTTACGATCGTGCAAAACTATATGTAGTGTGAAATTTCATCTAGATGGATGTGTTTAGTTAACTCGTACTGGTAGCTGCTCGAGATTTGTGAAAGGAAAATTAGAGAGGGGAAGAAACAATGAAGGATAGCCGAATCAATCTGACATGTGGGGTCACGGGAGCGGTACAGCCCAATCTGGATTGTCAGCGCCACGAACGCGCGAACACGTGGTGGCGGGGCGCAAACCACAGACGTGGCGACGAGCAACTCCAATTATTATTTCGCGGATGGACGATATTGCCCCGCTGCCCATGTGGTACCAATGCGCCCTCTTCTCGGGGCAAAACGGTCAACACATCTCAGAGCTGAGTTTAACCTGAGAGAAGCGTAGTCACTCCCCATTTACGGGAAAGTTCGAGGGAAAATGCTAAGGTGAACACAGAATCACATACACCTATTATTTTAAAATTTTGAAAATTATGTATGAAAAAAATTCATACATATATATATCATAGAGTGAAGTATGCACAGGTAAATTTTTGTAAAATAATATGCCTATTTATGACATGTGGAAAAAATAAATATGTTTCCTTTTCTATACACTACTATTCATGTTTATCCAATGTGTTTTCTTATTTTTTTACACAGGTCACAAATTGATATATTATTTTACAAAAATTTAACTGTATATACTTCATTCCATGATATACATGTATACATTTTTTCAGATTTTTTCAAAACTTAAAAATGTGATTTTCAATTTTTTTAAATAATGGGTGCACCTACCTCCGTGAGCACAAAATCCTCACTCAAAGTTTGAGGTGCTATTTAAATAAGCAATGTAACTATAGATCAGTTATAAAACCCGTAGATTGGTAAACGAAAAATGTTTTCGAAGAGTTAAACTACTGTTTTTATAATGAATATGTCATTTAATTTAAAAAATATTAAACTGTATACCGAAACTAGGCGAAATCTAACAATGCCTCTTTTATGGCTATTCTTTTTAAAGCAAAAAACTAAGAGCACAGTTGGTTCATTACTAGACTTTGCCGAAATTTAACTACCTGCTTGAAAGTGTTTGGTTCGTCGGCACAATTTTAACATACCATACGGTTTCTTAATCATGTGATACATATATCATAGACTCGTTGTTTTACTAAAACTTACCTAAAATATGGCTAACTATTTACGTGTTACTTACCCAACCAAACATACCCTAATTCCCCCAGAAAATACTATATATCCACGTGTATATCTTAAAGTGAGCACATAGAATATTGAATCTGCAACTATGAATTGGATTCTCCTAATGTTTTATTGATGCTTTAAAATATGATTTTTTGTGTTGTGATCAATTATGATTGCAAGCTTAAATACTAGCAATAATCAAAGCTAGCGGTGAGCATACTCAATGCATTTCTCCTTAGCAAGGGAGCTGCTTAACGGCCCATATTCCAAATCCATTCTGATTTGTACACACCAACTGAGGGACAATGGCATATAACACGTTTGGAAAAGAGCGCTTCTCGTGAGATGTAGGAGGTGACTAACGAGGCGACCTATAGCCACCGCTAAACACCCGCTCCTCCTGCCCTCCTCTCTCGCTACCGTCAGTGGCAGCCTCCGGTCGGTCAGTGACGGCAGGCCTTCTTGTTATGCTGCGCTCTTCTAACTTTCTCACACACACCCCTCATCTGCTGTTGTCGCCCTCCGTTGCTCCATGAGTGGATCTAGCCATGCGCCCGTCGGGTACTGGTGGCTAGCCTCCCATCGATGGTGCTTCTCTAGTGTTGACATGCGCGGGTTGCTGGGCGCGTGACTGCTTCGGATTGGCTTGGATCTAACAGCAGAGGCTGCAAGGTTTGGCTGATCGGGCAGCTCCAATGATGGCTAACTGGCGTGCTGCAGTACAGTGGCATTCATTGTGTGTGGGTGTGTGATGTCAGGGCTCCTCTCCAAAGGGGGGCAACTCAACGCGTCCTGAAAACTGGGACGGTGGCCCCGAGAGGTGGTGCGATGGCCATGGCCAGTGGCTCTACGTGTCGTAGGCTGTGGGGCTATCGACTTAGTCTCATGGTGCTGTGGCGGCCTAGGCTGCCATGCGCCTGCCTCGTCCAGGTGGTGAGGCGGTGTGGGTTGTGGTGTTCTAGGCCGTCGGCTTGGATGGTGGCAACAGGTCACTATGGTGGGCGTCATGGAGGCCGACAGGCTGCGCGTGGCCATTTGGTTCATGCAGGGTCCGGTCAGTGCGTGGTAGGGTGTGGGGTTCTAGGTGAAAGCCTTGCTTCGGCTTTTGCCGAAGTCCGTGATGGCACCCTTGGGCGGAGTTCCCCTCGTTGGGAGCGTTACTGTGGACTGCCTACACCTCCCCTTCGGGGTGTCTCCGAGTGAAAACCCAGATCAATGTTGTCGGATCGAGCTATGGTGACGTCTTCGACGTCGTTTCCTCCTGGAGGCATTGCTTTGGAGCCTATGTCCCGCGTCTAGGCTACCGACACCTGTTGGCTTGTGACATGGTATCAACGTCGGCTTGAGGCCGATCTAGCAGCAACAATGCCACTCGACGGTGATCTTGGCTGGCGTCTTGTCCTGCTCCTTCGATGATGCTAGGGATCGTGAAGTTGAAGCTACAGTGTGGTGTTGCGCGATGTGGTGACGATGCCATGTGATTATCAAAGCTAGGCTGGCACATGTCGAACAGTTTTGGCGGCTTTGACGCTTCAGCTAGGGCCCTTGCTCTCCGGTGCTTTCTTTGGCGAAGTCGGAATCATCTTGTCATGAGTGCGATGGTGACAATGATGACGTCAGAGTCTTTCTCAGTGGGTAGGATGCCCCGTCTGTGTGTGTTAGGCTTGGCCGACTTGTTGCCGCGGTTGGGGTTGTTTGGCGGCGCTCCGCCCTAGTTTAGTTAGGTTGTGAGTCTGGTTTTCCCTTAATTAACCGTGCATTGTAGGTTTGGTCCCGTGTTTCCTTTAAAATGGGGTACTCTCTTCTTATATTGCATTGACAGAGCTCCTGCTCTCGATTGTCGATTTAGCAAAAAGATAGATAATAGCATGTGAAGGTTTTTGTTGCTCTTTCCGTGGCATCAAGGATTTCATCGATCCTCTACAAGCATGTTCGAGAGGCAATCTGTCTAAACTTGGTGAGGAATTCTGCATGGGAGGAAATAATTATTCTTATTTCCTGCAAAACCGCCTTTCAAGCGTTAGCGTCATTGGGGAATGGATACTTCTTGTAAATCTCCTCAAGCGCTTCGATCCTATTTTTGACCTCTATTTTCATTTCCAAAAATTCCTTCCTAGCTTCAAGCTTTTCTTTCGGTTCTCGTATTTGTTGGGGCTTAGACTCACTTTTGTGTCATTGCGAAGAGAGGGCATGTGGTTGAGGGTGGTGCCGCTCTTTTTGGGAAAAGAGGGAAGCTTTTGGATATTTGGCGAGCCAAGAGGGAGGGAGGAAGGGTTGTAAAGAGGTTTGGCTAGGCTTTTGACATCTTAGCATCTTGGTTCACTTAATCATATTATAAAAAACAAATGCACACACCTTCTAGTCGATATCGAAAAAGAGAAGGCATGTAGGTTATCCTTATATCAGCGTACTTTACTGTACCACCTTCCAAGATAAACTGATAGAATATAGATTATATTTGTTTTAACTAGTGTCTCTAAAGCGTCTTACTTAATGAGATTCTATGTGTCACACTATGTTAACAAAATCTATAGCCATAAGTGCGGTGGGCCCGATACCAAGAACCCTCCCGAAGTAACTTTCCCCACGCTACAGTGTTCTGAGGCGATTAGGTGGCGATTTCGCCCTCCTGCTAGCGTGCCCGGCGGTTCGCCCTGGCTCCGATGGCCTTTGGCTTTGGGAGGTGCGGCGGACCGTGGCTCCTCGCCGGCGGTGGGCTTTTGGTTCTTGTTTGTAGGTTTAGGTCTCCTGTTGAAGACGGCGAAGCGGTGGTGGCGTCTCGGCCTGGATTTTGTTCTCCCCGCTTCGTCCCTGCTCCGTCGATGTTTCTTCCGGCACCGACGGGAAGCGTGTGGAGTGTCCTGTCCGCTGCTTCCTCTGCGGAGCTGGCGTTTGCTTTTGTTCAGGGAGGAGTTTGGTGGTCTTCTTCGGCGCTACTTCGGCGACGACGACGGTGGCCCTGAGGCTCCTCCTGCTAGCTGCTTCCATCGTCTTGCTTGCGTGCTGGTCAGCGGGCTTCGCCGGTGGAGAGATCTCTGCGACCGGGCTCACCTTCGCGTTCTTCTTGGGGATGGGGCGATTCTCCCGCCGTTGTGTTTCTCAGCGATGCTTTTGCTCCACCTCTCGCGGTGGACTTCTATTGCGGCGTTTGTACCGAAGCTTCGGCTTCTGATCCCGTTGCAGGTGCGTGAGCGGCGCTCGGTTATCCGTCTTCCTCTTCTCCGGCCAGTCGGCTCCGTGGTGCTTGGGCTCGACGGTGGAGCCTCCAAGAAAAGCAACGAAGAAGAAAGGCCTAGGGCCTATGTTGTTTTTTCTCCTTTATTAAGGTCCTTTGTGTCATGTTTTGTGCAATGTATTATTGACCTTAACATATTTCAGATATAAAAATGTCTTTCGAGTGTTTTCTCTATATAAAAAAATCTGTATAGAAAACCCAAATACAACGTTGGGATCAAATCGAATCGAAGACGAGTAGACGACGACGACCCATGGATGCACGAAAGGCCGGAACAACATCAACCACGTAACGTCCCCTCCCGCAGGGCCCACATGCAGTGACACGCCGATCTACCGTCGTCCACCCCGACAAGGACACCGGTGCCCCTCCTACCCGGCAACCACGACTCCTACATCCAAAGGGGCAAAACCGTCCACCTAAAAATGAACACCACGCCTCGCCGTGCTCCTCTCGTCTTCTTCTTCTCCCACCTCCCCAACGCAAACGCCGCCTCAGATCAGATCGCGAAAGCCGAACCAAATCCAAAGCGAGAATCCAAAAATCTCGAGAGCTCTCGCGGGAGGAGGAGGTCTCGGCGAGGAGGAGGAGGAGAGAAGACGTGAGAGCAGATCGCAGCAGCGGAAGGAGGAGCAAGATGTCGTCGGTGTTCAGCGGCGATGAGACCGCCCCCTTCTTCGGCTTTCTCGGCGCAGCCGCCGCGCTCATCTTTTCATGTACGGATTCCCTTCCACTTCTCGAAATTCCCCAGCTTTTGCGGCTTCCATGGGGGAAAGATTGGAGCTTTAGGCCTGCTCCTTCTCCGATCCATGGGGGAAAGATTGGAGCTTTGGGCTGCTCCTTCTCCGATCCGTCCGGATCGGCGGGTGTTCTTCCTTCGATCACGCTGCTCGTTCGATTTCCGTAGATTTGGTTCGTTAGCAGACGGCACGAACGCGCGCGCTCCCGTTTTGATCTGATCTGAAGAGCACTTGGATCATCCGTGCGATCGATCGTTGACGAGATCTCACCGCCTTCTTCCTCTGTGATTGGCTGGCTTGCAGGCATGGGGGCGGCCTACGGGACGGCCAAGAGCGGCGTAGGGGTGGCGTCCATGGGAGTCATGCGCCCGGAGCTCGTCATGAAGTCCATCGTGCCCGTCGTCATGGCCGGAGTGCTAGGTATCTACGGCCTCATTATCGCCGTCATCATCAGCACCGGGATCAACCCCAAGGCCAAGCCCTACTACCTCTTCGACGGATACGCCCACCTCTCGTCGGGGCTCGCCTGTGGGCTCGCTGGGCTCGCCGCCGGCATGGCCATCGGCATTGTCGGTGATGCTGGAGTCAGGTAAACACGCTTGTCTTCTCTTGTATTGTTATGCACATTGATTTTGCTGGAACTGGCATGTAGGTTGTTTTGTTAATACGTTAATTTGCCTGTTGTAATGCATATGCGTGTGTGCCTAGATAAGTGTAACTAGCATGTGAGTATTACATTAGACGATCTGTATTTGGGCGAATGACTCTGACCAATTTCATAGGCCTTGATCTATTTAGCTGATCTGATATGGATTTGCCTAGTATTGAAATCGTGTCACAAAAGCTATAGGTCTCTCTTAGCAGTTGTGCTTTCCAGTTATTGTTAATGGTGTCAAAGATACACATTACAAAAAGTAAATGGCAGGGACACATTGGATTATTCTCTATATAAATCCAGTTACATGATGTGTTTATAGCTAGCTCATTGATGGGCTGAAGCCTCGAGGTGAACTTATTTTTGATCTTATTATCAACATTTCTCTATACATGGCATGACTACTGTATTAATTGTCTTAGTAAGTAATCCTAATTTACACAAAATGACAATGAGGTTACTTCTTCCCAAGACTGCTTATTTACAGATCCTGTATTTTTGTTGTGTTTGTTAAACCAAATGTTGTATATAGTCGATTTATTTATTGTGGCTTTATGTTTTGATGTATTGTTTAACTAACAAAAACACTTTTTAGTGGAAAAAGGGATACTATTGTTAATTTATAATATACTTTCAACTTTATGCTTTATGTTTGTCTTGGTCTTTGTAGTTTCCTAGTTGTTCTTTCATCTCTGAGATCGTGGATTTTGTGTCTGTAAGTTGTTTCCACTATTTACACATCCTGTCACGCACCAAAGGAATTTCCAAACTTGGAGCTATAATTTGTGCTTTAGGCTTTAACGTTTCACTATATCAGAAAGATCTTTCTTTACTTTTGAATAGTTTGTGGCTTGATATGGTGAAAGGCGAGAAAAGATATAATTATTTTAGGCTTTAAGGTGTTGTCCAGGTTTAAAAGATATTTCTATTCTATACTAGTTTGTGGCTTTGTATGCTGAATTCGGTCCACATGTATTCTACTCCCATTTCTGCAAATCATCCCCTATTCTGATCATTGTCATGTTCTGCAGGGCGAATGCGCAGCAGCCGAAGCTGTTTGTGGGTATGATCCTCATCCTCATCTTCGCAGAGGCGCTTGCCCTCTACGGCCTCATCGTCGGCATCATCCTGTCATCCCGAGCTGGCCAATCTCGTGCCGATTAGGCATGTCTCCACACGTGGCCCTGTGCTGCCTCTTGTTTTATATTATTAAGACAACAAGCTGCGCTTAGAGCTTATCATGTCTAGTTTTCATTCTTCTGTTGGGTCGAGTAAAAACATCTGTAGCCAAGGGAGGTTTGCCCTTGCTGTACCATTCTTTTTCTGTCATGACGGTGACTGGTGGTTGATGGTTATTTATGCACAGTTTTTTTCGGGTCTGGCTGGACGGTGCTGTAATCTGGTGAATAAGCAAGAACGTGCAATTCAATGGAGCTTAAGACTCTTTTGTTCATTAATCCTCTTATTCTGTTTATTCGTTCTTGTGACTCGCGATTTTTGCAAGCCAAAACTGCACATCGTTTTCAACCTAGTACCAGTTATCGCAAAAATCCTTCTATTGAAACCTTTGCCGTTTGTGGCAATAATTGCTTGTTTGTTTGCTGGAAGAAAAATGTAGCTAAAATTTAGCAATCCCTATAGAGCTTGGGCGCCTGGCCCCATTTGATTTCCAAACCAAAGTTAGTAATCCTCATGTGATTTTGGTAACGTTTGGCACCACATTGGCTCTCTTGTTCGTAGCAAACCAAACAAACAACTTACGTAAAGTTAACAAATTTTAGCATGGCAATGGTTACAACTTACAACCAAATCATTTCCTTCTTTTTGACAAGTTTTGGTGGTGTTAGTTTTTGCACTGTCAAGTTTTGGCTTGCCATTTTTTCAGTAGACCAACCAAGTGCAATCCCCATTTGAAATGGAGATTTTTCTGTAGAAATTTAATTACATTATTTTACGTGGAATTTCTGCATTTCAAACGAAGAAATTTATAGCATGCGCTGCCTATCTTTATGTTATATGATGGTAGTAAACTAGTAATCTCCACAAACCCCAGTGCCCTCAAGGTGGAGATGTGCAAATTTTGTGACACAAATGAGGATAACTATCTAGGGGTGTCAAACATATGTGAATTTTTACTACCGTACTCTGTAGGATATGAATTAGATTTTTCCATCCGGTTATTCTCTCCTTTTATATTGATATTCGAATTGCATACATAATTGCCACACGGAATACTATCCAAATTATTGTATTTGTATTATTCAATAAAGATACATGTTTTAGTTTGAGTAAATTTTATTTTGCCATATATTTGTCGCAAGTTGTCTTCAACTTGCACCACATTCAAAGAAAGGTTAATTGGTTCCATGCCATTACAATTCTCTCAGCTTTGCAATATGCCATTATAACTCTGGATCTTTGCAATATGCCACTACTATTTTCCTATACTTTGCTATATGCCATTATCATCATTTACCCCTAATACTATGTCAATACGGTACACGTATTTCTACCAAATTTTGGTACGGACCAAATGCCCTTGGCCCAAACCAATTAGCCGTCCGCCCGTCACCCGGTCGAACCCACCGAAACCACACTCCCGCTTTTTCCTTCTCTGCCCGCGAACCCTAGCGCCAGGGCGGCGGCGGCGCAAGCAGCGGCGGCCAGCAGCGCAAGCAGCGGCGGCGACGGCGCAACCAGCGGCGGCGGCGCAACAAGCCAGCGAACCCTAGCGCGAGGGCGGCGACGGCGGCGCAACCAGCGACGGCGGCGGCGCAAGCAGCGGCGGCCAGCAGCGCAACCAGCGACGGCGGCGGCTCAACCAGCGGCGGCGGCGCAACAAGCGACGGCGGCGGCTCAACCAGCGGCGGCCAGCATGGAGGACCGGACCCGGCGAGCACATCCCAGCGGGAAGAGCTGACGCGTGTGCTCGCCCACGCCCTCCTTGCTCGTCTCGGCCGCCGGCGGCCACCCCTGCTCCGACGACATCCAGGTTGGCGACATCCAGGTTGCTCCGACGACCCCCTCTCTCTCTCCTTGTTGTTTCTTATAGTTCGTGGCGCCGGCGAGGCCCCCTGCTCCGGCTGCAAGCTGATGATGGAGTCGCCGCCCCCAAAAGCGTTGTATGTACTGTGACCTAAGCTCGAAATTCTGAATAGAATTGCTATGTGCTGTGATTTTGTTCCTGTTCTGTGTTCATTGGTGTTTCGTAGGTTGGAGGGTAGGAATGATTTTAGTGTAGAATTAGTTGTGGAGGCATATGTCTTGCATGATGGTGACGGTAGGAGGTCGTATGTGAAGGGCAGAACACTCAAATGGAGTGTAGACTCAGAGGACTTCACACTTGATGTGCTGATGGTTTGCTTAGGCAGTGAGTTGAGGGTTGGGAGGACCCAGAACAGTACTGTGTGGTATTTTGACAAGCTCAGAGGGGAAGATGTTAGGATTGTCAACCCAGAACAACTTCCTAAGGTGTTTGACATGTACAGAGCAGAGAAAAAACTTCGATTGATAATTTTAGTGCTTGAGGAGTCTTGTTCTACAACTTCTGTAGTTGACAATCTGGTCTATGTAGCTGCACCTATTGTTCCTGCTGATGATGTGTTGTTGCTTGCTAACCAAGAGTGTCTAACATCACGAATAGTAGATTCTTGTCAGTCTAGTGCTAGCAATACATATGAGCGATCTACGTTTGTGCAAAGTGCAGCAGAGCCATCTGCAGTAGTGCAAAGTACAGCAGAGCCAGCTGCAGTAGTGGAAAGTAACCCATTTGACATAGTTGAGGAATATGTTGGTGTTGATGATGAGTACCTGTATGGTGCTGATCTAAGTAATTCGAATGCACATATAGTTGCAGTTGTTAATGGTACAGATGAGGTTGTGTACAATGAAGAGGAAGAACACTTGGGTGATGATGTGGTCGTGCACCATGAAGAGGAAGAGGTCTTTGACCTTGACCCATTTGAGTTCACTGTGCAGCATGACCATGAGAACCCAAACATCAGTCTTGGGGCTCTCTTTCCTGACATGGTAACATTCAGAAAAGCTATAAGGCACCATGCTGTTACGACAGGCTACAAACTTGCAAATATAAGAACAGATAGAACTAGATTATTGCTAACTGTGCTTACGAGGATTGTGAATGGCGCATACATGCGTCTAGACTCCAGAACGGTAGAACAATCATGGTATGTTTATTTGCTTACATGTTTAACATATATTGCTTATGTATGTGCATGTGTGTTAATTCTGGATATGTTAATTTTGCAATGTGTAGATAAAAACTCTACCAACTCAGCACAATTGCCCAACTACCAAGTTGGTTGAGGGAAAAATGGCTTCAAAAGGCTGGGTTGCAGATCGGATTGCTGATTGGGTCAAGAAAACCCTGGTGTTGGTGCAAGTCAGGCTAAAGCAAAGCTGCAGGATGAATACAACATCAAGCTCAAATACTCCAAGGCTTGGGCAGGTATGAGAGTAGCACTAGACCAAATTCATGGTAGTTATGAAGATAGTTTCCAACTGCTTTTCAACTGGAAAGCTGAGATAGAAAAGAAAAGTCCAGGCAGCATTGTAGAGATAGAACTGTTAAAAGATGAAGATAAATATCATTTCAACAGAGTATTTGTTGCATTCAAGCCCTGCATAGATGGTTTCTTAGCTGGTTGTAGGCCTTATGTTGGGGTGGACTCAACAGCTCTTAATGGCAAGTTCAAGGGTCAGTTAGCATCAGCAACTGCTGTAGATGGTCACAACTGGTTGTATTATGTAGCATTTGCAGTTTTTGATTCTGAAACTGGTGACAACTGGGAATGGTTCATGAGAATGTTGCGTAGAGCTATAGGTTGCCCACCCGGCCTTGTTATTTCCAGTGATGCATGCAAAGGATTAGAGACTGCTATCAATGATGTGTTCCCTGATTGTGAGAACAGAGAGTGCATGAGGCGCTTGTATACAAATTTCATGAAGAAGTTTCATGGTAAAGTCTACACGGATAACCTTTACCCAGCTGCAATGGCCTTCACTGAAGCCAAATTTAAGCATCATATGTTAGAGATGCATGTAGCCAATCCAGAATCCATAGAATTTCTAGAAAAACATCACTCTAGGTTGTGGTACAGATGTGGTTTTCTCACCGGCTAGTAAGGTCGACTATCTCACAAATAACATATTGAGAGTTTCAACAAGCAAATTAAAGACTTCAAGGGGCTCAATGTTTGTGAGCTTCTTGATAGGATTAGGGAGCTCATCATGGAGAAATTCAAAATTAGAAGACAGGTTGCTGCAAGATTACCTGGCAGAATTCTTCCACATATCATTAAGCAACTAAATGCTCTTAGCAAAACCATTGGTAAAAACAAGATTGTCTGGACAAATGAATATGAGGCAGAAGTAACTTTGTTGGAAGTGAAATATGTCAAGAGGCATATTGTCAATCTAAAGGATAGCACATGTACTTGTAGAGTTTTTCAAGTTTCAGGGAAGCCATGCATACATGCATTGGCCTTCATTTGTAACAACAGAGGTGCTGAGATCCAGACATATGTGGATGCCTACTTCTATGGAAAAGTTCAAGGCAACATATGTTGGGTCCATTCCTGCAATGACAGACCGGTCACAGTGGGTAAAAGTGGATTTGGGCTTCAAAGTGTACCCTCCTTTGCAGCAAACAGTGGCTGGTAGACCGAGAGTCCAGAGAATTAGAGGGTGCTTTGAACCTGGAAGAAAACAAGTTAAGTGCAAGAGATGTGGTGGGTTTGGGCACTTCATGAAGACATGCAAAATCCCTAATCCTGAAGAAATGGCAGATGGAGTGGATGATACACCCACAGAAGATGTCGCTCCATCATCTACAAGGAAGAGGTACTGTAATCTGCTCACAATGCCTATTTCACATGTTTTCTATGTTCATTCAGAATTAATCTATCTTTGACATGCTTTCTATGTTGACAATGCAGGAAAACAAGTGGTGCTACAGCTTGTACAGAAGATGGTGATGCCATAGATGATGAACCAATCGCCAATCTAATAAGGTAACACATATGTTCAGCTGTTCAGCTTCTACATAATTTATCCTTATCCTATGATCACTAAAACTGATGCAAGCAAATATGGCCATGCAGAAAAAAGGCCAAGACACCAACCAAGACCAAGACCCCAACCAAGGCCAAGACACCAACCAAGGCCAAGACCCCCATGAAGAAGGCTACAATTGCAAAAGAAAAGGCCAAGACCCCCGTGAAGAAGGCTACAATTGCAAAAGAGAAAACCAAGACCCCAACCAAGGCCAAGACCCCCGTGAAGAAGGCTACAATTGCAAAAGAGAAGGCCAAGACCCCAACCAAGGCTACAGGTGCAAAAGAGAAGGCCAAGATCCCTGCGAAGAAGGTTGCAGCTCCAAAAGAGAAAGCCAAGATGCCTTTGAAGAAGGCTGCAACAACAAAAGAGAGGGCCAAGACTACAACAAAAGGCAAAAACAAAAAAACAAAAAATGTTCCATTTGCTCTTACAATTGCTCCAATACAGCAGCCTTCACTTGCCCCCAAGAGGAGTCTTCTCCATTGGCTTGGTGGCTAGCAACTTGGAGTTTGTATGAGCTGGACTTGCTTTTGTGAACTTTGTTTGTGAACTGATTGGTGAACTTTGTGTGAACTTATTTGTGAACTTTGTGTGTGAACTGATGACTTGCTATGCTGTTATAATGCTATAATGCTTTGAGAACTGCTATTAGTGACCGTGAAAATTGCTTATTATGATGTTGTTAAAGTTCCTGTTATAATGCTGTCAAAATGCTGTCAAAGTTGAGGTTGAAATGCTGCCAATATGCTGTCAAAATTTGGTTCAAATTGTTGTAAAAATGTAGTACCAAACAGCCCACATATGGTGAAAATTTTGGTCTGAATGCTGTGCTCGGTTTGGTCCTGACATGGCACAGGGGCATTTGATGTCCATACAGAAATACAAGAGTAAATACGTGTAAATACTGAACCGTTATTGCCTCTAGATGATGATAATGGCATATAACAAAGCAGAAGAGAATTGTAATGGCATATTGCAAAGAGCCAGAGTTATAATGGCATATTGCAAAGCTGAGAGAATTGTAATGGCATGGAACCAATTTTTTTTTGACACTTAAGATTTTATTCAAACCACTCCACATAATCCTTATATACATGTTACAAACTGAAGTGTGCAAAACTACACATTGAGATTACTTAGAAGAGCTTTAGTAGGACATAATTCTTTGTTGTGTGCTGATCCTAAGCAAGCAAAGAAGCATTGCCCAGCATCATGAAAGTTGTAAGCATTTTGAGCTAACTTGTGGGCTGTCTTATTACTTTCTCTTTTAATTTTAAACACTCTGCATTGCATTGCCTTCGTGTTCTTGATGAACTGACTAACATGGGCCTTGATCTTCCAATGACCTGGATGTTCTTGTAGATTCCTTCTTGCTGCTGCTTCCGCCAATGTTTGATTATCTGTTAGGAAGTTAGGCTTCTGCACCTGCAATGTTCTGGCTATAACCGAAGCCAATTCCAATGCCTGAGCTTCAGCCTGCAAAGGAGTTCCTGCTTGCGAGATTGCCTGTATGAAGATTGCTTTGAAAGGCTGACTTCCTGACCAATGAAGGAGTAGACCCAATCCTGCTTTCTTCATTGAACCTGCAAGATTAGATGAAGTAGTGTTTGCCTCCTTCCATGCTGCATCAGTGAATAGATTAGGTCCTTTAGCAAATCTTTCTTTGTCAAATTTGAGAGAGATTAAATTCTGAATTTGAGGAGTGGGGCTGTGATGTGTTATTCCATAGCTTTGGTCTTCGATTTGTTGAGCACTAAGCAATGCCTTTGCCTCCTGAATAACATGTAAAGGATTTGAATCTTTTTTGTTGAAAGTAATGTCGTTCCTTGCTTTCCAAATTGCCTACATTATAAGCCAGATCATCGCTCTTTCGTGCTTAACTGCAAAAAGAGAAAACATATAGTGGATAGTTTCCTGTACCGTTTTATATCCCTGATGAACTAGACCTTCCACCTTGAGCCCGAAACATGAAGCAAACTAGACCCTGCAAGAGTACTCACAAGCGAAGAATAGATGGAAGTCATCCTCATCTAAACCACATCTTTTACATTCCTTACCTACATGTGAAGATCTTGCTGCCAGCCTTATGCTAGTTGGAATAGCATTTCGTAGAACTCTCCATCCAAAGACCTGTACTCTTGGAGGAATAAAAGAATTCTTCCACACATCTTGTATGACCGAGCTAACTTGCAATGAAAAGGAATTACAATTTGCTGTAGTGATAGAAGTAGCAGGAGGTTTAAAACACTTGTAGGCACTTTTAGTCGTACAGATTCCTGTAGGTGTATGTTTCCAAACAATGGTATCATCAACATCGTCATGATTTATGGTTATATCCTTTATCATTTTGACATATATCATGACCAAAAAGTCTAGATATTAAATCTAGGTTCCAATTTTTCTTGTTTGGAAGCCAAAGATCTGAAATAGTAGCAGGGTAGATGAAATCTCTATCTTGAATTTGAAGATGAGAATGAATATTTTTCCATTCAGCAAACCAAGGTTGGGACCAAATAGAAGTATTGCCTTTCGAAATTTGAAGAGTACATGCATTAAGCATAGGGTCTTGTACCTTTAAAATGGAACTCCAGAAAGCTGATTTTGGAACTTGGCTAGATGCTGTCCAAAAGGATCCATTAGGAAAATATTTGGCTTTCAGTACCTGAGAAGTGGTGCTTTCTGGGTTTGCTATTATCCTCCAGGCAGCTGAAGATAGTAATGCTTTATTAACTGCTCCTAAATCTCTTATCCCCAATCCTCCTTCTTTTTTGGGCCTGCAGATTTCTGACCAAGCTTTCAAATAAAGTAGCTTAGATTTTTGTCCTTCCTGAATTCCTGTCCACCAAAAATCTCTAATAATAGCAGTCAACTTGGCAATAGATTTTTTTGTGAACATTATATTTGACATATAGTAAACAGGAAGGGATGAAAACACAGACTTTATAAGAGTTACTCTGGCAGCATGAGAAAGTTTGTTGGCTTTATATGTGTTCAACTTTGCTTTAAATTTATCTAAGACAAACGAATAAGCCATTGATCTATTTTTCGAAGGCAGGATTAAGGGATGACCAAGATGCATAGTGGTGCTATCCATCTCTTTAACAGGAAAAATATTCATGATGTTAGTTTTGTCTTGTTGAGAAACATTAGCACTAAAGAGAATAGCAGATTTAGCCAAATTTGGAATCTGACCTGACACATTACAGAACCTATGCAAAGTATTCCAAATGGTTGAAGCTTCTTGCTGCTGTGCTCTACCACAAACAATAAGATCATCAGCAAACATAAGAGAGTGAATCTGAGGACAGTTAGGCCCGAGAGTTATACCGTGGAGTTGCTGATTATTAAGCTCATGCTGAAGAGAGATTGCAAGTTCATTGATAGCCATAATAAAAAGGTAGGGAGATAAGGGACAACCTTGTCTGATTCCCCTGTAGCTTCTGAACTTTCCATAGTGATGACCATTAATTATTATGGAGAAGGTAGGAGAAGAGATGCAAGCTTGAACTAGTTTAATGAAATGTTCACTAAAACCTTGATTGTGCAAAGCTTTGACAATAAAAGACCACTCAATTCTATCAAAGGCTTTAGCTAAGTCTATTTTCAACATAAAGGCTTTTTGTTTCCAAGATTTAAGACAAAAAGAATGGGAAATTTCTTGACCCAAAATGATGTTATTAGAAATTCTTCTACCTTTAATAAAAGCTTGCTGGGAGTCAAGGATTTGATTTGGGAGATGAGGTTTAATTCTATTAGCCAAGGACTTGGAGATAATTTTATAAATAACATTGCAAAGGCTTATAGGCCTAAAATCCTGTGGGTACATGGAGTTGATTTTTTTAGGAATGAGAGCAATGCTTGTCTGATTGAGAGCAGAATGAAGAATACATTGGCTGTAGAATTTATGAATAAGAGATGTGATATCTTCAGCTATCCAACTCCAAGCCGATTTATAGAATGCAGCATTCAAACCATCTGGACCAGGAGAAGCTCCATTTCTCATTTCTTTAAGAATAGACCAGATTTCTTCCTTACCTGGGATGGAGTTCGTAAACTCATCCTGGATGGTTGCATTGCTACTTTCCTGCATATCTATCTCGTTGACATGATCATTAGAAGAGAAAATATTCTGAAAGTAACAAATAAAATTGTAAGCAATTCCTCTGGATCATAAGTTGTATTTCCCTGATTATTGATTAAAGAAACAATTCTATTTCTTCTTCTACGCTTTTGAACAGAAGCATGGAAGTAACTGGTATTTCTATCTCCTTGGGTGGCCCAATGCTTTTTAGCCCGCTGCTTGTAAAATTCAGTTAATTTAGAAAGAGTATGCTCATAGTTACAAACTAGTTCATATTCCTTAGAAAAGCTTTGAGGATTGATGGGAGAACATTGAATGTCATTAATCTGGTTTTCTATAAAAGCTAACTGGTCCTGAAGAGGTTTCTTTTTTTTTACTCCAGACCTTTAAAGAATTTCCCATGTGTCTTGTTCTCGTAGAGAATGGTTGGTGCTGAGTTTGCCTCCAAGCTTTCTTTGCTGTATCCTGAAAATCACGTTCCTGTATCCACCAATTCTCAAATTTAAAGTGATAGTTTGGTTTTTTAATTTTAGAGTGGAGAAAAGCTAGAATAGGGCCATGATCACTGAGGATAATTGGGAGATTATAAATATTAGCATCAGGAAAAAGAGCACACCATTCAGCATTGGCTAAGCACCTATCCAATCTCTCATAAGTAGGAATGGAAGCATATCTTCTATTAGTCCAAGTGTAAGCCGGCCCGTTATAACCCAGATCTATGAAACCACAATTCTTAACAAAGTTACAGAAAGTGCGGAAGCGAGCATAATTAACATTATCATTACTTTTTTCATGAGGATACATCAAGTCATTCAGGTCTCCCATACAGAACAGAGGCTTTCCAGGATTTGCTTCAACAAAAGAGGAAACCTCTTTCCAAATATCACTAGTTCTGGCATGGTTAGGATCACCGTACATGCACACTAATATGAAGGCCTCATTAGTAGTGGTATTAACAAGGGAGGCTAAGATTAAACTAGAACTAGCACTGATAATATTAAGGTCAATATCGGCGTCCCACAAAAGCCAAAGCCCTCCAGAACGACCCACGGAAGGAACTACAAAACTATTAGCAATATTAAAGCGGTTAGACAGATGAGAATTATTAAATTTAGAAGATTTAGTTTCTGAGAGGAAAATTACCTTAGCATTGGTTGAGCGTATCAGCTGGGCAAGGTAGGTCATTTTGTTGCTGTCGAGGCTCCTGCCCACGCCTCGACAATTCCAAGAGATAATACTCATTGCGCCCGTGGCGCCTTTAAGGCTGGCGCCGCTGCCTGATTTTCAGAGTTGTGCAGGTTGTCTTCAGTCCCCTCCAGGTTGCTTGATTCAACGTTGTCCATATCCATACCCTCAGCGCAGGCTGTGACTTTTCGTGAAGGCTCTGAGGCATGCATAATAGCTTCCAAATGATTGCTGGTATTGCTGCCATTCCAGGTATTGGCAGCAATTTGCTGTGCCTGCTGAACAACTTCAGATATGCAGTTATTAGGAATACCTTTATTGTATATTGAGTGAAAGGTTATGTTCTGTTCAGATCCCGCCTTTCTTTCATCCCAACGGTTCCTTCTTTTTGAGCTGAACTTTCTTCGAACTGCCAATGGAGACTGAGTTGTTCCTTCATTGAATTTGCACGTGGAGAGTTGTAGCTGTTGGGAGGCTGGAGACAATTGCTGAGAAATTGGACCATCCACAGCACTACCAGGGTCTTGTCCATATCTAAGATGTGGAGGACGGTACACATCATGCGTAACTGAAGCAGTAGGAAGCGAAGAAGCTGTACCAGAGTGTTGAGGAGATGCAGGTGGGATTGATCTGAATTTGGTATGACCATGAACCTTTCGAAATTCTTCGGCTGGGAGGGCTTCTATTTCTGCCTGCCTTTTTAGACTCTGTTGAGGAACAGGAATTTCCAATGAATGCTGCTTGTTGATGGTATCATAGGTAGAGGGATTAAGAACTCCAGTGGTTGGCTGCGGAAGCATGAGGGCTCGATTGGCATGGCCTTGAGATGGTGTTAGCTGATTATTTGCATCCAATGACTTGTCCGCTTTCATATATCTTCTATATTCCAGAGAAAGTCCTCCCAAAATGTTTGACTGATCAAAAGCAATCTGAGGGATTTTTGTTGCTTGTGAGGTCCAGATTCCAATATAAGAGAACGGAACAGAATCTGTACTGGCCTTGATGCTTTGGAGATGCATGATGAGCTTTCTTCTATTCGGGCAATGTTGCACTGAGTGGAACATCAAACCACAAAATATGCAAATCCTTTTGATTTTGTCATAGTTCAGATAGAAAAGAATGTATTCATTTGGAGTCACATAATACTTAACTTTATCTTTCACTGGGATATTGATATCCATTTTTGCATAAGCCTGAATATAGTCTTTCCTAACTGTCAGAGTGATTTCAGGAGGTGGGTGCAGATCTGAGGGATGAGCTACTTTATCTAAAACATATCTCATCAAATGAGGAGTTCTGAGTCTTTCCGGCACACCATAAACTCTGATTGGAACATATATATACTTGAATTGATAGTCATCAGCATTCTTATCTTCTTCCCTCGGATTAATCCATTCCAATAGCAGATTGTCGCTATCCAATGACCAGGGCTGCCTTTTGAGCACAAAGTCCATTGCATCAACATTTTTGAAATAAGCTATGTAAATAGCTGGCTTGATCTGATCAATAATCCAGTAATTATCTCCCCATGCTCTCAGCATCGCATTGTTCAAAGCTTGCAAAGGAATATTTCTTGGGGTACCTGAGGAGCTAGCAACTTTCATCAGCAGCTTGAATGGAGAATTCACTTCAGACCTCTGAAATTGTTCCTCCTGATACTCAATTTCAGCTTCTTCTGGGATTGTAATCTGTAAACTTCTCATAATAGCTGATAGATCCAAATCCTCCCGAGATGGATACTGTCCCTTTGAGGAGCTTACCTGTAAATTTTTACCATTTTTCTGCTCAACATCCAGAAGGGAGGGGGCTAAATCGTTAATACCTTGATCTTGAATCTCCTCTGACTGATTTGTTTCTTTCTCCCCAAACTGATTCTCCTTTTCCATAGCTTGATCAGTAGAATCTCCATGTTGTTTTCTCTTCTCTTCTTTATTCTTACAGGTGGAAACATGAGCTGGCAAATTCCCCGCATGGATTTGGGAACGGATTTGGGAACGGATTGGATTTTCTTGGGGGATTCTCTGGGACTTGAGCGAGTCAGGCGTAGAGTTGGAGGGAGGGTTCTCCGAGAGCTTCAGTGAGGCATGGGGGGAAGGGAGGGGGTGAGATCGGGTGGGTGAGAGGGATCCATGAGGGAATGGAAAAGCGAGGAAGACTGCTGGGTGGGGGACCGTCGGCAGCGAGCAGAGCTACAGCGGCGGTAAAACCTAGAGAGAGCGATATTTCGGCATCCGCCAGACACACCGTGTGTTGATGGAGGATCTGTTTGCATGGAACCAATTAACCCAAAGAAGAAATGACCATGTTATGCCACATTTTAGACCCACAATACTCATTTGCACCACATTCAAACTTTGAGCTGATTCTGGCAGCAGGGACCCACTGATGAGGCTTACATGGCGCGCCGTGGTGGCAACCACAAATGCCAAAGAAGCGTATTTTTGTTGGGTGTCTCCCGTGTGGTAGGTACAGCTCGAGCGGGTTAACTTTCATGGAGCTCAAGGAGGAAGCTTCAAGCGGCCGCCTCTGTGTCACCTCTCTGCTTTCCCTCGCTTTGAGCTTGACGGTTGGACGTGAACTGGGGCGTGGTGGCGAGCAAGTGCAAAGTGGGTGTGGCTTAACTCGCTTGCTCCAGAATGCCACTTCAGAAATGCCCAAACAAAATATGCTTCTGATTTGTCTTGCCACACAAGCAGAATCAACCCAAATTTTACATGTGGTGCAAGTAAGTATTACGGGTCTAAAATCTGGTGCAATATGGCCAATTTTTAAAAATATGGTGCAAGTTAACAACTTGTGACAAATAGGTGGTGTAAAATGAATTTACTCTTTTAGTTTTGTATGGCTAATTAGTTGGCCATTTTTGTTTACTTTTTGGGCGATTGATTTTTCAGTTTTCTATGAATTCATGTTTTTCTAGGTAAATAAATGAGGATAAGATATCACAATTATCTTGCATTTGAGTAGATATTCATTTTGAATTAAAATTTGTTATGATAACGCTCTCTCCGATCTAAAATAGAAGTAGTTTTGAACATTGATTCGGTCTTCAAATTGATATTTTGATAATCAATATCTTCAAAAATATGTTGTTTCAAATAAAAATAATTATATATTACGAAAGTATATTTCATGATGGATCTAGTAATATCAATTTTTCGTTGTAAGTATTGGTACTTTTTTTTAATATTGATGGCCAAACTTAAAAATATTTGACTGTCTGAGATTCTAAAACTACTTATATTTCTGATCAAAAGGAGTAGATTTTTATTCTAGTATATTCAAATATGTATTCGTATCCGTTTAGAAGTACGAATGTAAATGTGGTTTAGCCACCGTTATTCGATCTGCTGATACGCTATACCTGTCACATTTGTATGAATGTGCATTTTCTGTGAAAACTAGTCGAGAATGCGCGCCTTGGCGCGCGCCAGCAGACAAAAACTGACTTAATCACGTAATAGGAATTCCATTCTACCTAATCTTCTTAAGCGGGCGTCGAATTAATTCTCTGTTACATGTACTTCGGAGGGTTGAATCAAATTTGTGAACACTGAGCGGCTGGAACCATTGACAATGTGCCTTTGTGAAACTAGCATCATTCAACAACACAATTGAAAGAATGAGTTCACCAACACTTTGTTCCTAAAAAAATACAGAGATAGGGCAAGTGCTTAAAGCTTGGCGAGTGATCCAACTACAAGGTTGCCAGATAGAATAAAATTGCATAATCAATTAATACAGTCATTGCATAAAAACCAATATGCTCTCTTCACTCCAAAAGAACGTCATAATCATTGCATGATTATCACTATCCTCTATTACAATCAGTCCGGGAACCACAAAAACAGAATATTGTTTCTGAAACCCAAGGATGACCCTCAAACTCCTTCTGAAGCAAGCATATTCCAAACTCCTAACACTACATTCTCTGAAACTACTACAGCAATATGAGCACCGTATGAATTACACCAAAATTCATGACCTCCCTGGGTACTACATGCTCCCTGACACTGACATTATGTCCTCCAGCTAGTACATTACTCCGAGAGGAACTTGGTTTACGCAGAGCAGTATATAGAGTAGGAAATGAATTGCGCCATTCTCCATCTCTGCGTCTTTAAATGGAGTGTCAACGGGTCGACAGGGAAAACAATGTCCACCTAAGCTGAGCAGAACCTATCACCCTCCCATCAGCAGATAGGAATTGAAATTTGAAAGGGGTTGCCATGTCTAGTGTTCAGTGAAGAGATGGATCAGCAATAATAATGTTCTTAGATAAACCAGGTGCAAGTGTATTTGCACAGAACATTGTTTGGATGCCCTCCATTAATTAATAACACCAATCAGTCCTACCACTGAATAAACCCTTCAATAGTACCAGATATGAATTGTGTAGCAACACGCGAGGGAAGGGTGAACTTATTTTTTGTGGGAAAATGATGAACTACTATTCAAGAACAGGAGAACAATTAGTTACTTGTAAAAAGAGCTACAATTCCATCCAGGTACGGTGTCAAAATTTCGGGTGTGCAATTCTCACTGAAATTCAATATAGCAGACGCAGCATGTGCTTGTCAAGAAGGATAGTAACACAATAATCAATATGAGATAGCAAATTAATTCCTAATATGCATAATATAAATAGGTGATCAAAACTACCCGGTTATAAAAAAAAGTGGCATGAATTTCAGAAACTTTATATCACAATGCATGCAAAACATTAAACAGCATCAGTTTCAAATGCCCACTAAACACCGCATGGAGTTAATAAGTAAATGCCATATACGATGCAAATCTAATGCATATTAATTTCTCTGTTTTGCCACTGTGAGCAAGCAGCATCAGTTTCAAAAGCCAAGTAAACACCGGATGGAGTTAATAAGTAAATATCATATACCATGCAAATCTAATGCATATTAGTTTCTCCGTCTTGCCACTGTGAGCAAATAGGCCATGCACAACAAAAACTAAATGATATCTGTGGAGTCAAAATCCAGTCAAGTTATGCACGGCAAAAGGTTTAGAAAAATAAAAATGAATACTGTTATAATCAATTTATAGAAGACTTAGAAGGATCAGAAAGATTAAAGAGGAACGATGTCAGATTTGCACAGCCCAGAGGAGATAAAGGAGCCAGCCAGCCAGGCAAAAATTTGGAAAGGGGCATTTTATATGAAATTCAGAAAACTAAATTATTAATCCAAGTTAAGAACATACTTCAAGATAATTGTGATGATGCTTTTCACAAAGATCACTTCACTTTGTCGATTTGATATCAACCTTTCAGAAAGTAAATGTCAAAATATCTAATCTACTAAGGATAGCAGCTGGAGAATACAAAGGTAGTTTGCATTGTTGCTCACTTGCTTCCATATTGGTAATACTAATTTAGTCCAATAGATTGAATTGCTGTAACATTTCAGTTCAGAATGTACTAAACATACTAAAATCTTCTCAATTGAAGTTCTCTACTGATGTGATCTCAGTCACATAAGCACTCAAAACCATACAAAAATCATTATGAATGAAAAAGGGATTTCAGGGTACGAGGGTGTGAGGTCAACTGATCAAGTTTAATGTTGATATTTCAACACTTGCCTGCACCCGTGGATTCTGAAAATCATCCATGGCGTTAGCTAATGCAGGCAGCACCTTTTGGTGGTACCGAACCTGCAAATCTGGGCCCAAATCTGTAGAGAGCTGACCAATGGCATTGATTACGGCCCACCGCACACGAGGATGAGGATGTTGGAATCCATTCAATATCATAGAGACCACCTGCTCCAAATTTTTAAGCATAACCTGCCAGCAATAAACAGCAACTAATACGATGAGCTGTTTTTGTTACTTCCTACATGTGAAATGAAAGAACGAACACATTTATGTGGCTTAATGCTAGCCAAAAGGTTTTGTACACATGGCAATTTAGTGTCTGCAATCGCTTGTAAATGAGGAATTGATGGGAAAGAATGGAACGCAACATCTCGTTGCCCCATTTCTTATTTCTAAATCAACAATGTCAAATAATAGATATTTCTTTTACCTATTCAATAGAGCAACATAAAATAAGAATTCAGCATTCCAAAGTTTTGAAGTAAATTTATTGCATACATAGTCAAAATGCCAAAAGTTATGAGGCTAACCTTTGCACATCCTTCTGCAATCTGTGCAAGTGTGGTGAGTGCCGCATGGTGCTTCTGCCACTCAGGAGCAGAAAGGTATCGCGGAAGCAGCTCAGATGCAATCGGTACAATGGCATTTCCACCAATGGCAATCGCAAGGCGGTCAAGGCACTCCTGCGCCACTCCATAGTTGTTCCCTTCACCTGCATCTTCATCCTCAGTTTCTGCAGTGTGCCAAGCAGGGTCATCCTCTACATCAAGCAACATCTGCATCAGCACTTAAAAGAGCCTGCCAACAAACTGAGGGAGTCGCCGCATCATTCCTGGTGCACGCTCCTTCGCCTCAGCAAGAGTAATAGAGATGCAAAGTCAAAACAATATCATTTCTAACTAAAATCAGTTTAACATCATCGTGATTACAAAGAAAATCAGGTAATCAAAATTATGCAAATCCACTCAATGACATTATGTCAATTCTGCTAATGAACTCTAAGAACTACCCAGTTGCCATGAGTACAATCACAACGTGCACAAACAGCAATTTCCCAATCTGTTATTAGAACAAAGATATCTTGCTAATAAAAAGTCAGGTAATAGAAATTCTGCTAGTATAGTCAAATAAAATCCTGACATTGTCTCACTTTTGCTAATCAATTCCAAGAACACTACCCTCTTGTCATAAGAACAATCAGAACATGAACAAACAATAATGTTGCAATCTGGTGTAACGACAAAGATGTCTTTTGCTCTTATCCTTCCTGCCGTCCCTCCCCTCCGCCAGCGTCTTATTGAACGCCACGAGATGCGAACAAATTGAAAGAAACTAAGACGCATTCCAGCCGCAAGCTCAAAACTTTCTTAGGTTCTCGCCAAAGAATATAACAAATCCAAACAAATTAACGCAAACTCCTATAATCAATCCATCAGGACCGAGCCCCGGGATTCCTCGAGCAAAGAATCGAGATCCAACACAAACCCCGCGCCACTGTATAGCTCAATCGGGAAAATTTTCTCGATCATCTCTCAAGAAAGCGGCACCTCTCTAGGCCGGATCAGGGAAGGAGAAGGAAGGATACCGTTGTGGGACACGGTGGTGGCATGGCGATGCTGCGCGCACTGCAGCGCGTACTGGCGCTTGGCGGCCATGAGGCGCGAGATCCAGAGGTCCGAATCCACGGTGCCCACGAGCTCCTCTTCCTCCTCCTTGGATCGGCGCCGGAATCTCTGCCCACTCCGCGTCTCGACGCCGATGCCCTCACCCCAGCGCTCGCGGCGGAGGCGCTGCGCCTCGTCGTGGAGGAGGCGCCGGTAGGGGCGGCGGGCCCGCGAGGAGGAGGAGGAGGACGAGAATGGTGCGCCGGAGGAGAGCGACCAGGAGGAGGCGGCGGCAACGCCGGAGCCGTATTCTTGGGACGAGCAGGTGATGGAAATGGCGGTGGTGGCCGGTGCGGGCATCGGAGTGTGAGGAGGAGGAGCAGAAGTCTCTAGTCTGATCTGGGAGAGAGGAGGCGAGGAGGAGAGTTTGAGACGGGACGGGAGGGGAACGGGCCGCGGCGGGCCCCGAACCGAGTTTTTCAGGGTCCCGGTGAGGCTTCGGAGGGCCGCCGCGGGAGCGCCGATCCGCCGTCGATCCGCGCAGAAGCGGACGGCCGAGAAGAAACGGGGCGACGTGGATGGCCTGGGAGGGCAGGAGCTCGCGCGGCTTTAGAAGTAGGGGATACTCGGTGGAGTTGTGTGGGGGGCAGAAGCACAGCAGCAGAAGCATCGTCTTGCCCAATCTGGAGCTCTAGAAAGGGATAATAGGCTTCAGTTACAAGAATCTTGCTATACATCATCTTGCTCAATCCGAAGAATCTAGTCTATCTGGCTACACATCCATCTTGCCAAATTTGTCTGACGCTTTCACCAACATATGAATTTTGTTTTTCATGCACTCTTATCCACTGTTCTCCATAGCTTCATGAAAATGGTCAAAAAAGAATCAGAAAAATGAAACTTGAAAATCCCCCTGATTGTAGCTGACCTAAATTGTTAACTCATATAATTGGTTTCACTGAAGAAAATTGGCATTCTCATCTCAGCTGAATTATTGCTCCTAGGCTAGCTAATGACGAACTCGTCGCTCTCCACGATGAGCGGCGCCGACGGCCCGTCGAGCAGCAGCGAGTCCAGCGAGCTCGGCACGTCGACAGGGTGCTCATCGGCGCAGCCGGACGCGCCCGCCGGGTGCTCGTCGGCGCGGCTCGGCGCGTCGGTCTGGTGGTCATCGCGGACTGGGGGCAGGTTGACGACGCTGTCGACAGGCGGAGGCGGCGGCGGCGGCGGATGGTGGTCCTTGCTTTGCCGTTGCCGGTGCAGCTGGAGCACCCGGCGGTGGGAGTTGGCGTGCTTGGACGGCACGAAGGTGGGGCTCGCTATGGGCCGGTACTCCGGCAGCAGCCTCCCCTGCTTGTACCGCACGCCGCACGCGTTGCACAGCGTGCCCCGCCCCATCGGCCCCTCCCTCCACTGCGGAGTCTCCGACGACCCGCAGTGCAGGCAGCTCCTCCTCTTCTTCCTCGGAGGCCTCCCTCGCTTCGCCAGCTTTCTGGCCAGGTGCGCGGCCGGCGCCTGGGGCTCCCAGATTGGGCTCTTCGGGGGGGAGTCGGCGATTGGGCTCTCCGGCGGCGGAGCGGCGATTGGGCTCGTCGCCGGGCGGCACTCCGGGAGCGGCCTCCCCTTCCTGTACCGCACGCCGCAGGCGGTGCAGACCTCCCTCCTCCCCATCGGTGGCTCCAACGACCCGCAGTGCAAGCAACTCGTCGCCGGCCGTGGCGGTGGCGCCGGCGCGGTTTCCGTCCTCGGAGGCCTCCTCTGCTTCGCCGTCTTTCTGACCAGGTAGATGGCCCCCGGCACCTCGGGCTCCCAGATCGGACTGTCCGGCACCGAGTCGGCGGCTGCGCTCGCCGTCAGACGGTGCTCCGGCAGCGCCCGGGTCGTACTGTACCAGAGTCCGCAGGCGTTGCAGAGGGTGCCCCGCCCCATCAGCCCTGACCTCCACTGCGGCATCTCCGCCGCGCCGCAGCGCAGGCACCTCCTCGCCCTCTTCGCCGGCTTCTCGGCCGCCGTGGCGGGATCGGGCGAAGGAGCCACGCGCACGCGCTGGGGGCGGGGGAACCTCCTCCCTTCCTCCTCCTCCTCCGCCACCGGGTCCTCGGCCGGCGCCGGCGGAGGGAGGACGGGAATCCTGTACGACCACCAGGCGGACGGCGCGGCGCGGGGGAGCCAGCTGCGGGCCTTGCGGGGGACGTCGGCCTCCAGGCGGGAGACGACGGCGGGCAGAGCCGTGGCAGGGAGCGCGAGGACGTTGGCGAAGGGGGGCTCCCGCACCCGCTCCCTGCCGCCCTCCTCCTTCCCGCCAACGCCACCGCCGCCGGCTCCGGCCATGTCGCGGGTCGCCTCAGATCGCCGGAATCTTGGGCGCCTCTGTCGCCTCCCTAGTACTGGTGGCTGCTCAGCTATAAAAACACTATCTTTAGGACACCAAGTTAAAGATGCGAATCAATCCACTCACCCACCGAAAGTAGAGAGAGGGATTGATAGATACTTGTACGTCTCGTACCTCCCCTTCCTCCGCCGTCGCCATGGACGGCGGCGGCTGAGCGGGCGGTGACGGGGCGGCGGCAGGAGACAAGCGGCACTGAGATGACCAGACAAAACACGATCTGGAGGCGGGCGTGCCAGCTAGGGGTGAAAATGTAATCCCCTGCTAAACCATATGTTTTTCTAATTTTGTGTGTTTGGATACGAAAACGAATTATTTGGAATATAAGTACACATTGGATTTCAACTGTAAATGATAAATAGTGGAATGGATACTAGGTACCACATTCACTTCAACATGACATAAGTCAAAAGTACATGACATATGCCTACTTGGTTGTAAGCCAATTTTGCCACAGTTCGTCGCAACATGACAAAAGTGCATGACTCATTGTCGTATGTATTTTTCGACATGACATAAGTTCATACTAGCAGGCATCACACGGCGTCACGACCGCGCGCTCGCGTAGACTGTCATTATATATTTTTAGTTTTCTTGCATGATATTTTTTTATTTGCTCCTCCTATCACGTGTTACAGGGTACAGAGAGTATTTCTTTCGGCGAAGATTAATTATAGAAAGCAACGTTTGACGTGGGAGCTGATTTTATAGTAGTTTTGACAAGCAATCTGAGCCATTGATCCCATGAATTTGACGGCTGAGATTAGAAGGATTCGCATGAACAGTACACAGTGATTATGAACAGTACCTGCATGCACTGCACGTACTGTTTACTAGTATTTTATATGCGCATGATAATACTATTTTTTCCTACACTAGAGCTGTGTACTCTAACCGATGTTACATGGCTATACACACTAAGAAAAGACTAGAAAAGGGTTTTTATAGTTCACATCATAGTCTAGTTTAGTTGTATTGGTTGATGGGCTTGTTACACTTGCTTTGCTTCCTTCATGACGTTCTGGATGAGGCGGTCCATGACGAATGCCAACTGCTGCATGCGTGTCTCCGGTGGCACGAGGCCGATGTAAGCCGTGTGTGCGTATTCGGATGTGTGGATCCAGGGTGACGAACTTGCAACAGTAAGATATTGAAAAATTGGTTGCATATACTCCCTCAATCCCAAAATATAAAGTGTATCTTATTTAGTTAAGATAAGGTTTTGATCAATAATTACTCTATTAGGATGTGATTTATGTAACATAAAATTGATGTCATTAGATTCGTATTTAAAATTACTTACTTATGATTGTGACTTTATATCACATAAATCACATATTAATAGAGTAATTTATGGTCAAAGCCTTGTCTTGACCAAACAAAATACGTCTAACATTTTAGGACGGAGGGAGTATTTCTTAGAGTATGCAACAGTGTCATGTGATGTTTTTCCTATGATATGGTGTGTTTTGCCTAACTGACAGGAAAATTGTAGAGAAGTACCTTACTGTTGATGAGTGTGTTCCAGGGCTTGCAGGCGCTTATGCTGCTGCTTGTGCAGGGAAAATGCTTCCTGAAATCCAACTGTGAGAGCTTGAAACAGAGATTTTAAGGTCCATTCTGCCTCCCAAATTGGCATATGATGATACATTAACAATTTACATATCCTCAGTTCAGACTGGAATTTAGTGATTTGATTACTCATGTCCTATGATTGAGCTTATACCTTGATATTTCTGAAGCGTTTGGATTATCTAGCTTTGGTGGTCTATTGTTCTTTTCCTGGTTTATAGACCTTACTGATGATGTCTGCTGCTCTGTTAGAGCCTTACATAAAGGAATGCTCCCCCCTTTCTTAATTGTGTGCTACTAACTTTCTTGGTAGCTGATGAATCTATGCATGTAATGTCTTGCAGGCACATAGTATAAATTCCTTGTGATATATCATCAATTTAGCCATATAGGACTGCCTGATAAATGTTGTCGATTTGGTAACCTATCCTACTTCGGTAGGTGTACTTATATTGTTACTTCGTTGGATCGTGAGGTTACACCATAATTCTATGTTGATATTGTTACAAGAGAACAATAGACTTGCACTGTTGCACCAGCTTTTATATGAATTTGCCTTTTCCACTTGAAACTTTGCATACAGTAACTTGGTGAAATGATGAGAGCCCGTTGAGCTCAATTCATGAGTTTGAAAATGACAAGATAGAAAGAATCATTTAATGAGATTTTTGTTTAGTTGAGCGGATGACGAATTAAATGATTTGAAAGACATGATATGAAGGCTGTCATTGAACTTGTGATTTTGCTGGGTTGAGGAGTAGAGAAGATATGATCTGAAAGATAGTAGGAAATAATCAGGACGAGCAGCTCTGTTCATATTCCTCTTGCTAAGTTTGATTATTTTTTATATGTATACTCTATTTTGGAGGATTTTATTCCTTACAAAATTTTCAAGCTTGTTTGATCTGTAGGATTGAAAATCATAGAAAATTTTCATAGGGACTGTTTTGCATACAATTTCAAAGGAAAATTTTCATTGGGTTTAACCTCTTGGAAAATTTACTTTGTTTCTATGACAACTATGACACACATCAAACCGCTAAAGAAAATTCCTGTGTTTTTTCTACGGCGTAATCAAACAACTTTTAATACTTATTCTTGTGTTTTCAATTTCTGTGGAATACAATATGTCATGACATCTCACTTTTACGTTTTTTCTATTCATGCGTTTTGAAAATCCTGCTTAATAAAAAAGGCCCTGGGTGCTAGCAGTTCGGAACCTTTCCTCTGAACTGTGTTGGTGTTGATTATCTATATGGCGCTTTTGAACTTTTAATTTTGTTGTGCACATAGGCAGTGGCGGACCAAGGAATTTGTAAATGGGTGGTCCAAATTGATACCCTAATCTTTATAACAGCGCAAATCCGACATATAAATAGAAAAAATTACCAAAATTACAATGCATATAGATTAATAAGGTCTCGCAGCATTATAAGTTCAACAAGTAAGTTCTAAATACAAAATTACAATACTACTATACTTTACGCTTTTTCATAGCCATAAAAGTCTTGATTATGTCATCCTCATTTACTTTTAAGAAGATATCTCGCTCAATAAATGTGACTAGGCAATCATTCAAGAACATATCACCCATACTATTTCTCAACCTATTCTTCACTAGGCTCATTGAAGAAAATGCTCTTTCAACACTTGCCGTCGCCACCGGTAGAAGCAATACCAATTTGAGAAGGAGATACACCAAATCATAAACCTCATGTTTTTTTGTTTCGACAAGCTTAGTGGAGAGCTCACCAAGACTATTTAGACATTTGAAGCTATCACATTTTCTCATGTCCTCAATAAAGGTATCAAGTTGGGTTTCAAGTCTTATCAACTCAATGCTTGAAATGTCATTGGGGTAAAACTTGGCAAGTCTAAGTACTTTGTTTGCATCATAAGAAGCAAATGAGTTGAAGGGATTCAGGGCCGACATGCAAACAAGCAACTCCATATTAACCTCATCAAACCGATTGTTAAGCTCTTGATGAATTTTATCAATGACACCGAGATATACTTCTCTTCTATAATGATCATCATTTGTTTGCTTTGGGTAAAATCGTGCCGATCTTCCATAAGGCACATAATTATCTTCCGGTGAAGGAACCTCGATGCCATGCTTATTGCAAAATGATGTAACCTTTTCTTGAAGGAATTCATCCCACCCATGAGACCTCATATGTTGCATTCTACTCTTTGCCAACTAACAAGTGACATTGCATTAATAATATCTTGGTCTCTTCTTTGCAAAGACTGAGACAACTCATTTGTGTATCCGAGAATGGCAAGCATCAAGTGTGCACTAAAAACAAATTCAAATGACTCAAACACTCCAACCATAGTACGTATTCTCGACCAATCACTCCTTTGCGAGGGATCTTTTCCAATATTTATGAGCACTTCACGAATTGTGGGATACATACCAATGTTGTGTAAAATAGTTTTATAATGAGAACCCCATCAAGTCTCACCGGGTCTAGATAATCCCATCTCTTGATTTAATCCACACCCACTTTGTATTTCACCCAACTCAAGTGATTCCAAAACTTTTGAGCTCTAACATTTCGAAGCATGTCATGTCGCTTGCAAGAAACTTCAACAATATTCAATAAAAGTGAAACTTGATCAAAAAACCACACACAAGCATCATTATCCTTGGCAACAGCAACAAGAACTAATTGAAGTTGATGTGCAAAGCAGTGGATGTAATAAGCAGAAGGTGACTCTTTCATGATCAATATTTTCAACCCTTTAATCTCTCCTTTCATGTTACTAGCCCCATCATATCCTTGTCCACGAATTTGAGTGAGTGTCAACCCATTATCAAGAAGCAAAGATTGAATTGCTATTTTAAGTGATAAAGCAGTGGTGTCTGCTACATGAGCTACTTCCAGAAATCGCTCGCATACCCTTCCTAACTTATCAACATACCTCAAGCAAAGAGCTAGTTGTTCTTTATGTGATACATCACTAGACTCATCAGCTAGAATTGCATAGTGGTCATCACCAAGTTCTTTAATCATGTGTCTTCTAGTTTCCATGGCACAACATTGAATAATTTGCTTTTGGACCTTAGGGGAAGTCAAACTACAATTTCCTGGAGCATTTTTCAAAACCAACTGATTCACTTCTTCATTATTTTCTGCAAGCCATTTCAAAAGTTCAAGGAAGTTCCCTCTATTGCTAGACTCTTAGAATTGAGCCCAGGCTCCTGGCAAATCTGCAAACCCCAACACAAAAAATAATCTGCTCAGAAATCACCGTTTGCCACCACTACCTGCAAAACTCACGATTCTCAAATGCTATAGTGGCAAATCAAAAGAGCGCATCAGGCTTAGATCATGACTACCTCCCCCAACACAGCCAGCCTACGCACGCAAATTCGATTGCAAGGCCACGTCACTGACACAAATGCCAAGATCCCATACCCCAATTGAAGCCCTAAACTACTCCCTCCTGTAAGATCCACACGGCCCCCACGCCTATCGCCCAGAAACACGAATCAATTCCACGAGCAACCAAAAATGTTTCAATAAATTACAGGAATGAGCAGGAAGGGGGCACCCACCTCTACAAGACAAGGTAGCGGAGATCGTCGTTCTTGACATTCGCCTTGGCCTCCCGCGTCAAGAACTCCGGGCCGGGAGCACGTGAGAGAGGAGAGGATGCAAGGAGGAACCGAGACCTAGGATCCGCACCTTCCATTTGCTTTTGGTTGCTCGGTGATTTTTGCAAATTTGGAGATGGAGAGGCAAACAAAGCAATTGCCTTTCGGATTCCTTGCTTGACGATGCAGATAAAGCAAACAAAGCAAATTCTGGCCGACGCAGGGGCGAAGGTGGCCGAGGCCAAGTTTCTCGAGAGAATCACTCCTAGGAGCGATGAGCGGGGGGAGGGGAGGGGGAGCGGGGGGTGGGGGAGGGGCGGACGACGGCGGAGCGGACAGGCGAGGAGACCTGCGGTGTGCGCAGAGGCGGAGCACACGGGCGAGGGCGTGTTGTTCTGTTGGATTGCGGAAAACACGGCGAGAAGGTTGATGCTGTGGGGATGGGTGGCAGCGGGAGGCTTCCCGCTGTGCGCGATGGGCCGGGGGAGACGCGATCGGGCGGGCGGTCGAGGGCCCGATCGGCGCGGTGGGGCGTGAAGCGCGCGAGTAGGGGACGGGAGCAAGCACGGAACCTGAGCTAACACAAAACAATCGCAGAAAAAGGGGGGCGAAACGGGGGCGAAACACGGGAGAGCCGTGGTCCATTCGATCGCAACGAATTGATTTGATCCAATGGTAAAGCTGTTGGTAGCGTTATTTTTTTGTGTACAAAATGGGGTGGCTTTAGAATAAATTAACTCGTCCTTTTAATAGTAGTGGAGATGGAGATGGAGATGGAGATGGAGAGGAGATGGAGATGGAGATTTGTTTAGCATGCATTTGTTTGAGTTTAGCATGCATGCAGCCAGCGATGCCTAGGTCCATCCGTCGTTGGGGTTGGTAACTCGGTATTGGAGTGCGCATGCATGCTAAATGAGATGAACAATTTCGATCGGTTGGTTAGTCGGTCGGCCATGCATGCGTTTTTAGATAGCTACTCCCATACGTGATACTCCTACGTACGTACAAAGATAGATCCGCCTGGACCGATCGAGCGCACTGCAGGTTGAGATTCATCTTAACAGCATGCGACGCACAGACAATGGAACATCTATCATGTGAGAAGATAGTAGTAGCTAGCTCAGTAAAAACGAAATTTATTGTTAATTTTCAAGTTTGGCAATTTGTTGATCGGCTGGTTGTTCTCTCTATCACGGTTCACGGAGTGTCTCCTGCTGCTTTGCTACGCGAATCATCTCGTATCTCCAGCAGCACCATGCATAGAAAGAGAGAGAGAGAGCTGGGACCAAACCAGGCCGTACGGCAGTAGGTAGAAGTAGCACCACATCTGCACAAGATAAACATGAAAAGGGATGCAAAAGATATGCTGATGCACGAGATCAAACACAATACTGCTACTACAGTAGAGTAGTTAAAGTTGTGTGTAACAGTAGTGTAGGAATTGAAGTTGTATGCATACTGTGTTGGTGTCTTTAAGTACTAGGTGCCGGGCCCACCCCGACCAGCAAAAACAATAAACCCAACCAGCCCTCCCTAGTCCATTGTAAATCAAGTGATATACAGCTAGCTACTCACAGAACCAGACAAGATCAGAAGATAGTAGTAGCTAGCTCGGTAAAACGAAATTCATCGTTAATTTTCAAGTTTGGCAAATTGTTGATCGGCCAGTTGCTCTCTCTATCACGGTTCACTGAGCGTCTCCTGCTGCTTTGCTACGAATCATCGCGTATCTCCAGCAGCACCATGCACAGAAAGAGAGTGAGAGTGAGAGAGAGAGAGAGAGAGAGAGAGAGAGAGAGAGAGAGATGGGACCAAACCAGGCCGTACAGCAGCAGGCAGTAGAAGCATGCAGCTATGTGTTGCACATCTGCACAAGATAAACATAGACAGGGAAGCAAAAGATACGCTGATGCACGAGATCAAACACAACACTGCTACTACAGTAGAGTAGTTAATGTTGTGTGTAACAGTAGAGTGGGAATTAAAGTTGTATGCATGCTGTGTTGTTGTCTTCAAGTACTAGGTGCCGGGCCCACCCCGACAAGCAAAAACAATGAACCCAACCAGCCCTCCCTAGTCCATTGTAAATCAAGTGATATAGAGCTAGCTACTCATAGAGCCACACAAGATCAAAAGATAGTAGTAGCTAGCTCGATAAAACGAAATTCATCATTAATTTTCAAGTTTGGCAAATTGTTGATCGGCCAGTTGTTCTCTCTATCACGGTTCACCGAGCGTCTCCTGCTGCTTAGCTACGAATCGTCGCGTATCTCCAGTAGCACCATGCACAGAAAGAGAGAGAGAGAGAGAGAGAGAGAGAGAGAGAGAGCTGGGACCAAACCAGGCCGTACGGCAGTAGGCAGTAGAAGCATGCAGCTATGTGTTGCACATCTGCACAAGATAAACATGGAAAGGGATGCAAAAGATATGTTGATGCACGAGATCAAACACAATACTGCTACTACAGTAGAGTAGTTAAAGTTGTGTGTAACAGTAGTGTAGGAATTGAAGTTGTATGCATACTGTGTTGGTGTCTTCAAGTACTAGGTGCCGGGCCTACCACGACCAGCAAAAACAATGAACCCAAAAAGCCCTCCCTAGTCCATTGTAAATCAAGTGATATACAACTAGCTAATCACAGAACCAGGCAAGAACAGAAGATAGTAGTAGCTAGCTCGGTAAAACGAAATTCATCGTTAATTTACAAGTTTGGCAAATTGTTGATTGGGCAGTTGTACTCTCTATCACGGTTCGCTGAGTGTCTCCTGCTGCTTTGCTATGAATCGTCTCGTATCTCCAGCAGCACCATGCACAGAAAGAGAGAGAGAGAGAGAGAGAGAGCTGGGACTAAACCAGGCCGTACGGCAACAGGCGGTAGCAGCATGCAGCCATGTGTTGCACATCTGCACAAGATAAACATGTAAAGGGAGGCAAAAGATATGCTGATGCATGAGATCAAACACAATACTGCTACTATAGTAGAGTAGTTAAAGTTGTGTGTAATAGTAGAGTGGGAATTGAAGTTGTATGCATACTGTGCTGCTGTCTTCAAGTATTAGGTGCCGGGCCCACCCCGACGAGCAAAAACAATGGACCCAACCAGCCCTCCCTAGTCCATTGTAAATCAAGTGATATACAGCTAGATAATCACAGAACCACACAAGATCAGAAGATAGTAGTAGCTAGCTCGGTAAAACGAAATTCATCGTTAATTTTCAAGTTTGGCAAATTGTTGATCGACCAGTTTTTCTCTCTATCACGCTTCACCGAGCGTCTCCTGCTGCTTTGCTATGAATCGTCTCGTATCTCCAGCAGCACCATGCACAGAAAAAGAGAGAGAGAGAGCTGGGACAACATGTATGGCTGCACGGACACCAGTCCCCATCCCAGCAGGCAGTAGTAGCATGCAACTATGTGTTCCACATCTGCACAAGATAAACATGGAAAGGGATGCAAAAGATATGCTGATGCACGAGATCAAACACAATACTGCTACTACAGTAGAGTAGTTAAAGTTGTGTGTAACAGTAGTGTAGGAATTGAAGTTGTATGCGTACTGTGTTGGTGTCTTCAAGTACTAGGTGCCGGGCCCACCCCGACCAGCAAAAACAATAAACCCAACCAGCCCTCCCTAGTCCATTGTAAATCAAGTGATATACAGCTAGCTACTCACAGAACCAGACAAGATCAGAAGATAGTAGTAGCTAGCTCGGTAAAACGAAATTCATCGTTAATTTTCAAGTTTGGCAAATTGTTGATCGGCCAATTGTTCTTTCTATCACGGTTCACCGAGCGTCTCCTGCTGCTTTGCTACAAATCATCGCGTATCTCCAGCAGCACCATGCACAGAAAGAGAGTGAGAAAGAGAGAGAGCTGGGACCAAACCAGGCCGTACGGCAGCATGCAGTAGAAGCATGCAGCTACGTGTTGCACATCTGCACAAGATAAACATGGACAGGGAAGCAAAATATATGCTGATGCACGAGATCAAAG
Organism: Stipa capillata; assembly: GCA_019208055.1. NCBI lineage: Eukaryota > Viridiplantae > Streptophyta > Magnoliopsida > Poales > Poaceae > Stipa > Stipa capillata. The sequence continues at coordinate 123,936 of JAGXJF010000306.1, read as the reverse complement.
ACAATATTGCTACTACAGTAGAGTACTTAAAGTTGTGTGTAACAGTAGAGTGGGAATTAAAATTGTATGCATGCTGTGTTGCTGTCTTCAAGTACTAGGTGTCGGGCCCACCCCGACGAGCAAAAACAATGAACCGAACCAGCCCTCCCTAGTCCATTGTAAATCAAGTGATATAGAGCTAGCTACTCATAGAACCACACAAGATCAGAAGATAGTAGTAGCTAGCTCGGTAAAACGAAATTCATCATTAATTTTCAAGTTTGGCAAATTGGTGATCGGCCAGTTGTTCTCGCTATCACGGTTCACCGAGCGTCTCCTGCTGTTTCGCTACGAATCGTCACGTATCTCCAGCAGCACCATGCACAGAAAAAGAGAGAGAGAGAGAGAGAGAGAGAGAGCTGAGACCAAACCAGGCCATACGGCAGTAGGCAGTAGAAGCATGCAGCTATGTGTTGCACATCTGCACAAGATAAACATGGAAAGGGATGCAAAAGATATGCTGATGCACGAGATCAAACACAATACTGCTACTACAGTAGAGTAGTTAAAGTTGTGTGTAACAGTAGTGTAGGAATTGAAGTTGTATGCATACTGTGTTGGTGTCTTCAAGTACTAGGTGCCGGGCCCACCCCGACCAGCAAAAACAATAAACCCAACCAGCCCTCCCTAGTCCATTGTAAATCAAGTGATATACAGCTAGCTACTCACAGAACCAGACAAGATCAGAAGATAGTAGTAGCTAGCTCGGTAAAACGAAATTCATCGTTAATTTTCAAGTTTGGCAAATTGTTGATCGGCCAGTTGCTCTCTCTATCACGGTTCACTGAGCGTCTCCTGCTGCTGTCTTCAAGTACTACGTGCCGGGCCTACCACGACCAGCAAAAACAATGAACCCAACAAGCCCTTCCTAGTCCATTGTAAATCAAGTGATATACAGCTAGCTAATCACAGAACCACACAAGATCAGAAGATAGTAGTAGCTAGCTCGGTAAAATGAAATTCATCGTTAATTTACAAGTTTGGCAAATTGTTGATTGGGCAGTTGTTCTCTCTATCACGATTCGCCGAGTGTCTCCTGCTGCTTTGCTATGAATCGTCTCGTATCTCCAGCAGCACCATGCACAGAAAGTGAGAGAGAGAGAGAGAGAGAGAGAGAGAGAGAGAGAGAGCTGGGACCAAACCAGGCCGTACGGCGACAGGCGGTAGCAGCATGCAGCTATGTGTTGCACATCTGCACAATATAAACATGTAAAGGGATGCAGAAGATATGTTGATGCACGAGATCAAACACAATACTGCTACTACATTAGAGTAGTTAAAGTTGTGTGTAACAGTAGAGTGGAAATTGAAGTTGTATGCATATTGTGCTACTGTCTTCAAGTACTAGGTGCCGGGCCCACCCCGACGAGCAAAAACAATGAACCCAACCAGCCCTCCCTAGTCCATTGTAAATCAAGTGATATACAGCTAGCTAATCACAGAACCACACAAGATCAGAAGATAGTAGTAGCTAGCTCGGTAAAACGAAATTCATCGTTAATTTTCAAGTTTGGCAAATTGTTGATCGACCAAATTTTCTCTCTATCACGCTTCACCGAGTGTCTCCTGCTGCTTTGCTATGAATCGTCTCGTATCTCCAGCAGCACCATGCACAGAAAAAGAGAGAGAGAGAGAGAGCTGGGACAACACGTATGGCAGCACGGACACCAGTCCTCGTCCCAGCAGGCAGTAGCAGCATGCAGATATGTGTTCCACATCTACATGGAATGGGATACAAAAGATATGCTGCTATGCATTGTAATTATGTCGCCTGCATGCAAATGAGTATTTCTATAGGAATTTGTGCTGGCAGTTATTGTTTCCCTAAGAAATCGTTATAAAGATCTCAGTTTTTACGTGTGATAGCAAAAAATAGAAAAAGAAAGGAAAGAAAAGAAAAAACTATACAGCCAACTACTTACAGAACCGCACAAGAGATGGATGAAGTTGGTACCCTGTAAACACTTAGTGCACTAATATAGGAGACTAAGTATAGAGAGATCGATTGATCGTTGGTTTTGTCAAGCCCGCGTAGGTGGTAAGACTAGTTTAGTTGAGATGATGAAGCTGCGTATAAATATCTCGACGCAATAAAAGCATGCAAACGTTAGTATATTGATCATATTATTACTTGGGCAATCAAACACTAGATACATAGTCATCATCCAAATAGTTATCTAATTTTTCATCCAGTCAATATATCCTCCAAATTGCCTTCAAGCAATGGTCGCTAGCTAACTAGCTGCTACGCACCTGTGTGAGAGACTAAGGTGATTAAGTTGTGTTACAATGTCTCGTTGTCACGGAGTGTCTCGTATGTCTCGTATGCAGCACCATGCACAGAAAAAGAGCGTTCTCTGTCTCTCCTGCAGCTTACCTTTCCGTCTCCAAACGCCCCACACCATGCATCCAGATTCCAGAGCACGCGAACTGAATTCCGCAGGAGCAGAGAGAAACATGACCTCACCATCCAGAGTACTCCACTACTAATATATATTAGAGTTGTATGGAGTACGGAGTATATCACAGAGGATGCAGCCCGGCCCCTTAATGGCGTGCACCACCAAATCAATCCCTTAATTATATGCAGTGCAAACAGAGCTGCATTGTATGCATGGTAGGCTGCAGAGAGAGAGAGAGAGAGAGGAGGCAAATGAATTGAAGCAGAACGGTGAAGGCATGAACCACACCTCGTCTGCAAGAACGAGCGTAACTATAATAGTGCAAATTAACTGGTTCAATTCAACGTACCAATTGTGCCGTCTGCGTTTGAACTTGTATTTGACGACGTTCATGCATGTGCTCTGACTTGATTTTCTATCAAGGTAAGCACATGTCACTTTAATTAATTTTGATGTAATTTTGTTCCTCACGCTGATATTCTTTCCTCCATGTTTTGGAGCCTGCAACATGATCTTTTACGTACACATGTGCGTGCCCTTATTGATGATGAATCAGAACATCAACATTCGTTATGTAATAAGACAAACTAGACCTAAATTCATCTCACTGTGGTTTAGTATATTAAGCACGGATACTACCTCATTAAATTCTTTTAACGAAAAAGACGCATCGCAGTCTCAGAGAAATAAAAGGATAGCAAACGTTCACACAAGCACACACTTTGCCCCAAAAAAGTGTAGTATGCGAGGATATGTACGGGTGCACTTCTCAACTGCAGTGTTCATCCTGTTAACGCGGGTTAAGGCTGCAGCTAGCACAGCACAGCACAGCTACGCGAATCATCTCGTATCTCCAGCAGCACCATGCACAGAAAAAGAGAGAGGGAGAGAGAGCTAGGAGTGGAGCAACCATGCCGTACGGCCAGCAGGCAGTAGCAGCATGCTCTGATGCACGAGATATGCTGCCACACGAGATCAAATACTACAGAGTAGTTAAAATTGCGTGTAACAGTAGAGTAGAAATTGCAGTTGTATGCATTGTAAATCAAGTGATATAGTACTATCACGAGATCAGAACAGCACCATGCACAGAAAAAGAGCGTTCTCTGTCTCGCTCCTGCAGCTTGCTTTTCCGTCTCCAAACACCCCACGATGCAACCAAGCACGCGAACTGAATTCCGCAGGAGTCAACATACTGTAGCACTGCAGAACTGCAGCAATACACTGTAGCACTGTAGCAAATCGCCGTACCAATGCGCGCGTCTCGTATCTCCAGCAACACCATGCACACAGAGAGAGAGAGAGAGAGAGAGCTGGGACCCGTACGGCAGCAGGCAGTAGCAGTTATGTGTTCCACATCTACGTGGAATGGGATGCAAAAGATATGCTGCTGCGCATTGAAATTATGTCGCCTGCATGCAAATGAGTATTTCTATAGGATTTTATGCTAGCAGTTACTGTTTCACTAAGAAAGCGTGATAAAGATCTCAGTTTTTACGTGTGATAGCAAAAAAATAGAAAAAGAAAGAAAAGAAAAGAGAAAATTATACAGCCAACTACTTACAGAACCACACAAGAGATGGATGAAGTTGGTACCTCTGTACACACTTAGTGCACTAATATAGTAGACTAAGTATAGAGAGACTGATTGATCGTTGGTTTTGTCAAGCCCGCGTAGGTGGTAAGACTAGTTTAGTTGAGATGATGAAGCTGCGTATATATATCTCGACGCAATAAAAGCATGGAAACGTTAGTATATTGATCATATTATTACTTGGGCAATCAAACACTAGATACATAGTCATCATCCAAATAGCTATCTAAATTTTCATCCAGTCAATATATCCTCCAAATTGCCTTCAAGCGATGGTCGCTAGCTAACTAGCTGCTACGCACCTGTGTGGGAGACAAAGGTGATTGAGTAAGTTGTGTTACAATGTCTCGTTGTCACGGAGTGTCTCGTTATGTCTCGTATGCAGCACCATGCACAGAAAAAGAGTGTTCTCTGTCTCTCCTGCAGCTTACCTTTCCGTCTCCAAACGCCCCACCATGCATCCAGATTCCAGAGCATGCGATCTGAATTCCGCAGGAGCAGAGAGAGAGAAACATGACCTCACCATCCAGAGTACTCCACTACTAGTAATATATTAGAGTTGTATGGAGTATATCACAGAGGATGCAGCCTGGCCCCTTAATGGCGTGCACCACCAAATCAATCCCTAAATTAAATGCAGTGCAAACAGAGCTGCATTGTATGCATGCTAGGCTGCAGACAGAGAGAGAGAGAGAGAGAGAAAGAGAGAGAGAGGAGGCAAACGAATTGAAGCAGATGGAGCTAGCATTGCACTCTGTACTTGATTACTTTGCAAGCAAACCCAGCCTCCTCGGCAGAGACCCAGAGAGAGAGATGAACAGACAGACAAAGGAGGCGTGGCGATGTGCCCTAGACGGTAGCAGGGTCAAAGTGGCGTTGCCGATATATAAATACCCCCTTACCCATCCGGCCTTAGTCCCAACTCCCAACACCCAATCATTAGCTACTTCCTGCGTTTGCTTTCCTAGCTAGAGTTTGTGTTTCTTCGTGCCTTCTTTTTCTTCTTGTTCTTCCTCCTCTCTGCTCTTACCATAGTTCTATTTTTCTTTGAATACAGATGGGTTACTTCAAGGAGGCCACCACGCAGCTCTACCAGATCATTAGTGTAGAGGTCGTCATATTTTTTATTGGGCTTTCCATGGTGGCGGTGTAGCACAACAGCTGCGGCGGTCCGACAGCTGACTTCATGAAGATGTCCATCACTTACCACTACATGATCTACTCGACGTTGAGCGCGGCATTCCTCACCTGCTGCGTGAAAATGGTGGTGGATGACGCCGCCAAGGCTGAGGCTGCCGCAGCTGGCGCGGAGGCTGCCGCCCTCGCGGTTGCCAACACCGCCGCCGCGAACGCCGCCAAGGAGCTCGCCGAGGCTCACACTGCCTGTGTTGAGATGGGTTCCGACGCCGAGGCTGAGGCCATCTCCGAAGCCTTGTCCGCGTTCCAGGAGGCCCAGAATGAACACGACAAAGCCAGAGACGCCGCCAAGGCCGCCATCCCGCCCAAGGGGATTATGCGCATGAGTCGGGGGAAGAGGTTTTGCATGCGCTGTATGCTTTTGCTGGCCGTCTTCTGCTCGGCTACCTCGTCCGCCCTCGCCGTCACGACCTTCATCCAGGCTCTTTTCTACACGTTTGGTTGCGTGGTCGCGGGATTGGTCTATGGCTCGACCGTGGCAAAAATTGTGCTCACTTTGTTCGGAGTCATAGGTGGAGCTGTGCACGTCGCCCTTGCATGGGTGGCACTGTCCCAGACTTAGATGTGTCGTGAGCCAACCGGTGGAGTTCGTCACGTAGGTTAATTAATTAGGGAGTTGCGTTAGTCTCCAAAGTTGATATCAGATCAACAAGCATGCCGTGTAAGTTAGACGTGTTGTGTAAGCTAGGGTTTAGTCTGTTACCACTGGTTGTAAGTCTCACGTTGTGTACCTCGTATTGATTGTTATTCCACCCCGCATTTTCGAATCCATCATTTTCTACTTGTCTCTCCTTGCATCTCTTTCTCTGCTCCATGCAGCGAGGAGACCACTCCTCATGCGTCAAGTTCTGGGCCACGTCTAGCTAGGTTGTTGGATATAGTATTACCAATTGATTACCAATGTATAAGTGCCAGGTTAAGGACGCCGCCAGGGAATAACTCTTGTTTGGTTTGTCAAGACCCAGGCCGTTGGTATCAACACGAGACTGCAGGAGGGTGAGAGCTACGTAGATCCTACGCCCGTGCCTGCTTGCTTGACACTCCAGTAGTGGATTGAATGTTCTTGTAGTAATAAGGTCACTACAACTTCAATTATCATTTGTAACTATCGTCATCATGCCCTCCCATGTGTCCCAGTCTTGTGGTTTGGTTGCAAGCTTCGCAGTTTGTTAATCCAATTCAAAGGCTCAGGGACTTCTTGGGAGTTCAAGAAGCAATTTGCCACGCACTCTTAATCAGTAGTTGGTCATACTATTACAAGCTGCTATATACCAGACCAGATCAGATGTGCCTGCCTGCCCGCCTCTCTAAAATTAATTGGCTCTAGTAATCTAGTACTACTCCAGTAGGACAGTAGTAAGAAGCGACTTTTATCTTGAAAAGCCATGGTGATTAATTATGTTAATCTCAGGCAAATTAAAGGGGTGGATCGAAGGAAAGATGCATTGCACCTCCAACGAACTGCGGCATGCCAACCTGATTTTATCACTCGCACGTGAGTTAAAAGAAAGAGCCCGGCCTCGCCAACATGTTTGGACTTGACATGGGATGCATGCATGTACCCGCTTAATTGGTTCTCCTTTTCCACGTCAGCCACTTCACCGGTCAACCCTAATCCACACGAGAAGACAGTAATTCAAACATGGCGCCTTTCTTCTCAAACCTTTAGCGCGCGCTCCATCTCTCTTATCGGCTCAGCTGCTGATTCCAAGAAACTGATTGATGATGCAACACACACCCGCTGCAGAATACTGCTCTCTCGAAATGACGAAAAGGAAACTATTTACAAGAGAGGGTCAAACACACAGCTTTGTCGCTCTTCAAAACTTGTCGAGTGCGCGCTCAAGCTCAGCCCTCGATTTCTCAAACCATTGCTCCAATTTACTCCAATCTAAAATAGCTAGCTAGCTGACTTGCAGTTGCAGGACGAGACTGAAGCAGCAACCGGCCGTGGAAAAAAGAAAGAGTAAAATTTATGTCGCCCTAGCCGTGGAAAAAAGAAAGAGTAAAATACTGTGTTGGTGTCTTCAAGTACTAGGTGCCGGGCCCACCCCGACCAGCAAAAACAATAAACCCAACCAGCCCTCCCTAGTCCATTGTAAATCAAGTGATATACAGCTAGCTACTCACAGAACCAGACAAGATCAGAAGATAGTAGTAGCTAGCTCGGTAAAACGAAATTCATCGTTAATTTTCAAGTTTGGCAAATTGTTGATCGGCCAATTGTTCTTTCTATCACGGTTCACCGAGCGTCTCCTGCTGCTTTGCTACGAATCATCGCGTATCTCCAGCAGCACCATGCACAGAAAGAGAGTGAGAGAGAGAGAGCTGGGACCAAACCAGGCCGTACGGCAGCATGCAGTAGAAGCATGCAGCTACGTGTTGCACATCTGCACAAGATAAACATGGACAGGGAAGCAAAATATATGCTGATGCACGAGATCAAAGACAATATTGCTACTACAGTAGAGTACTTAAAGTTGTGTGTAACAGTAGAGTGGGAATTAAAATTGTATGCATGCTGTGTTGCTGTCTTCAAGTACTAGGTGTCGGGCCCACCCCGACGAGCAAAAATAATGAACCGAACCAGCCCTCCCTAGTCCATTGTAAATCAAGTGATATAGAGCTAGCTACTCATAGAACCACACAAGATCAGAAGATAGTAGTAGCTAGCTCGGTAAAACGAAATTCATCATTAATTTTCAAGTTTGGCAAATTGGTGATCGGCCAGTTGTTCTCTCTATCACGGTTCACCGAGCGTCTCTTGCTGTTTCGCTACGAATCGTCACGTATCTCCAGCAGCACCATGCACAGAAAAAGAGAGAGAGAGAGAGAGAGAGCTGAGACCAAACCAGGCCGTACGGCAGTAGGCAGTAGAAGCATGCAGCTATGTGTTGCACATCTGCACAAGATAAACATGGAAAGGGATGCAAAAGATATGCTGATGCACGAGATCAAACACAATACTGCTACTACAGTAGAGTAGTTAAAGTTGTGTGTAACAGTAGTGTAGGAATTGAAGTTGTATGCATACTGTGTTGGTGTCTTCAAGTACTAGGTGCCGGGCCCACCCCGACCAGCAAAAACAATAAACCCAACCAGCCCTCCCTAGTCCATTGTAAATCAAGTGATATACAACTAGCTACTCACAGAACCAGACAAGATCAGAAGATAGTAGTAGCTAGCTCGGTAAAACGAAATTCATCGTTAATTTTCAAGTTTGGCAAATTATTGATCGGCCAGTTGCTCTCTCTATCACGGTTCACTGAGCGTCTCCTGCTGCTGTCTTCAAGTACTACGTGCCGGGCCTACCACGACCAGCAAAAACAATGAACCTAACAAGCCCTTCCTAGTCCATTGTAAATCAAGTGATATACAGCTAGCTAATCACAGAACCAGGCAAGAACAGAAGATAGTAGTAGCTAGCTCGGTAAAACGAAATTCATCGTTAATTTACAAGTTTGGCAAATTGTTGATTGGGCAGTTGTTCTCTCTATCACGATTCGCCGAGTGTCTCCTGCTGCTTTGCTATGAGTCGTCTCGTATCTCCAGCAGCACCATGCACAGAAAGTGAGAGAGAGAGAGAGATGGCACGCCTCTCTGTGAGCTTGAAATGCCTTGCCACCTGGGACCCACTATCTACCGGAAAAAAAATCCACTTTCCCATCCCCTGACCAACGATCCCCTTCCCTTTCCCCTCCGCAACTCCATTCACTCCCTGCCTGCTTCCACTTTATCTTTAGTTCCCTTTGTATTGCCCTCAACCAATGACCAATATGGTGAGTTTCGTCCACTCCGACACTTCTCGCTCCCCTTCCTCCCTCCCTAGCGACCAACACAAGTTGTCCCCCTCTCCTCCCCTTCCCGTTCCCATCCCAGATCAAGAGTAGGGAGCTATATGGATGCTCCAATAGCTACAACAGGTGTTCCCATCCCAGATCAATCCGTCCATAGCAGGAGCTCCGCTGCTCCCAAATCCCACCACCGTGAATCCCCTCTGCCACTAAATCTCTCCATCACGTGAGCCCCGAAGTCCTAAATCCCTCCACGTGAACCGATTCATGGTGCGGTAGTGCGGAGCAAGCAGAAAATGATAGGCTCAACCAATAATTTTATTCCTTTTGGTAGGAGCAAGAAGAATAGATTAGAAAATGATAGAAGCAAGAAGAATAGGTAGATCAAACTATATTCATAGTCACTTACTGCATAACCTTCTTTTTTCCTAGGCATGACTCCAAATAAAGTGCAAATGCACATATAAGAATGTATAGATGTATGCATGGAATTTTATGCATTATAAAAGTTGTACAAATTTATCTTGTTAAAATTTCTATGATTTTATGTTGATTATTTTAATTGGTTGAGATAATTCCTAATTATGAGACTTAGCTTAAATTAAATATAATTTACATAATTTCAAACTATACGCATATTTTGGCAATATTTTGAATGTATTTGGTTGGAGCGAAATTAGTTAACCATAAATTTAAATCCTTTCTTTTAAACTTGGATTGAGCCCATTAGGTTAGCCAGCCAATTGGCCCACTTGGCCGGCCCCCACCTCACCCCTTTCTCTTTCTCTCACTCCATCAACAGTTGGCCCATTTGTCCAAATCTGACTAGGGTTAGGTTAACCCTAGCCGGCCCCTACACGCATCTCTCTCACTCCCTCACACACCACCACTGAACCCCCTACCTCTTTGTCCCTCGTGCGCGTGATTCAATCGCCTCCTCCTTCGTCGCTCAGCTTCGACCACCTCACTACTCTCTCTCTCTCTCTCTCACGGCAACCCCGTGGATGTGTCCAACCACCCCGCTGCCCTCCGAGAGAGGCGGAATGCCATAATCAAGCACCTTTACATCGCGTTCCTCATCATCTCCACAAGCGTCATCTCCTCCGGTGCACTCATGAGGGCGGAGGCACGAACGCATTAGCTGCTCCTTTCCGAGGGTGCCGCCAGAGTCCCTAGCCTCTATAGCTCTGACCTTGTCACTGGTTGTTGGCTGAGCAGCCGGATCTGGCAGCCACAACAGCTGGCAATGCAGGAGTAACATCGGAGCGGCCGAATCTGGCGACTACAGCGCAATGCACACACTAGGAGGTTGAGTCCCGGTCGCTGGCAACCAGCTCCAACAAACGCGTACAAAGCCGCCTCGAGGGAGGGACCGACGACGTACTGGGACAGGCCACACGCTAGCGCTTGCAAAGAAAATATCCATCCATAGTGTCATCCTCTTTTTTCTCTGATTTGGATTCTCACATTATTCATGATTTGTGCACCATAGATTCGAAATAGCTCATCTTCTAAATCTATTTAGTGGTTCATCTTCTAGATCTGCGTCGTTCCTCTCTAGTGCCTAGTTCCAATTTATTACATTCCTATCTGGATTGCGTTTTCATTCATACCCAAATTACATTCTGGCCTAAAATCCAGATTCGGTGGAGCTCTTTTTTAATGAAAAATTTGATGACATAGTACCATACGACAGAGGCACCGGGTCATCAAATTTACCATAAAAAAAGAGCTCCACTGAATTTGCCATAAATTTGCTCGGCCTCTGGGTCGGGCACGCTGGAGACCTTTTTTATGGTAAACTTCTGGAGCTTGCTCGGCCTCCGGGTCGGGCACGCTGCGGCAAACCTGTTGCGAAGACAATATAAACCCAAAGCTCAGCTGTGAAGTCAGCTAAAGGTACTCAGAGGAGATAACCCGACAAGGACGGACAGATGACTCACCGATAAGATTTCTTTCCTTTCTTCAGGACTGAGGTCCAGAAGGGAACGAGGGGACCACGGTCCTTCCACCCAGGGGGGGTTAACCTCGAACCGGTGCTTCGTTCTTGTGTAGAGCTCATCGGGGGAAGATCTGCAGGCAAGAGTTAACCGAGTAGGTGATGGAATGTTCTGCCTATTCGATGATTCAGAGAGGATAGGACAGGAACACTTACCCGTTTCAAAATCCCGCGTCTAGTCCACCTCGTTTGGGATCACCCAAGCTCCCAAAATCCCCAATCGGAGGGGACTGATCCGTCGCCTAAGGAAGTCACTAGTGACGTCCTAGGCTAAAAGCCCCTTCTTAGCGAGGTTGGTGATCTCGGCGACATGGGCATTGAGCCGACCAGTCTGCGGTGGCATTTCTGTCCAAGTGTCAGTCTGGAGGGGTGCCAAGCCACGGTAGCCGATCCTAGATGACGGAGGAAGCTGGCAGTAGAACCATCTTGTGTGCCATCCCGAACACGATGACTTCATGGGAGAATGGATATACTTCTCCTTCATTCCTTTCCTCATACAGAATCCGGCAGCCCCAATGAAAGTGCATCCAGTCCCAAGGAGAGTGGAAGGATGAATATCTAGCCCCAAGGTTTAGTTTTGATGGTTAATGGTAACCCTCACCTGTATCTAACGTTTACAACGAGTGTGAACAGGAGTTTAGATGAACAGGTGATCGATCAAGACAACATTTGACTGATGATGAGGCCAAAAAAGAGTAAGGAACCGTGAAGGTCAGAAGGGCTAACTGAGCTAGTCTCCTGAGGCTCAGTTGCGAGGAAGCCGAGGCTGTGCTCGAGGGCAAGCGAGGTGATGGTGGCTTGATGGAGTTCAAGGACCGTGACTGCAAGCTGGATAAGACCTGGAGGAGCTAGGAAGCTAGTGGATCTGCGTCAAGGGGTTCGCTGTGCGTCTTCAAAGGGCTGTCATCTTCAGTTGTTAGCTTAGAACCAGTGCCAAGATTCTGAGCGAGCTGGTCAGTGGCAGTGGTGGGTCCATTGTCCTCCTGAATCAGTTTAAGGCTTATAGTGAGCCGACCTGTGTTGTGCTCAGGTGCTGCCTGAGGCAACCGAGTCCACTTGAGTTTGGCATCTGAGACTCAGGTGGGTAGCTCAGCCGTGGCTAGTAGGTTACCAAGTGTATGTTAGCTGAGTCTCAGATAGGTTTGTCTGGTGGCTCTTTGTCTGACGTGGCATGAGGGTAACGGCTAGCTGCCAGGGACTCTATAAATAGGAAACCTGGGGAGATTTCGACCTCAACCTTTACCTCTACCATAGCAAGCACTCTGCTGTTGCAAGAAAGAGCTCTTAGTCTCCGAGCGAGCGTTGCCTGCGTGCATCCACCGTGAGAGAGAGTTGCTTTACATCTTGAGTGCTTCAGAACTGAGAGAGTTCATAGTACTGGTTCCTCCAAGAGACTGAGAGAGCTCTTGGTGTTCGTCTGCTCCAAGACCGGGAAGTTGGAGTCGTTGGTGAGCAAGCCAAGTCTTGTATGGCTGCCTCCAAGTGTCTGTGAAGGTGATTTGGGTCTGCCTATCTTGCTGCGGTGAGATCAAAAGGATTCCACACAAGATAAGTGAACGAGGAAAGAGCACGGTTCAGTGCCGGCTGTGAAAGCAGCTTCCTCAACGGAGACGTACCACTTTGCATAGAGTGGGAACTTCGGTAAAACAAATCTCTGTGTCTACTTGTTCGTTTGCATGATTTGTTTTTACCTGTGCAGATATATATAGAACACTCTCTGCTGCACACAACTGAGTTTCCCACATGAGACTCAGTTGACACACAGCTGAACTGCCTATCTGATGCACACAACTGAGTCACGCACCTGAGACTCAGTTGACACTCTCTAGTCTTTGTTTTTCCTGCATGTTATCTGAGTTATCTGCCTGAGTGTCAGCTGCCTGTTTCAGTTGCCTGTACCTAGCTAGGATTGACCTATTTAATTTAAGTAAAGCCCATTAGGTCTAGAATTTTATAGAGCCGACCTATTCACCCCCCCTCTAGTCGACTCCTGAGATCCTTTCACCCAACAACCCCCTTGTTCCACCGGAGATTGTAGAAGAACCGCCAGAGGTCCAGACTCGGTCGCATGTCGAGGTACGCCTCGCATAAGTGTGCGAAGACACTCAGCATCAAGATCGACTTGGGATTGAGGTGGATGAGCTCAATCCCGTAGAACTTGAGGATGAGGAGGAAGAAGGCGGACGGCGGGAGTTGGAACCCGCGTTTGAAGAATTCAGAGAAGATGATGGCGCAGGCGGTGTCGAGGCTCGGTATTGTCTCCTTGTACGTCACCCGGTAGGGGACAAGCACCCTCGGAAGAATGTACTCCTCCTTCTTAAGAGTCTTGATGGCGGCAACATTCATATCGGAGGGCTTGAACTCTGAAATCACAGTTGCCTTGGTTGAGCCCGAGTCCTCCGACATTACCGGCGAGTCGTCAGAAGGTCTCTGGACGTTGGACGCCTTCTTCTCGATGAGCTTCTTCTTTCCCATCAGTGGAGAAATAGAAGCGACGGTAGGCGAGAAGAAGAAGATGAGGTGTTTCTTGGCGAGCGGGAGTGTCACACCCCGATTTTCCCAAAACCCAAAAATTAGGGCTAACAAAAACTTTTTACATTAACTATTGTGACTAACTACGCTTCTGTCCAAAAATCTTTTTATGATAAACCTTAGCACGGTCACGTATACGCATATACGCACCAACCCTAGCATCGCCCCTCTCGGCAAAACCAACAAAACCCTAAACAGGAAATTCGACCCTAGAGTCCAATCAATATGCCAGGACTTTCCTCCCCTCTCCGGCACGACGTGTGTCTACTTTCCTGCCAAGATCCGATCCGACACGCTCCCCGAGTACACAAAACCCTGGTGACACCCTTTTCAGCGAAACCGCAAACCCTAGATAAACATGTTCAGGAATTCCGATGAATCTCCACATCGGTCCTCGTATACCCAGAAGGACCCGAATGTATAAAAATATGGGCGTGTTATATTCAGAATATGGGAATAAACAACATCGAACACTTCGGCCAAATTCCTTCCTCTCATGAAATCACAAATCAACCTCAGTAAAAATCGTCCAAAGTCCCAGTGAACACTTCTTAATATCTCTCTAACATACCTAACCTAATAAACCATCTGGCAGGTATCATGAAATGTCTCATTCCACTTAAAATCCCAGTTCAACATGCACTGTAGAAAATGGGACCTGGCAGAGAATAGTATCCGGTACCAAACTCTCAGTGTTTCTACAGTATCTCATTAATTTCTTCTCCTCGTGGAGTCTTTTCTTTTCCCTTTTTCCCTGTGCCGTCATTCCATCCCCAGGTGCACCAGGCCACCTCACCTTCACCCCATCTCTGTTGCTCAGTAGCACAAGTCCCAGCTCCTGTCTTATCTTCTCACCATTTATCTCCTGCTAGCTAACCTTTCCTATGCACTGCCACCTTTCCTCCTTACTGCAGCAGCGGACCAAGCTCCTTTCCCTTCGTTACTACTGCACCACACCAGTTATAGCTGCTAGAATTCAATACCTACTAGAGTTGTAACATCGCATCACCAGCCCAACTCCCTAGGACCTGCTGCATTTTACACGGCAGCAACACTACACCAGCAAACCACCCAAGTTCCACAGCAGCCCGTGCACTGTTTGCCCTGCCACATCAACTAGCTAGTACAAAAGTGTTGCCAAATTTTTCCTGTTTGTACAGCACACCCTAACCTCAGCTCGTGCCTCTGTGCACCTACAGTAGCACAACCAGCAGAATCAATGCCTAACTTTTTCCACACCTACAGCAGCAATCAAGTCAGCTCTATTCCTCAAGCTTTCCCTTCTTCCCCTGGATGCTCACCGCCTCTCCAATCCCAGCACGAACCAAGCTTTCCCCTTCTCTTCCTCAAGAACCCCAAAGTCCAGTTGAGCTGCTTCACACTTCCTCTTCCTCTCTAGCAGCCCCAATTCCCTTTTCCCTTCTTCCCAGCTATCACCACGGCCGAGCACCTTCCTGAGCTCCTCTCCCTCCTTGGTTCTTCCTCTTCCCCAGCTGAGCTCCATGCCACACAAGCTGCAAACGCCAGAGCGCCTCAAGCCCCAAACCGAGCACCTCTCCCTCCCTTTTCCTGAAGCTCCCCACTCCCGAGCAGCCGTGGCAAGACCCCGCCTCGCCGCCACCTCTACTCACCGGAGTCGAGCTGCTCGCCGCTCCTAGTGCCGCCGTCGTCGCCGGCAGAGACCACTCGAGGCGAGCTGTGGCCCTTTTCTTTTTCCAGTGCGCCTGCTCCTTCCTTGCCGGGCGCCTCTCTCTACTTCGCTGCCGCTGCTATTCCGGCCGCCCCGGCCCCAATCCGACGCCCTCCGCTGCATCTATCGCCGCCGAGACCGCCCCGGTTGCTCCAGTCACCTCTCCGCCGCCGCGCTTGACGCCCTTGCTCCAGCCGAGCGGCCAACCCCCAAGCTCGCCTGAGCGCCGCTAGTAAACCCCAAGCCGCCACCGTGGGCTTCCACTCCGCCAATCGAGCCGCCACGCCGCCTCAGCTCCGGGCGCCGCCTGCCGTTCCGGCCCCCAGTCCAGCACGCCGCCGCGCCGCAAGCCTCGGTTCCGGGATCCAGGCCACCTCCACCGCTCCTGGTCCCCAGCCCCGAACCGGCGCCGCCGCTGCCCCGAGCTTCTCGAGCGCGCCGCCGCCAACCCGCTCGCCGTCCTTCGCTTGGCTCTTCCCGTCTGACGTGGACGCTGCCACCAAGAAGAATCCCCAAGCCGCCCGAGCTCCAGTGCCACGCACCTCGCCGACCGCTTCCCGACCAGTCCACAGCGTCGTCGCCGTCCCCCACTTCGGCCCCATCCTGCGCGCGACGCCGCCCTGGTAAGCCCGTTGCTCCACGCCGCCGGAGTGGTCCCGCGTCGCCGCCCCGACGCCGTGAACCTTTCTCCTCCTTGCGCGCCCCTCCGTCGCCGGCCGGCTGTTCATCCCCGCCGCCCTCACCTCGCCCAAGCCGCCGCCACCCTAGCTCCGATGGGAGGCCAGTGCCCCTTCTAGCAACCGGCCATCGTCCCCCCTCTGGAACGCCGCTATCCTGCTCCACGCACCACGGTAGCGCCGTCACCCCCAGTTGAAGCCGCTGGCACACGTGGTAAGAACCGAGGGCCCAAGCGACAGCATTTGGTTTTGGTTGAGGCATTTCTTTTAGCTCGCAGAAACGATTTCAAAATACTTACATCTCTGACCCCAAGTATACTTTTGTGTCCAATTTGTTTTCCCTCGCAATCTGTCGAGCAGGTAGTATATTCGGGTAACCCAAACGAAAACTTGAAATATGACTTATGTAGAAACCTTGGGCAGATCCTTCTCTCTAGATAGTCAGCTGAACCCCCTCATTCGTAATTATAAAATTCTAACATACTATAAGCTATCCGATAGCATCAGTAAACAATTTACAAAATACCTTGAAATGGGATCTTAAATATAATTCCTATATATAGGTCATGAGTGTACCGTCTGCGATTCGGCGCCAGACCAGTCATAAGAGTTCAAGCATTGAACCTAATAAATTAGCACCAGTAGGTCATTCAGAAACATAGGTTTTACGTTCGAAACATAAAATTCATGAAACTCTAAAGGTCCCTGCATCCCTTTGAGTGAAATCCTTTACTAACCTAAAACCCTAATGTGTCTAATCTATCTAGCGGATGAGTGCATACGTTGTCGTGATCGTTAAGCCCAATCGGAACTTCAAGATATCGTGACCTACCTGTGCAACCTTCGCTTCTCCAAGTAGAACCAGGACCAGATGTAAGTTCACCTCGCTAACAGTACCTGAGAGAAAACCCTAAAGTACGCCGCCCTCATACGGTAGCAGCTAAAATCAACCCTAATTGCAACGTTCTTGCTAACTAACCTAAAAAGAACTAAAGTTCCAAATAACTGCCCAATTAGGGACAAACAGACTTAAGAGGTATCGTCATTTCATGTGGCCTAAAGCTAGCAAGGGAACCACAGCATGCGTAGTATTCTGTTGAAAGAAAACGCCCGACTATATACCTCAAACCCTAACGACCTTACGAGGCACGGGAACCCTAACGTGACAAAAACCTAAAGTAGACATCTTCGCCGGGGATAACCTAGAGTCCCCACGTCTGTTGTTTTAAAGCCCCATAAAATCACGATGGTTAATCCGACGCGTTGTGGGTGCATGAATTGATAATTTTAGTTTGGTGTTCGATGTCCTTGGTTCTTCCTTGCATCGTTGATTTATTCGCCGTTCTTTTCGACGTGTAGATACAATGTTAGGAATTATCGCGCGAAGGAACTCGGACAACTGCCGGATCGAATTCAAGACCAAGACCGGGACAATATTGCCAGGCAAGCATTCCCACTTTGATCATGTTGAATCCCATATGTGTGAAATCATAATTATGTTGTTTACGAACTCTGCATGCTATGTGGTTATTAACGATATTTTATGTAGGAATAGTTATTCCCATTAGTTGCACGATACATAGGTCCGAGTATCCGACCCTTGTAACCCTAGGTATAATAGTCGGTTGTCCCGCGACCGACAAAAATAGTAAGGCTATAGGCATTAGCCGCGCTTAGACCTGCTGTAGTCAAAAATAAGTTTTCCGAAACTTATAATACCCCATTCGGGATATGGGAACAAAACCCTCGGATAACGTGCGTTATTCGGGGTGGTGTTTAAAAGAATGTTTGTCAAAACCTTGAATAAAAAATTGGAGATGATTTGGATTCGGGCGAGAGTGCTAAGGGCAGCCTGGGGCTGTAGAGGAATTGATAATGGCACGTTCGTCCGGGACGATCGTGGGTTGAGGAATGGAGTCTCGCTCGAATCAGTTAAGGACCGAGCCTAAGTGCCGCTAAACCGGTTCCTCACCGTACGTCCACATGTCCTTTATGGGAAGGACTTGGCTTAGTACCCCGGCAAGTATTAGGGTTTGGACCCGTGGGAAGTAGGGAGTTAGTGCTAGGTGTTTAAAGTCCTAGAGATCCACCTACGCCGGGCGTGAGGTGTTGATGCGTCACAAAGGTGGGGAGTCCCATTTTTGGTCCGGGACGCAAAAGTGGGTCAACCACCTAGCGGGTCCAACTCTGGTATGGAAGCGGGCGAAGGTCTCGTTGTAGTATCCCTGCCAGTATACGGTGCACAGTATACCTAGGGTGACCTACATCTTGTGGGTAAAGCCGTACAACCTCTGCAGAGTGTTAAAAACTATTCGAATAGCCGCGTCCTCGGTCATGGACATGAACTGGCAAGACCACACACTGGTTAGACTAAGTTTTGGTTGTGAAAGCCGGGAAAGGGATTAAGGACGTGGGCATGATGTGTCCACAGAGGGCAATTTACGCTACACGGTTGGTAGCAAGGAATTGCCGGAGGAGAAGGCTAGCCGTGCTATCCGGGATATCACGGGCTGAGCCAAGGGCACTCGCTGAACTATCCGGGATAGTGTCAGTTGAGCGTTAAGCCGAGAAGCTAGTCCTACTGCCCGGGGTAGTAGGGACTGAGCTGTCTCAACGGCTGAGATGATGAGGTAGCTGGGTCTACCTCGGGAGAAGCTTTTGTTGTTGTTTTGATTTACCAGAATTTACAAACTGCTTTGGAATCTACTATTCTCGTATTTAAACTGAGAACTTACATTTCCGCACAATCAGCAAATTAGGTTAGAGCTATTCTTTGATTAAACCCCTGCATGAAATATTGTCGTATAATCTCTCCTGTGAGAATAGCTTGCGAGTACATTCAATGTACTCACCTGGCTTGTTGATTTGGCCAGACGAAGGAGACGTCAGATCCGAAGAAGCAATCACGATCACGAAAGCTAGGGTGTAATCCCCAGTCAGTTGCTTGTCGGGTATGGCTTACTGGTGGGCCGCAACTCCGCTGGATTTCCGCTGCAAGTTTATAGCCGTTGGGCTACAGGTATCAGATTATCGACCTTAACGGTCTATTTAATTATTTACGCATGTATGACGATGATATACAGGTTAACTCGTGTGTATCGGCTACTGATCCAGGGACCGGTACAGTGATCACGAGGGAGTTCCCGGCTTAAAAACCGGGGGCGCCACAGGGAGGAAGAAGATGGAAGGTGAAAAGCCAGGAGCAGGAGCGGTGAAAAAATCTGAACCCCGCAAGTCAGTCTTATAGAAACCAGGAGTAAAATCAGGAATTCAATCACTAGTGCAGAACCCCCTTATTAGTGATGTGCCAAAATGCGTATTAGTGGCGTGTGGGCAGCACGCCACTAGTATCACGCCGGTGGTAAGTGGTTACTAGTGGCGTGCTAACCCCACGCCACTAGTAACACATATACTAGTGGCGTGCCCGTTCACGCACGCCACTAGTAACTCATATAGTAGTGGCGTTTCCTTTCTTGCACGCCACTAGTAATATTCCTCAATAGATTTTTCAGGGTCAAAAAAAATATTATATGTTATTATTAGTGGCGTGCCCGAGAGCGAACACGCCACTAGTAATTCTCACATTAGTGGCGTGGCTACAGTCCCGCGCGCCACTAGTAGATTTTTCAGGGCCAAAAAAATATTATATATCATTACTAGTGGCGTGCCCTAACTCGTACACGCCACTAGTAATTGGAACATTAGTGGCGTGGCTACAGTATCGCGCGCCACTAGTAGCTTTTTCAGGGCAAAAATATATATTATATATCATTACTAGTGGCGTGCCCGAACTCATGCACGCCACTAGTAATTTGCTAGTATCAGCACGGCTGGTCGTGAATGACATGCTGATGCACGGGTGCAACCCTTCCAAAGAAAGAAACGGCCACAAACTACTTAAACGTGCTTTATTAACCTCAATTACGTGTCTCAAGCACAACATATTTTCCGGAAATCAAGTTCCTTCCATCATACACCAGATGGATTTATTTTGATGCAACATTCGTCATGATTTAACAACAAAATTAATTACAAACATGGCTATACAAAATGCTGCCGCTAAGCCCATAAAATATTGGTTATTGAGTAAGATCTATCGGACCAAATGCACGGAAAGCAGTCAGAACAGGACAGCGCAAACCTCCGTTCTGCACCACTACCAACAAAAGAATGCAAGCACGGATGCAGATGACCTAATTAAATCGTGCTTTAAGGAAAGGAAAACCACCGAAACTGCACTGGCTAACTCCTTGTAATCCCACACTTGCAAACCGGGCATAGTTTCTTTCTTCTCAGCCATTCGTCGATGCACTGCAAGGTGGAAGTAATTTGACATCAGAAATGCAACCCCGTAAAGATCAAGGGTTATGGCACCTAACAGTAGGACTGCATACGTCTTTATGGAACTTATGAAAGCATGGCAAAGTGCGGATGGTATCTCCAATAGAGGGATTTTCAAGGCAAACTGCGCAGGGCTCTTCTATGCTAGTTGACTGTCCAAAAAAAATTACAGAAGAATAGTCAGGACTTCTCAGAGTCAAACCAGAAAGCAGATTCCACTTTGTAAGCACTGACCAAATAAATTTACCTGAAATACTGACTGAGGCAAATTATTGATCTGACTTTCCGAAGTACCAGTGTGCTGGTGGTTATTTTCATCTAATGCAAGTAATGCATCATAATCATTTCTGCAATGAAAGCTCCTTATCTTTTAACCCAGCAAGAGAGGTAAAGAAAGAGTAAATCAAAGATATATTCAACTTGAAAAACAGTTTATCTTTTAGAAACTACATTTGCAGAAAAGAAGCCTGTAATCACATAAAAAGGACCCACGTACACAATTCAGTGAAGCTGCTAAACTAACATGATGCAAAGCTATATGTAAAATTCCATTCTAAGCAAATAGCTAACTGAATCACAATATGTAAGCTGTTTTGAGCTCTCAAGATATCTCAGGCAACATCATTCAAGCAGTGGAAGTACAACAGGAGAGTGCTACTTACAAATCAATATTAGGTTGAATATGTGGAGCAGGATATCCAGCAACAATAGCCCTCTGAAAAATTGTAAACTCAAAGCTGTTACTAATCTTGGAGAATCAATTCAATAAAGCAACCACAAACTGTAAACTCAAGGAAGGTTTTACTTGATGTGAGACTATCTTACTACACAATTGAGTTTAAACAGCAGCTGCTCAACCATAAATACAACCCAGTGCTTACAAAACACAAACTTATAACATAGAAGGGGCACTTATTTCCCTTATAATTAGGAGAAACAATGAAATACATGATATGGGGTGGTTCAGTACTTCAAAGAGATGAAATGCAACCAATTTGATAAATCATGAAAGTTCAAAGTTTATATCATAAAGTTCACAAATCAGTGTCAGAAAAAAAATTCGCCATAAAAGAAATGCTTTGTTGGTTATAGAGGACATATAATTCCAATCTATAGCTAATACTTGATACAAACTGTGTAACTTCATCTCATGCCATTTGGTACATTTTACAACAATTTAAACAGTAGGATTGAGTTTAACGTGAATGACATGGAAGCAGAAAAATATGACAGTTTTGTCTTTTAAACCTAAAGATCTTCCTTTTCAGAAGTGATAAAATTTATAGGCAGAAGAACTTTAAGGGCAAGAGAGAAAATAATACCAGTCCCAAAGTTATTGGAGCAGCATTCTGCGTATGGGAAATCATACTGTTTGCCGTCTCATATCTAACCCTAATAGCAAGCTGAGAAGCACTTAAACGGGATGCCCGTGCAGCTCTCTGCGACGGCTCCAATCGGCGGCGTGCGCGGGGAGCAAGGGGAGGCGGCGTCCAGGAGAGAGGGGAGCGGTGGAGTGGCGGCCAGCCGAGGCGGCGATGATGCCGAGGGTGGTGGCAGGGCTCGGGCGCGGAGGTTGACGGCGCGGCACGGCCCCGGAGCTCTGGCGCGGCAGGCGAGCCGAGGCGCGGCAGCACGGAGGCATGCGGCAGCGGGGAGGCGCAGCAGCAGGGAGGCGCGGTAGATCCGGCGGCGGGGAGGCGACCGGAGGTGGAGATGGAGGTGGCCAGCGGCACGGCGCTTGGAGGAGGAGGCGTGACCGGCGGGAGCTAGGGCGGAGGAGGCACGGGTGGCTCACCGGGGTTGGGGGATTTCCGGCAGGGGCGGCGTGGCCGGGGGACGGGGAGAGGCCCGCTCCGGCGAGGCAGTCGGCGGGGCAAGGGGAGGAACCGGCGGGGAGAGCACGGGAGCACGCGGTGGAGGGAAGAAGAATGGGGAACAGATTGCTGCTGGAGGGAGATAGGGGATAAGGAAGCTTTGGAGCACTCGATTTTGAGGAAAGAAAATGGCAGGGAAGAAGAAGAGAGCTGCTACGTGGAGAAGAGAAAGGACTGCGGGTGAGCATGTGCGCCAGGTGGCGGAACTAGTGGCGTGTGGAACATATGGCACGCCATTAGTACACAGCGTTTATTAGTGGCGTGTGGCAACACGGGGCACGCCACTAGTGTGTGACTTACTAGTGGCGTGTGACATTTATCGACACGCCACTAATACCTGTACTACTAGTGGCGTGTCCTCTAACACCCACGCCACTAGTAATATTTTGGGGTTTTAGGGTATTTAGGCTATTTTTAGGGTTTTAGGTGTATGATTATGTTCCAGCTTTTTTATACATTGAATATAGACTATTTAAAGTTTCATGTAAAAAGTTAGCATTTTTTAGGGTTAGTTTTCTATTTTTAGGGCATTAAATGTATTTCTAGGTATTTAAAGGATATAATTCAAATTTGAACTACAAGTACATAAAAAAATTGCACAAAATTAGTAGAAAAATCATATTTAAGTTTGTGACTATATATTTAGGTGTTATTGAATAAAATATTAGAAAATTCAAGCATTATTATAGGAAAATTCAAACACTAACTTGTAGTAAATGGTTTTTGAATTAAAAAAAATGTAAATGTGGTCTGAAAAATATGAAACTTGGCATGGTGTCATTATATGACCTATAGAGGCTGTGGTTAAATTTTGAGAGAGTTACAAAAAAGTTTTGATCTAAGTTGCTTAGAAACCGAAGGATATCCAGGGAAGAATCGTAGTTTCGAAGGGAAAGTGTGAGGTTTGAGAGAGAGCTGATAGTTTTGTTCCTCATTTGACTTTGAAATTTTTTATACATTGAATATACACCATTTAAAGTTCCATGTCAAATTTTGAGATTTTTTAGGGCTAGTTTGCTATTTTCAGGGAATTAAATGTATTTTTCTGGTAGGTAGGCACATGCCACTGGTAAATGTATTTCTAGGTATTTGAATTTTAAACAAAATATTAATGAAGAATGTGAGGGTGGGAAGATACATCTATTTATTTTACAAATTTAGAAAAAAGAATCACTTAATTTGGACTTATAAATCAAAAGTTATCGATATTAAAATAATGCAGAGATTACTAGTGGCCTGTGCATATACATGCACGCCACTAGTAACTGTATTACTAGTGGCGTGCCCTCTAACACCCACGCCACTAGTAATTTTTCAGGCCCGATTCAAAAAAATACATCATATGCATCAACTATTAGTGGCGTGTAGCACTAAAGGCACGCCACTAATAGCACATTTACTAGTGGCGTGTGGGGAAGGAGCCACGCCACTAGTATGCGGTGCCCGGGTATCAGATACTAGTGGCGTGTGGCTCGTAGGGACACGCCACTAGTATTCTGTTACTAGTGGCGTGGTGTGGAAGCCGCACGCCACTAGTAACGTATGCCTGTTCTGACTGCTGGGTCCCGGCTACTAGTGGCGTGCTTTGTGGCGTGCACGCCACTAGTATTCTGTTATTAGTGGCGTGTGGAAATAGTGACACGCCACTGGTATTTTGTGGAGATAGCAGTGGCGTGGTGTTTTTGGGGGACGCCACTAGTAAGCTTCTCCTATAAGGGTTTCTGCACTAGTGAATGGTTGCCTCGGCCGCACCTACTGTGCCACATTCCATCACAATAAATGCACACAGTAATTTTCGGCACACGATCTCTGGTTTTTGCAGAAAAATAGGGGTAACGGGCGCATGACGCATGAAGGCGTGTGGTGGGACCCCTCATGTCAGAGATATAGACAAAGAAAAAGGAGGGAAACAACATGTTCACCACCACGCGTAATTTTCTCCGAGACAGATCAAATCTTTGAGCACCCGCCGAATCTAGATAAGCTTGACTGCAGAAATCACGGGCTTGCCCTAACCGCCCGGTGGGGCGCTTGTATGTTCCTTCTCGGAAGAAGGATGACTCGGGGGCTAAAGCCACTCGGCATGGTCCATTGCCCGAACAGCAAAATAAGCTACTTTGAGTAGGTAACCCAGGTTACTCGGAAGGAAACATCAACGACCCAGGGATATTTTTAATCGGATGTGCTTCCCGACTAGGCGTGTTATTGGTTAATCCATCCTGGCCTCATTTCACATACTGATGGGCGGCTTGATAATGAGTAATACGTAACTATCGTATACGGGGTAGTATTTGTATACGAATACCCAGGATATCCGGAGCCGCTGACGTAGTAGCCAAGGAATCTAGAAGATAAAAATCCTCACGTAATGAGGACGAACACCCCTTGAACTAGAAAGTCGATCCCTATATTTAAGGAGGGCAGGATTTCAGTCATAGATAAGTCCATAACCTCTACGACTCGGGTCATACCCTATATAAGGACTCGAGGACCCCTCAAGGAAGATTAGAGACAGAAGCCTTTGGAGATTGAGCCCTAACCTCCATGAGAAGACTCTCCAAAACGTCCAGATCTACTCAGAGAAGACCCCGACTAGGTTTAGATCTCATCTAAGATAGCTACTAACATCCCCTTTTGTAAGCTTCTCGTGATTTAATATATAACAACATGACGTAGGGCTATTATCCCACGGAAGGTCCGAACCTGTATAAAATCCCTGGTCTGTGTTCTCCGATACTGCTAGACGACGGTCCCAGGGGTCCTTACTCTTCAACAAATCTCTTTTTCTCACGACTACCATGAGATCGGTAGTTTACCAATCATCGACAGATGGCACCGACCGTGGGGACCTCTTCGGCTATTTCTGTCGAAACAGAATTGGAGTCAACACAAGATACGACGAGCCCAAGAATGTAGGTCAAGCTCTATCTGATTCAGACTGGATTAATGCTATGCATGAAGAGCTGGACCAATTTGAGAGAAATGAAGTCTGGTCACTTTTTGAAAGACTCAGACGGCCAAATCGTGAGGAACAAGGCAAGG
This sequence comes from Stipa capillata, assembly GCA_019208055.1. NCBI lineage: Eukaryota > Viridiplantae > Streptophyta > Magnoliopsida > Poales > Poaceae > Stipa > Stipa capillata. The sequence goes on along the minus strand of JAGXJF010000306.1, from coordinate 98,755 downwards.
TTGGTTGCTCAAGGCTACACTCAAATAGAAGGCTTGGATTTTGGTGAAACTTTTGCACCTGTAGCTCAGCTTGAAGCTATCAGGATACTTCTAGCTTATGCAAACCATCACAACATCAAGCTTTATCAAATGGATGTCAAGAGTGCCTTCCTCCAAGGTAAGCTTGCTGAACTTATATATGCAAAACAGCCCCTAGTTTTGAGGATCCAAAAAGACTCCATTATGTATATGTGCTCCACAAGGCTTTGTATGGCCTTAAATAAGCCCCTCGTGCTTGGTATGACACTCTGAAAGAGTTTCTTATACATAATGGCTTCAAAATTGGGCTTGTAGATACTACACTCTTTACTAAAGTTAAAGGCAAAGATTTATTTATATGTCAAATTTATGTCGATGACATGATATTTGGTAGTACTAACCGTGTGCTAAGTGATGAGTTTAGCAAGATGATGATCAAAAGATTTGAGATGTCCATGGTGGGAGAATTGAAGTTCTTCCTAGGGCTGCAGATTAGACAACTCAAGCAGGGAACCTTCATCTCCCAAGAGAAGTTTGCTAAGGACATCATCAAGAAGTTTGACATGGACAAAGCTAAGTCAATATCAACTCCCATGCAAACAAATGCTCATCTTGATTTAAACCAACAAGGTAAGTCTACTGATCAGAAAGAGTATAGGTCTATGATTGGTTCTCTGCTATATCTATGTGCATCTAGACCTGATATTATGTTGAGTGTTTGCATGTGTGCACGCTTTCAAGCTGATCCTAAAGATATTCATCGCACTGCTGTTGGTAGAATACTGAGATATTTAATTCATACCTCTGGGTTTGGTTTATGGTATCCTAAAGGTGCACCCTTTGAGCTAATTGGCTATTCGGATAGCGATTATGCAGGATGTAAGGTTGACAGAAAAAGCACCTCAGGCACTTGCCAATTTCTAGGGCGCTCCCTTGTGTCCTGGAGTTCCAAGAAACAAAACTCAGTAGCCCTATCCACAGCAGAAGCTGAATACATAGCAGCTGGTAGTTGTAGTGCTCAATTATTATGGATGAGGCAGACCTTGAAGGATTTCAACATATCCATGTCTCAAGTACCTCTCCTCTGTGATAATGAAAGTGCAATTAAGTTAGCCAACAACCCAGTCCAACACCAAAGATCCAAACACATAGAAGTGAGACACCACTTCCTCAGAGACCATGTAGAGAAGAAGGATATTCAACTGTGTCATGTGAGGACAGAAGCTTAACTAGCCGATATTTTCACCAAGCCTCTAGATGAAAATAGGTTCTGCACTCTCAGGCATGAGCTAAATATCATGGATATCTCGAATGTGCAGTGAGGAAATGATGATTCACGTGTACATATGTGTGCATTTCTGGATTCTACATTCTCTGCATCCTACATGAGTCATCCACCTGAGTCTCTGGTGAACCTCAGGTGGGATAGGTTTTAAATAGATAACATGCTGATTTTTGCACCTTATTAAACTCATGGATTTTCCATTGAGCTAAATAAGTTAGATTTTATTATCTATTTCAATTCAACACAGTTTTAGCTTTGTATTGTTGATTGTTTGGCAAGCTGTGTTTGAAAAGAAATCTCTAATCTGCTTTCTTCTCTTATCTTTGAATTCTCTTCGGTAATCCTACTGAAAAATCTTGTCAACTGAGTCTTTCACATGAGTCACAGTTGAACACTTCCGTATATCCAGAGGAAAGAGTCTAAGTTTAAAGTTCTATTCAGTCTCTTTCAGTCCTACCTGAGTCTCAGGTAGTAGCCAGCTGTGTCTCAGGTGCCATAGGGCCACTCGGGATATAAATACCCAACTCTGCAACGGTTCGCGCTTAACCCTCTTCAGAGTCTCCTAAGCCCTAGCACTTTTCTCCGCCGATTGATTCTCAACGATCGTGTGCTTCTCCGCCGATCTTTGCGCTCGTCGAAGCTCCCTCAAGCTCTTCTGTTGATCAAGCGCCTGCATCTCCATCCAAATTCCTCATCGTAAGTCTCCTCGAGCTGTTCTTCACAGAACTAGGGTGGTTTCCGCCTCTATGCGAATTCCACGTTCTCGGGTAGCTCTTAGCTGTGGAATTAGATAGAGATGTTGTTTCTTTAGCCTCCAGAATGAATTCTTGCAGCACATTGTTCTGAATCTTTAGATTTTCAGCAAGATTCGATAAACCAAGGTTGTTCTGTCTCTACACCTCAGGTAGCATGAGATAAATTGTAAAACCTTCCTAGTGTCACCTGATTCACTCGCTTGAGTATCAGTTAGGTTGTTCAGTAAATTTCTCTCTGCAATGGGATTACCCCCCCATTTCCTATCTTATCCATGCAGATGTCTGAATCTGGAAAACTGCTAGAGGATATCTCAGAGGATCTTCCTTTAGCCATCAGGTCTCAGATCTTGGAAAAGAAAACTCAAGAAGAATGGGAGACAGAGAAAGCAAGGAGACTTGCTAAGAATCTTGATGCTGAAGAGAAAGCCAAGAAAGCTGCTATGATCCCCTTATCTCCAGCAGAATTGGCCAAAAGGAAAGCAAAGATGAAAGCCTTGGAAGAGGAAAAACGCCAATTGGATTTGGCTGTAAAGCAATCCATCTCCAGGATGAAAGAGTTCGAAGCTGAAAAAGCAAATAAGAAAGAGAAGCTAAAACAGGAGAAACAGATTCTTGCAGCTGAGAAGAAAGCAAGAGAAGCTGAAGCTAAGATAAAGATGGCAGAAGAGAAGGTTAAGAAAGCTGCTGCCAAAGATGCATCCATCAAAGCAAAGAGGGCACCAGTTGTGGACACCCTCAAGAGAACAAGAGCTGCTGGTGGACCAGCTGATCTGATCCTGTGCAAAGTTCCTAAGAAGCTTTGATCAGAAGCTATTATTGAACCCAGCAAGGCTAAGAGTCAGCAAAAACAGGAAGAAGAGGCTGCATGGAAAGCTGAAGCTGAGAAAAGAAAATCTCACAATGCTCTAGTCAAAGAACTGCATGATTTAATGGAGATGTTGCCAGCTACTTCAGAAGCCGAAAGAGATGCTCTCACTCCAAGAATTCAAGAAATCAAGAAATTAATTTTTGACTCATCTGATGCTCCTAAAGATGTCTTAGTCCAAAAGGATATATGGAAGAAAGACAAGGCAATCAAAGAAGAGCTTCAAGAGCTGTTAAGAAAAGAAGGAAAGACTGTTGGAAATGAGAAGGTAGACTTGATTCTGCAAATGGAACTCCTTGTACCTCAGCTTTCATTGGAGTGTCGACATTTATGGCGCAAATATCATGATAACAAGCTGCAAAGAAGGATAGATGCCTACGCAATGAAACTGAACTCTTGCACAAATGAAGCCCGCAAGAAGTTCCTATATGATGAGATAGCTGCAGCAAACTCAAGGATGAACTTGGTAGATTACTCAGATGCCCCTATCTCAGCAATCCCACTTCATCAATCTAGTGCTCCTGCTTCTCAACCGAGTAAGCCAGCGGAGTCCCAGGCAGCTTCCTCAGCTGGGCTAGAGCTTGTCTCCACAGCAGCAGAAACTCAACAGAAAGCTCCCATTGAGTCTATAGAAGATATCCTAGCAGAGCTAGATTCCAGTGGAAAGCAACTAGAGAGAATCTAGAAGATTCTATGACCAAGCTCAGAACATCCTTAGGTGCAAATCCACCTGTGTCCCAAGCCGATCCCTCAGCTGGAGCATCAGTAAGCATGGGATCAGTCTTCCAGTCCTTATCTGATCTAGATCCTGCTCAAGAAGACCAAGGGCTTGTTGAACAAGAAAGGGTAGAATCATCTCCAGCACTAGAGTCTTCTCCTGCACTAGAGTCTGCTCATAAAAGGCCATCTGAGTCTCAGGCTGAATCAGCTGAGTCTCAGTCAGTAGGATCAGATGACTCATACTCCAATCCAAGCGACCCTCATCCTCCCTCTCCTCGAAGGAAGAAACAAAAGACATCTGACTCAGATGAAAAATATGAGGGTGAGGAAGAAGATGTCGCAGTAGAACAATCATCAGAAGAAGCTCAAATTTCCACATCTTCCTTTATCTCTGAAGACTGTGCAGCTGAGACTCAGGAGGCAGACTCAGATGAGTCTCTGGAAGTCAAGTATGCTGCTATCTTTGCTAAAGCTGCAAGGACAAACTCTCAAGAGATGAAATTTCTGTCTGCAGCAACACTCAAGAAGCTTCCAAAGGCATATGCTAGTCTGGCTACCATAGATTTGGACACAAGAAGCACCTCTAACTACACTGCCATGAGAACTACAAATCCATATTTTGACAGTGAAGGCAATATCAAGAGGAGGCAGTGCAGTGATCAAAGATTTTGGAATGATCAGCAGCAGTCCAGCTACCATCTTCTGCTACCCAAGAAGGGTTTTGTTGATAGCATGCCCATAGATTGGGCCAATCTGGCAAAAATGGTTTGGGCGATCTAAAAGATATCTTAGCTACTGTTCAATTAGATCAAATCTGCAGCATAAACCAAAATTATGATTCTGAAGTGATCAAGAAATTCTATGCAACAGTCTTCATTGAGCAAGATCACCAAGATTTCATGCTGTGGATGACCAAAGGTCAGTTGCTGTGCATCACAGCTACAGAATTTTCTAAACTGTTCAACTTGCCATCAGGGCCCAAGCTATCACAGATAAACATCTCCAAAGGATCAGAAGAAGACAAGAGCTTGCAACCAGATTGGGTGCCAAATGAGACAAGGCAAAGATTCTTTCCCTCTGGCTTTGTGTTTCCCCCAGCCAAAGGTGTAGTCCCCAAGTATATTCAGCACTTTAAGGGACTCATGAAGACACCGAAACATATTGTGAAGATTCTAAATGTGTCTATCTGTGCAAAGGGTGGAGGGACTGATGCTATCTATAACCCAGTCTGGAGAATCCTTGAGCTGATTGCCAAGAAGGAAAAGTTTGATGTTGCTCGATATATCTTCTCTGAGATCAATGAATGCCAGAAGAACAGAACAGACAAGATGAGATATGGCTCATACTTAATGCATATGATCCTTCAGAGAACAGCATTAGCAACTTCATCTTTCTCCTTTGACCCGAAGTGTTATTTAAGCAAGTTCAGACCTCAAAAGGATGATAACGAAGATGAGAAACCTTTCTACAGCATCCTTGAAGCCTCTCAGCCAAGTGCCTCAGTGCCACCTGAACCAGCTACCAGAGCCTCAGTCAGAGTCTTTCAGCCAGCAGTTGAACCCCAAGCAGACCTACCTGAGCCTCAGGTGTCTCCTGCCCGAGACTCAGCTAGGGAACCATCTCCTCCTGCTGAGCTTCAAGCTTCAGTATCAGTTGATCTCTCCTCAGCTAGTGTGCCTTTGGTTCAACGCCTGGACAACCCTGCTGCAGTTGATGTTTTATCAAGAGGGTTGTGCCTGTTCAGATTTCTGCTATCAAGAGAAGGCAAGATGAGCTGAAGTAAGAAATGACAGAGCTGAAGAACGATATCAAGGCTGATATGGCAGATCTCAAGGCTTCAGTCAGCAGCAAGTTTGATCAGATTCTATCCCTTCTGCAACAGAAGCCAGCTCCCTGAAGATCTTCTTCCTATCTCTTTTTAGTGTTTAGTGGCAAAGGGGGAGAGATTAGATTCAGGGGGAGAGATTAGAGAGTATATGTAAAAAGGGCTAAGGGCTAGGCTAAGAGCTGCATGTGTGTCAAGACATTCTCTGTTTTAAAAACAAAATTGCTTATACATATGATGATGCTCTGATTGTTTGTCTTACTCTGATACATGTTGTTTGTCTTGCTCTGATACATGTGTCTTTGCCTTTTCTGATCTGATACATGTGTTGTGTTTCTTTTTCTTTTGCTCTGATACATGTGTTTAGCTCTGATACAAGTATTTTGCTCTAAATTCTGTTGATTGCTCTGATATCTATTTGTTCTGATAATATCTATTCTAATGATATCTGCTCTGATAATATTTATTTTAGGAGAGTTTAGATTCGTACTCAAGCATGCTATTCCTTGTACATCTGTTGCTAAGTATTTGTTCAACATAATTGATATTCCGCTGTGCTTATTTATTCAGTTGTGTTATGGCAACCTGGTTTAGCATCTACTCTCCATGATTAAACAGAACTGTCCATTTGCAGTAAAACGCAAAATCTCTTATGTGCACAGCTTAAGGGGGAGTAGATATTAAACTTGGTTGAATATCACACCCTTTTATACATCTAATGCTATGTTTAAAGGGGTTGCCACTAACCACCAAAAAGGGGGAGATTGAAAGTGCATCCAGTCCCAAGGAGAGTGGAAGGATGATTATCTAGCCCCAAGGTTTGGTTTTGATGGTTAATGGCAACCCTCACCTGTTTCTAACGTTTACAACGAGTGTGAACAGGAGTTTAGATGAACAGGTGATTGATCAAGACAACATCTGACTGATGATGAGGCCATAAAAAGAGCAAGGAACCGTGAAGGTCAGAAGGGCTAGCTGAGCTAGTCTCCTGAGGCTCAGTTGCGAGGAAGCCGAGGCTGTGCTCGAGGCAAGCGAGGTGATGGTGGCTTGATGAAGTTCAAGGACCGTGATTGCAAGCTGGATAAGACCTGGAGGAGCTAGCAAGCTAGTGGATCTGCGTCAAGGCGTTCGCTGTGCGTCTTCAATGGGCTGTCATCTTCAGTTGGTAGCTTGGAACCAGTGCCAAGATTATGAGCGAGCTGGTCAGTGGCAGTGGTGAGTCCATTGTCCTCCTGAATCAGTTTAAGGCTTGTAGTGAGCTGGCCTGTGTTGTGCTCAGGTGCTGCCTGAGGCAACCGAGTCCACCTGAGTTTGGCATCTGAGACTCAGGTGGGTAGCTCAGCCGTGGCTAGTAGGTTACCAAGTGTATGTTAGCTGAGTCTCAGATAGGTTTGTCTGGTGGCTCTTTGTCTGACGTGGCATGAGGGTAACGGCTAGCTGCCAGGGACTCTATAATAGGGAACCTGGGGAGGTTTCGACCTCAACCTTTACCTCTACCATAGCAAGCACCCTGCTGTAGCAAGAAAGAGCTCTTAGTCTCCGAGAGAGCGTTGTCTGCGTGCATCCACCGTGAGAGAGAGTTGCTTTACATCTTGAGTGCTTCAAAACTGAGAGAGTTCATGGTACTGGTTCCTCCAAGAGACTGAGAGAGCTCTTGGTGTTCGTCTGCTCTAAGACCGGGAAGTTGGAGTCGTTGGTGAGCAAGCCAAGTCTTGTGTGGCTGCCTCCAAGTGTCTGTGAAGGCGATTTGGGTCTGCCTGTCTTGCTGTGGTGAGATCAAAAGGATTCCACACAAGATAAGTGAACGAGGAAAGAGCACGGTTCAGTGCCGGCTGTGAAAGCAGATTCCTCAACAGAGATGTACCACTTTGTATAAAGTGAGAACTTCGGTAAAACAAATCTCTGTGTCTACTTGTTCATTTGCATGATTTGTTTTTACTTGTGCTGATATATATAGTACACTCTCTGCTGCACACAACTGAGTTTCCCACCTGAGACTCAGTTGACACACAACTGAACTGCCTATCTGATGCACACAACTGAGTCATGCACCTGAGACTCAGTTGACACTCTCTAGTCTTTGTTTTTCCTGCATGTTATCTGAGTTATCTGCCAGAGTGTCAGCTGTCTGTTTCAGTTGCCTGTACCTAGCTAGGATTGACCTATTTAATTTAAATAAAGCCGATTAGGTTTTAATTTTATAGAGCCGACCTATTCACCCCCCCTCTAGTCGACACCTGAGATCCTTTCAGTCGAGCTCCCATATCTCTTGTACGAACCCATAGTATGGCCGTGCCTCGTGGGCGACACCATCTATAGCATCTATACGGACACCACTGTTCTGATATGAGCTTTTCACATCTTGAGCCTTCATGTAAAATGTATACCCATTTATTTGATACCCTTGATACGTCATGACTTGGTATGATGGTTTTCTTGACAACCAAGTAAGCATATCATCGATGAATGAGCTATCGGTGATTCGGTCGTGTAGCCATTGATTGAACCTCGAGTTATGTTGTATAGTGATCCATCTTTGAGATTTATTCAGATTCTATTTCCGTACCAACTCAAAGTGCTCGGTGATGTAGGGAGATACCACATCCATGTGTTGCAACACAAGAAAGTGGGCTTTCGCAAGTGCATCCAGATTGGGATTGATTCGTTTTGCTCCGAGAGTACCGATTCCTTGTCGCCTCCCAGCATAGCGTGATTCAGATACGCCAATGGGTTTCACATTCAACATGTAGTCCAAACAAAACTCAATGACCTCTTCGGTTGCATAGCCTTCAACAATGCTCCCCTTTGGGCGGGATTGATTATGCACATAGGACTTCAAAATTCCCATATATCTTTCAAACGGCTACATGCTCCGAAGAAAGACAGGGCCACACATCTTAATCTCTCTGACGAGATGAACCATGAGATGCGGTATGATATCAAAAAAAGTCGGCAGGAAATACATCTCAAGATGACATAGAGTTACCACCAATCGTTGTTGCAAAGCATCTAGCCAAGGGGGTCGATGACATTTTGGGTTATTGCCTGAAAGAACTGGCATAACATTATGATTGTCTCTCTAACCTTTGTGGGCAAAATGCCTCGAATAGCAACAGGGAGCATTTGTGTAATTAGAACATGACAATCATGAGACTTCATTCCAAGCAATTTCAAATCTTTCATCGACACAAGTTTCTTTATGTTGGCGAAGTAACCGAATGGAACTTTGATACCATGCAAGCACTTGCAAAGTCTAGTTCTCTCAGCCTTTGATAAGGTGTAACTTGCAGGTGGAAGGAATGTTCGACCTTTTTCAGATTTCTAGGGTGCTAAATCAAGTCTGATGCCCATATCGACCATGTCAAGCCTTTTGTTCACACCGTCCTTTGTTTTATCAGGGATGTTTAATAACAGGCCAAGCAAACTATCACATACATTCTTCTCTACATGCATGACATCAATGCAGTGGTGAATTTCGAGGTGTTCCCAGTAAGGTAATTTTCAAAAAATCGACTTCTTTTTCCATATGCCCTTTCTCAATGGGATTCTTTTACCGAGAACTACGTCAACGTCCTTCACCATATCGTAAACGTCCTTTCCTGAATAAGGCTTTGGAGCCATACCCTCCTCTATTGTGCCATCAAACTCCTTTTTGAGATTTCGGTATGGATGATTCCTTCGCAAATACCTACGGTGCCGCATATACACTGTCTTGTGCGAGTGCTTGAGGTACACACTTGCCGTATTATCCAAGCATTGACCGCAAACGTTAGGTCTGTCAGTGGTTTGACCAGACAGGTTACCATAGGCAGGATAGTCATTTATGGTGCAGAACAGGAGGCCGCGTAAGGTAAAGTGTTCCCTTTTGTCGGCATCCCATACATCGTCAACCCCTTCGTTCCATAGAGTCTGAGGATCTTCCATCAAGAGTGCTAGGTATACATCAATATCATTTCCAGGTTGCTTCGGGTCTTAAATTAGCATGGCCATCATGATGTACTTTCACTTCATACAAAGCCAAGGAGGGAGGTTGTACACGCACATAGCCACCGGCCAGGTGCTATGTCGACAGGTCATGCTACCGAAGGGATTCATTCCGTCCGTACTCAACCCGAACCTTACATTTCGCGTCTCGGCTCCAAAAGTTGGATACCTAGTGTCGATGTTTCTCTACTGGATTGAATCAGTGGGGTGTCTTAGCATGAAATCTTTCTTACGATCGTCGGCATGCCATCTCATAAGTTTCGCGTGCTTTTTGTTTGCAAACAAACGTTTCAGACGCGGAATTATAGGAAGATACCATACTACCTTAGTTGGCAGTCCTTTCCTATCTTCGACACCCTCTGATTCATCACCTTGAACATCGAGCTGCTTGTATCTGGATGTCTTGCATACTGGACATACATGTACGTTCACATATTCTTTACGGAAGAGGATGCAGTCGTTCTTACAAGCATGGAGTTTTTCTATTTCCAGACCTAGAGGACAAAGAATATTTTTCGCTTTGTATGTGCTCGTGGGCATCTCATTTCCCTATGAAAGCAAGTCTGCCATGAGTACCAGGAGAGATGTGAAACTTTTGTCGGACCAACCATTGCTTGCCTTCAATTTGAATAGTTCAAGAACAGTTGATTGATAATCTTGTGTATTTTGTCTTGCAACCCGAAAACAAAGGTTTCTCTGAGTCCTCCATCAAGCCCAGGAATTGCTCGTATTGTCTCCCCTCTAGGTCGTTTCCTTCTGCGTCACACAACATTTCCTTCAATTCATTATCGGCCAGCTGCATATCTTCATCCTCCTCACAATCGGACTCACCGTCGACATCATCTTCGTTGCTAGTCGCCTCATCTCCACCCGGTAAAATTATGTGCGCGTCGTGATGATTGGTCCATCGTGTATAACCACTTACAAAACCCCTACGAATCAAATGATCTTGTATCTGGGTTCTATCCTTGAACATCTTCTCATTCTTACAATCATAGCACGGGCAACACATAAATTTGGCTCCCTTTGCCAACATATCGTCTCGTGCTACTAATAGAAAATCATCTACACCACTAATGTACTCTTGGGTCACACGGTTCTCAGGATACATCCAACTTCGATCCATCTCGCACATACTGCTACACAATACATATGCAAGACACTTATTAACCTACCACATACTAAAAGATCCTAACTATATGATTAATTTTCACTTCATCATCTCTAAACAACTAAACCTAATTATCTCATCCAACCAAATGAAAGCAAAATAGAGAGAGAGGGGCAAGTAGTACTAACCTTCTTCAATGTCCAATGCAATTACTCTTCATTATCCACTCTCCCTCCCTTCAAAATCGCCTCAAAATCACCCCTACCCGAACCAGCCGCCACCCAACAGAACAGATCTGGGAAACCCTAAAAGACTTCTCAACTCCCCTGCCTATGAAGGCGACATATATCACAGTCGGTTGGGTCACTTAAACTAACTATGAGTAACATCGCAAGCGGTTCAGCTCAGATCCGTCTGTGATATATCCTACATTTGAGTTGGTTCATCAACGAACCGCCTCAGATGACTCATTTCAGTCAGGTTGTATACCAACCGACTGAGATCTGTTTAGACATCACAGTCGGCTTCCTTTGTAAACCACCTCAGATGACTCATCTGAGGCGGTTTATCTCTCAACCAACTCGGATGTTTCCATCGTGGGGACACAGCGTCAACATCAGAGACGGTGCCCGTGGCAACCCGCTTGTGATGAGTAAATCAGAGGCGGTTGAACTTTGCCCGACTGAGATGACACGTCTCGGATGAGCCTTTCTGTAGTAGTGACATCCCCTACTTCCAGGTATTCGGGGGGAAGTGTTTCATTCTAAACAAGAAGCCTAAGAGTTCTAAATTCGCATCTAAGGTTGATAAGGGTTTCTTGCTTGGATATGAATCAAATGCATATGTGTACTGTGTTTTCAACAAGACCTCCGGTGTTGTTGATATCCCACGTGACGTAACATTTGATGAGACTAATGGCTCTCAAGAAGAGCAAGTTGATCCTAATGGCAATTGGTGATATAAGACCACAAGAGCACGTGGTGGCCTCTACCCCCCTCAACTCCATCACTACAAGTGGAGCCACCCACCTCCGTCCAAGATCAAGACATCTCCAACTCATACTTGGACTAAGAGGAAGAAGAAGATGAAAACAATAAATCTCAAACTAAAGCTCCACATCCAAGAATTCATCAAAGTGTACAAAGAGACCACCTTGCCAACAATATTCTTGGAAACATTAATAGGGGAGTCTACTAGATCTTGAGTTGCTAATTTTTGTGAATCTTATTCTTTTTATCTTCTTTGGAACCTTGAAAGGTGGAAGAAGAACTCGAAGATCCAGATTGAACAATGGCAATGCCAGAAGAGCTCAACAACTTTGCTCGAAATGAAGTATGGTCATTGGTGGCAAGGCCCAAGCAAAACGTTATTGGCACTAAATGTGTTTTTGGTAACAAAAAAGATGAAAACGGAATAGTCACAAGGAACAAAGCAAGATTGGTGGCACAAGACTTCTCCTAAATTGAAGGGTTGAATCTTAATGAGACTTATGCCACCGTTGCTAGACTTGAATCAATTCATATATTGCTTCCCTTTGCTAGTCACCATGATTTCAAGCTATATCAAATGGACATAAAGAGTGCATTCCTAAATGGACCCCTCTTAGAATTGGTGTATGTAGAACAACCTCTTGGCCTATTTTGAGGATTCTAAATTTCCATATCATATCTATAAACCCCATAAGGCACTCTATGGACTTAAGCAAACTCATAGAGCATGGTTTGAGTGCCTTAGAGATTTTCTAGTCAAGAATGGCTTTGAAATTGGGAAAGTCGATACCACTCTCTTTACTAAGAAACTTGAGGATGATTTATTTGTGTGCCAAATATATGTCGATGACATAATATCTGCTTCTACTAAACAAATCTTTTAGTGAAGAGTTTGGTAGGATGATGATTAAGAAGTTCGAGATGTCCATGATGGGGGAGTTACAATTCTTCCTAGGATTTCAAATCAAGCAACTCAAGGAGGGGACATTCATCAAGGATATCAAGGACATGTTGAAGAGGTTTGACATGGTGAATGCCAAGCCCATCCGCACCCTATGCAAACCAATGGACACTTCGACCTCAACGATGATGGTATATTTGTTGATCAAAAGGTATACTGCTCCATGATTGGTTCATTGCTTTATCCCTGTGCATATAGGCCAGATATCATGTTAAGTGTATGCATGTGTGCAATATTTTAAGCCACTCCTAAAGAGTGTCACTTAGTGGCCATTAAGAGAAATCTTAGATATCTTGTTCAAACCACATATGATCATTGCTTTATACACACTTTTGTTCGCTAATCACATGTGGAAAGAACTCCTAAGGATACCCTAGCTATTCCACTCTAAATCTCTCATCTAATTCCAACTCAATCTCTACTCATGATCATTTTGAAACCTGGAAATTTACACCTACTGGAACATCTGGTTTTAAAGTTAGAATATCTGATCCTCTCTGAGTTGATTCATGACTTGGAGATTTGCACATATCGTAACATCAGATCCATTCATCATCCCTAAGTGGTCTGAGAATCTAGAAATTTACAAATATCAGAACATTTGGTCTAAAAGTCGGAATATCCAATCATCTTTGAGTCAATTCCAAACCTGGAAATTTATGCATATCGGAACTTCTAGTCCCAATATTAGAACTTCGGATGTGGGCATTTTCACTGAGCCATATCTACTCAAGGTGAAACGTTTTCACCTCTTCTCACCCAAAAACACCCATCGAAACTTCTCTTCTTTGAGCCCCGCCTCCACCATTGCCGGCCACCTTCCCCGACCGCCCATGGTGCTCCTCGTCATCATCCGGTCATCAACACCTCCTGATGAGGACATGACCCCCATGGATACACCCACTGCCACCTCTACTTCCACAACTTCAACTACATCTGCTGCTCAAGCTATAAAGACCAAAATGAGGTTCGTCAAGATTGTCAAGAACAAGCAAGGATTGAAGTTCAAACTCTTGGGAGGAGGAAGGAATGAAGTTCATACGACCATGAAGATACCCCACATGAATTTGTGCTGTGTAACGAGTCCTCCCACGTCGCCTTTGGTCCAAGGAGAGCTAGAGATCAAGTCCCACAAGTTCTAGACTCTGATTCGGATTCCTAAGACAACCCTGAATTCAAATGTCTATATCTTGAGCATACGAACTCTGATTTGGATGATCTTGGACTCTTTGGAAAGCTTATCTCGTACTTTTTCTGACCTATCCAACCCCATCTTTAAATTCTTTATGAGCATGCTACAATTTCCAAAACAGTCCGGGACTATCTTTGTAACAGATCACCTCTTCTCTTTATATACCCCCTAGGATTCTCTTTTTAGCTTTGGGTTTTGTTGAGCATAGTTTTGTTGCCTAGGGCCAAACAGCATTGTCTCTATTTGTGTATTGTGACCACCTAGTTTGACTACTTTATAGAACTCCACCGTATCAATATATCATACTTCATCCATATTTGTAATTTCAGATTGCCTTCAATTATTCTTGCTCATTCTTCGGTTGCTTGCAGGGATAAAGAACCTCTTGTTCAGGTTGATCATGCCCACGGCAAGGTCAATAACCTCCAGGATTTGGTTTAGCGATTGCCTAGGCGCTCTGTTGTTGTACGAGTGTAGCCAGATCATCAAAGTCACCTCCAACAAACCGACGTGTGTTTCTCATCGAAAGATCGGGACACCCAAAGTTTTATCACCTCCGTATCGGCACCATAGACCTTTCTTCGCTAAGTTAGGGAAATGAAGAACACACTGAGAGCTCCTCTCCACAAAATCTCATGGGGATTCAAAATCTTGTTCGGTACATCTCTTCTCCATGTCTCCTAGATTTATGATCTTCATTTTCAACACATTTGGTTGGTCAAGCATCGCGGATTCAATGGACTTTTGTGTTGGGTTGTGAGAATCAGAACTTCCAGTTGAGGTAACCGGGACTTCCGATCTTCATAGAACTAACCCTAAATTCATCGCCTCTCGATGAATTCTTCTCCATTGATCATGAGTGTTTATCCCATGCTACTTATCTAAATCTTTCACAGGGAAAGTTGAGATGGAAGGAGAATATCCGGATGATGAGTATCCGTTCCTACATCTAGATGGATGGTTCTACTCTTACCCCCCGGAGCCCTCAAGGGCCCGTGTATGAGAGAAGAAAGAAGGCCAGGGCAGATAGGAGACATGATGATGACACCTATTTGCCAGAAAATGGTCCCACTTTGGAGGAGTAGAGAAGGGCTATTGAGAAGGAGAGAAGAGAAAGAGGGCTACTTCAAGAGGATCCAATCCCAATCCAATCCCTCCAAGGACCGCATCAACTCCAAGGGAAGTGCCTCAAAGTCAAAGAAATCCACAAACTGCAAATGTTGCTAAAGGTGGACATCTTCCACCTAGAAGGGAAAGAGTGCAAAGAAGGGGATCAAATGCACCTCGTAGAGTCCAAGAGGAAGAAAATTAGAAGTTCAAGAAGAGATTAGACTATTGTGGTTAACCAAGCCCATAAGATCAAATAGTCGTGCAAGGCGTATGGTGAATTATAAAGGGAAAACTGGTATAGTGAGAACAGAATAGAGGATGATCCTCACAAATATGAGAAGTACTCTACTGATGATCGCTTTTGGAACTTCTTTCAACAAGACTTCTATGAGACAGTCATATTCCCTAGGAAGTTTCTAGTCTCCCAAATGCAATGGGTTGATTGGTAGTATATGGCAGAAAACAATCGTCAATGAAGTTATAACTGCATGTGAGCATCATAGCATGAAGAGGATCATGGCTTTTGAGTGTTCATGGTGTAATGAGATCATTGCCCAATTCTATGCCACTTTGTATGTTGAGAAGGACATTGCGAAGGCCATGCACTAGATGACCATGGGAAAATGGTACAAATTCAAATATAACCAATTTTCTAGAATTTTGGGGTTCACACAAGAGGACTTCTACAGCAGGGAGAGAATTCATGATGAGCAAGTGAGAAATTCAAACATTATGGTGTATATGTACAATGAGGATGAGGAGTTCACTCTTAGAAGTACAAAAGGTCTACTTCCTTCTATGCCTATCTCAATAGATTGTTTTGCAAGACCATGGCTGCCAAGGATGGCGATGCAAGTCACATCTCATCTTACATTGTGAACTTGCTCCATTGCATGAAGGAAAACACAAGGAAGTTTGATGTGTTTGACTTCATTTGGGAAGAAATTAAACTCATCTCCATTGATCCCAAGAGAGGATGCAGATATGCTACTTACATCATGTGCATGATTGATAAGGTGACAAAGCTCAATTTTCACAATGAGCAAAGGCACACCGGCTTTCAAGTGAGATTGATCAAACCCACAAGAGGTCCTAAGAAGAAGGCACCACAAAGAGATGAAGGTGTTGAGCCTCAATCCTCCTCCACATGGAATGCTCTAAAGGCAATCTTCTGCATGTGCAGGAGCACTTCGATGAGGGTTCAAAAGGAAAGAGAAGCCCGCAAGAAGCTCACAGTTCGTGTGAAGCAATTTCATAGGCATCTCAACACACACCTTGCTCTCTGAACGGCTTCGAGGTTGAGTCATTAAAGAATTGTTTGGAGACCCCTTCTATGGAGCTCCTCAATCTGAAGATCAAGACTCTCAAGATGCTAGTGAAGATGAAGAGGATGAGTAGAGAGTTCCCTAAATTTTTCTCTTCTCCTTTCTGGTGTTTTGATGCCCAAGCAGGAGAGAAAATCTTAGTGGAGATCTATCGAGGAGAAATCTATTTGGGGGTGTTTGGGAGATAAAAGTGGGGGAGAAAAGCCTTAGTTTCCTACGGGGTAGTTACTTATGGATAATTTTCCTTGAGTTACAGGCGATGTGCTTCATTTAATTCTTGTGTTTGTAAACTCTTAATTTGTCCTATACTTGTGTATGGACACATTGCATCCTATTGCTACCTTATATTATGTGCTATCTTTATGTCATGTGGTTATCATGTGTATGCCAAATGCTCAAGTCTATGCCATGATATGTATGCATTCCTTTTTTTCCATCACAATTGTGCATACTAGCTTTAATATACACATATTATGTGCATCCCACGGATGCTAAGATACAGGGGGACCTCTTGCAAAATTTCCTTTGAAAATGTGCATTTGCATTCCAAAAACAAATTATTTTAATGCACATCTTTAGGGGGAGATCACCATATATCTTAGTATTCAAAACTCAAATTATTTAAATATTTTGTAAGCTTTAATCGTGTTATCATCAATCAACAAAAAAAGGAGAGATTGAAAGTGCATCTAGACCCCCTAAGTGGATTTTGATGATTAACGACAAACGATTAAGAGATTAATGCATTCAACAAATATTTGAATAGGTGAAGTCCCATTGGCAAAAGCGTTACAACGTTGGCGACCCCTAAAAATGAAAAAATGAAAACGACGCTTGATATTTCTATTCAAATTACTCTTTGTTGCTTAAATTGAGTATAGGACCGCCATACTATTAAGAGGGGTGCAATGTAGCAGCTTAGTGGTGAAATTAGTGCTCAATTGATCAATGTCATCACTAGAGAGAGAGAGAGAGTCACAAGTTCACAACATGAACATCGGGTTAGTTATGCTTAGCAAAATCAGATGTGAGGATGTAATGATCGGATGTTCCTATCGAATCAGAATTTCTGGATTTGTGAACCTTGGGTTCTTAGGTTGTTGTGCTGAAATGGATCAGAACGTGTGATCGTTGGATCTGAAGTTCCATTTCAAGTCAGATGATCTAAAAAGTCAGACTGTCCGAAGGGTTCTCAAACCTGTGTGCTATAGAATATCAGAAGTCCTAATTTTCAGTCGGAAGTTCCGATCCCCTTTCAGAAGGACTGGGTTTTTCAAGTCCTGAGTTCTCTATTTCTCTAGTTAGGGTTAATCATAAGTTCTGATTGGCATATCGGAAGTTTCACAACCAAATGTTCTAAAAATTCCAAACCCTGCTCTCTTTGTAAAGACACCGGATGTTTCGGTCATTGGATCGGATAGTCCAGTATGTGCTTTTTGGCAGGTCTGTGCGTGGGAAGTAGATTGTAGTCGTCAGTATTGGAGGTGCCGATAGGATGATCGGAAGTTCCGATATGCTTTGGAAAAGTGTGGAGATGAGAAGAAGCTGCACGAGAAGGAGAAGTATGGAGAAGGAGGGAGCACAATGCTCTAGGAGGCAAACACGCTTCTGTAAACAAGTATGATTTTCCCTTTAAGTGAAGTTGTCCAATCAAAACTTTTCTTAAGTAAGAAATAAAGGTTAACATTTATATCTTTCATAGAAGATAGATTTAAAAATAATGCCATTATGTGCATTAGTCCACTACTCATCCATGCACATCTCTTCTACTAACCGTGGTAGCTCATAGGCCACTCTGATGTCTGATAGAAAAAATCATCGGAACCTTAGCCTCCCTATGCCAGTCACTCACCATGGACCTTTCCACTTCTTTAGCATGCACCACCACCTCGATTCCACGTCGCATGGCATGTTAACCACTCCCTAGGTGTTACTCTCTCCGTCCAGGAATGTAAGGCGTATTTTGATTAGTTAAGATAAGGCTTTGACCAACAATTACTCTATTAGTATGTGATTTATGTGGTATAAAATTGATATCATTAGATTCATATTTGAAATTACTTATTTATGATTATGATTATGATTTTATATCCCATAGATCGCATATTTCTAGAGTAATTATTTGTCAAAGTCTTGTCTTAACCAGTTAAAATATGTCGTACATTCCTAGACGGATGAAGTAATATATTAATTGAGTTTGATCTAAACCGAAAGAATGCACCTTTAGAAACATCACACCGAAATATGTTGGTATTGGCCAATCAAATACCTCAATTATGATCTACATGATGCTAAGGATAAGTGCTTGTTAGATATTTCATTCCTTATATGAGTTGCGTAATGAAGCTTATGAGTATTATAAAGTTTTCAAGAACAAGTTAAGAAGTGGTGCAATAGTCGTATCTATATATCTTAGGAAACAAAAAGTTATTTTCTCCCCTTAACTATTGATTTGGCTCACTTTTCTCTTCAAACTATTTTTGAACTTAATTAGCCCCCGAAGCTATTTGAATTGAGAGCATTTTACCACCCAGCCGGTTACTGGGACAATAAAATTGCACATGAAAGTTTTGAAAAATCTAAAAAAGATTCACCTTGTCGGGTGAAGTACATACATATAAATTTTGACTAAAAGATATGAAAATCTGCGCCCTGTGAAAAAAACAAACTTTTACAGTAAAAAAATTCATAGGTCAAAAATGGTCATATTTTTTACCAAAATTTACATGTATATACTTCACCCCACAAGCTACATGTATAGATTTTTTTCAAAACTTCTAGATTCGATTTTATCATTCCACAAATCGGCCAGGGTAAAATGCTCCTAATTTAAATAGTTTAAGGGGTTAAGTGACCCCAAAAATAGTTTTAGGGAAAAAGTGAGCCAAGGCAATAATTTAGGGGAGGAAAGTGGATTTTTTCCTCCTCCCAGGTATTGTTCGGACAACTCCTAAAAGTATTTCTTTTGGTTTGTTTTACTCCCTCAAAGTATCAATACCATTTACTTAACCCTTAGGCTAGTATTTTATGGTGGTTTTGCTCACGTGGCCACTACATCACTCTGGTTTTGCCACATGGCATCATATGTGCACAGAAAATTACTATAGTCACAAAAAATCCTCACAGCTACAGAAAATTCCCAACCCATCTTCTTCATCCTTCATTCTCTCTCTCTCCACATCAAAGTTGTTTCGGCTTCCCTCTTCACTAGCCATCGAGAGCACCACTAGTACACGAACTCAACAACGGGAGTAGTTTGGCTCGAGAAAGGCCATAGGAGGCTGTAGAACGGGGAAGATGAGAATACCAGTAGTGCTTTGATGATGCCATTGTGCATGTATGCTGCCACATGGTGAAAAACGGTGACATGGCTGCCACATAGACAAGACCGTGGTCCATCTCAGCAAAAACATGTTTTAAAACTGACTTAGAGGGTTAAATAAACAATATTGATATTTCAGAGTAATATGAACCAAAAAGACTTAGAGAGTTATCTAGATAACTACAATACTTAGGAGAGTAAAAAGACTTTCCTTGATCTTATATAGACAATACCCACTTAGCATTTAATTCTCCATTTCTCTCCGTTCTTGTGCGTCCACATGACCTTCGTCCCAGCCCAAGCGTCCTCGATCCCCAACTCTCCCATTCCTCGACGCCCCTTCTCTCCGATTAGCTTTGGCTGCATCGTACGCCACCTAATCTCCCCTTGCCAGTTCAGTTACACTTTTCATTCAGTTTCCTTCTCCCATGCTAGTTATGCCAGCCCCTTTAGACTTCTCACTCTCTTCCAACAGCTAGAAACCTCTTGCTCATTTGTTTTCCTACCCACCTAAAGAGCAAGCCCCTCTCCTCTCCCAAGCAAAAGCTTCTCCACCTTTGAGAGAGATTTGAGAAAGAAGGTTTGAGTGCTAGAGAGAAAAGTGTTGATCTTTGAGCACTAGGGTTCATCTCCAAGCTTGTTCGCATGCATTTTTGTTACTCTTGGAGGTTGAGCACTCCTAGACGGTTAGGAGTTGCTCACGAGCTCCCAACTTGTTTGTGGTGAGCCATGAGAAGGATTGTGAAGGACAGAATTTGCCTCCGAAAGGGAAGAAATACCAAAAAGAAGCCGAGGAGTGCTTTGTGCAACACCGGGAGGAAAAGGGTTGAAAAAGACCCAGCTCAAGTGTAACTGAGCCCCTCAACAGAGAAGTAGGATCCTCTCAAGGATTCGAACTTCAGGAACAACATCATCATGTTTCCTCTCCCTTTGATTTATTTGTTCTGCTCCCTTTCCTCTCTTGCATGTTTATTAGTTTTTTAGAGTAATCCTTATTATTGCTAGCATCATTTAGAATTGTCTCACTCTACCTTGCACTAGAGAATCTTTAATTTTGCAACTATCTTGTTATAGGCGAAGAATTTGATTAAAATTTATAATGGCCTATTCACCCCCCTTCTAGGTCATCATCTCGATTCTTTAGTTGGTGTCAGAGCAAGGTCTCTCTTTTAAGGGCTTAACTGCCTAGAGAGTCTGAGATGACAAGCAAAGGAAAGAAGGTGAAATTTTTGAAGGTATTTTGGGTGCATGTGTTCCATACACTTATCCAATGTCACCATTTAGCTCATCACATGGTTCCATTAGAGCCCCCTTCTTTGATGGTACACATTATGCGTCATGGAAGCATAAGATAAAAATGCATTTGGCATATAGTAGAACAAGGCTATGTTGTGGAGAATTTGGCAAATTCAACCACGAAAGACGACCTCAATGAACACAAGAACGATCAAGCTATGAATGCAATTTATGGTGCTGTGAGTGGTGATGAGTACAATCGGGTAGCCGAGCTTGAGAGCACTAAAGAAATTTGGATTACTCTCAAAAATGTGCATAAAGGCACCTCAAGTGTCCGTGAGTCCAAGCTAGAGCTATTAAGGGCAAGTTGGATCATTTCGTCATGGGTGACAACGAGACCCTAAGCGACATGTACAACTGCCTCAATCTTCTAGTCAATGAGAACAAGGGCCTTGGAAGGAATGAAATGAACGAGAACTTCATTGTCAAGAGGATGCTTTGTGCGATCACTCCAAGGAATGTTACATTGGAGACGCTCATCCATGAGAGGGACAACTTCGACCAACTCACTACTCATGATGTCCTTGGAAGGATCCTCGCTCATGACTTGATGCAACAAGAGTCCAAGAAAATATGTGATCTTAAAAATCCAAGCTCAAGTTCAAATAAGAGGAAGAGAGCACTAGCAAAGATGGAAGCGAAGACCACAAAGAAGAAGATATGGCGCTCTACGTGAGGAGATTCAGGAAGTTTCTCAAGAAAAGCGGCTTCAACAAATATAGTGGGAAGAAGAAGGTCTTTGACAAGTCAAGCAGGAGGCACTCCGAAAGAACATGCTATGAGTGCGGCAAGATAGGTCACTTCACCGCGGAATGTCCAAACAAGAAAGACAAGGATGAAGGCCAGAAGAAAGAGTAAAAGAGAGACAAGTACCACAAGAAGGACAAGAGCAAGTACCACAAGAAGGACTACATGGGTTAAGCCCATATTGGCCAAGAGTGGGACTCAAATGACTCAGCACTGACTCCGACGATGGTCGAGGTCGCAACCATTGCTCTTGACACTCTACCTCCAACCATTCTTTATTTGAAGATTCAAGCGATGATGAGACACCCATTTGTCTCATGGCCAAAGGGTGATAGAACAATGGGTGTCCTGATCTTTCGATGAGAAAGATAACTATGATTTGTTTGGATTCGACCTTGATGATTCGAATACACCAATGGACGATGATGCTCCTTAGCAATCGCTAGACCAACTCCAGTAGGTTATTGACGATGCCGAGAGCATGTCCAATCTAAACACGAGGTTCTAATCCTGGCAAGCGATCGAAGAACAAGCAAGAATTACCATATAGCAATATGAAATTGCGAATATAATTGAAGTATTCAAAGAGGTGAGATTCCACAAATGGTCTTGATCTGGTCTTTAGACATAAATGAAGAACACGATGAATATCAATTTAGATAGCTCTAAATTTTAGCGAAACCCAACTGTTTCTAGAGACTCTAAGAGGTATTTATGAGGAGTACCAAGGGGAGGATGTGGGGATGAGGGGATTTCGACCAAGGTATGTAGAAAACCCCTAGGACTCTTTTGGATCCCTCTAGTACCTATTTTATTACAAGGCCTAAGCCCAGGTTGAGATGGCACAGCACCAGGACTATTTGACTGTGCTGAATTTTTCTAAGTGTTAGAAACATGGCATGAGTGTGTGATGTCTTCATGTAGGTGTCTATAGGTTCATGCCACACTCCATCTTCATCTCATGGAGGTTAAATTGGAACTCGAGAAACAACAAGTGTGATCATATCCAAAGGGGTTATGTCCTCATTATCCCCCCCCCCTTCTTGAAAACAAAGCTGTTATCGGCTTTGCATAAGCCGAAAACCATCAAAGACTAATGAAAATGTGTACGCAACATAGATATATCTATCAAACATGTTCAACTCTTTGGGGTTAGCAATTATATCCAAACCAGAATTACAACTGTGATATACCTTGGCAGAGTGCAAATACAGGTATAGTGGTATATCATTCTTAAAATTTCAGCAAACATTGCAAGTAAATTTGCAAATGTAAGTGTTGAATATTAGCAAAAGGAATCATGAGCTTATCAAAACTATCTATAAAACAAGTTTTGCAACTAGTTTTCAAGTATAAGTGAAGCATTCAAATGGATATCCATCTTTGTATTGCTCAAAAATTTGTCAACGAAAATTATGTGAATGAATATTCAAAGAAGTGAAAGAATTATCACTAGCATGCTGAATTTAAGGATGTGGAAAGACACGAAAATTTGGTACATCATGTAACAAAAATCTTTGCATCAAATTCGCACATTGCAAATGTGACGAGATGAACAATTGCAAGTGGTCATCATTGGAATGAGTAAGTGTATCAACAATTTCAGCATGGGTGGTCCAAAAGATATGCACCAAAATTCCACAATCGTCACTATATCTCCAATCACATTAACTCTATAGCACAAAGTGTTGATGAAATTCCAAGATGGCAAACTCATGAGTTCAACAACTTTTTCTAGAGAGTGTGAAAATTGTATTATCGTGTCAAGCATAACATAGCACATTAAATTAGAGCAATTGGTATTGCACATTAAATTAGAGGAATTGGCAACAAGCACATTTTCAATCGATACTAACTCATCACAACCTATCTTAGAATCATTCAATTCACATGGCTCAACCATTTTTAGCGTGTCTAGGCTATCATAGAAATCATTTTCAGCATATGAAGCAACCGAAACAGTAGGTGCAAGATCACTATTTGGGAGGTCTAAAACAGTAGGAAAATTATCTAGAGGATCATTGAGCATACCCAAAACTGAAATTTCCGAATTCAAATCATTTATATCAACACAAATCAACATGAAATGTGAGTTTCACATGGTGCATATATATCAGTAGGTAATTCAGCTGTTTAATCGCATGGCAAACTCAAATCACCAACACATTCTTCTACAATAGGTGGTGTGATCAAAACAACGGGCAATTGATTCAACTCAACACATGAATCATTTAATTCAGCGGGACACTTATCAATCTCATGTGGAGAGATGGAATTAGTACCTTTGTTTTTACCTTGCAAACTCGACTCAGATAATGTAGGTACCATGGCAATGTTCGCAGTAGAAGAAGCATGTGGCGGTGAACAAGACTTTGATCTTGTATTGATGTTTGGTTCTGTGCTTCCTCCTATATTTCTCCCTCAAAAAGACAAGCACAACAAAACAAACCAGCAATGCTATATAGAATACATCGAAACCTCTCCTGGATGTCATGGTTCAGACCTTTCATAAATTTATTGTTGGCAAAGTCCTTATTTTTAGGCAAATCACAACGTTTCAAACAAGTTCAAAATTCCTTACAATAAATTTGTACGGTGTCGCTATCTTCTTCCAAACGTCATAAATCTTTATGCAAATCACTAGAATAGTAGGAATGTAGAAATCTTCTTCTGATAAGTGTCTTCATAGCAGCCCAAGTGGAAAGTATATTATGTAAATGTAATTGATAGTGTAACTTCCACTAAAATCAAAGGGAAGATCTATACCCAAAAATTAAGGGGGAGAATGCTGCAGTTAAGTTTTGAAGCTGTGTCCATGACAAGTCGTACAAGGAGTGCGAGTATCGGCAGGTTCATTGAGCTCTATAGGGGCCGAATATTGTCCGAGTTCGAGCCGGTATGTTGCCATGCTAAAAGAGTAGTAGTATGTGCCATATGCAAGTACGTACACATGACAAGTTTAGATGGTAAAAGCCCTAGTAAAATAGGAAGTTATCTAGTTCTAGTGCACTATATATGCACATGTATGTACATTTGAAACGGCAGAGAAAAAGAAAAATGATAATGACATAAAGACGTAATGTTTAAGGCATTGGAAAAGAAAAACTTCTTGATACGTGAGTTCATAAGTGAGTTCTCGAGTTCGTCGCGCACGTTGTGATCCTTGGATATCTGATTTTCAACACAGTATTCATGCTTCAGTTTCCCCTTGAGATGCCTACAGCATCCGAGATGAACACAACTTATGTTTTCTCTTAGTTCTTCCAAAAGTTATATGATTCTGATGTTTCAGAATACATATATAGTGGAGTTAGCACTTTTCACCATATGTGCATTGGTGACTTCACACCCACTTATAGGTATGGTGCTGTAAAATTTCAAACTTACGTATTATGCTACAGTTTACTATAGCATTGGTCTTGATGATGGGTAGTACTACTACCATGTATTAGTGATAAGGTCCGTAAACTCTCCAGTGGGCCCTAGAGAGAAGCCATGGCCCGAAGGCCTAATTAGGAGGAGGCATGGGTCCCAAATCGGTGAGTCCCGACCAGAATCGAAGAACAACGCTTGGCGTGCCTTCGGGGAGAAGTCTAACTCGTGTACTACGAGGACTCAAGATAAAGATACCGCCTTATTCTGCCTATATAAGGAGCACAAACCCCTCGAGGAGGGGACAAGTTAGATTAGATCGGAAAGCCCTAGTCGACTAGCCACCTTCGAGATCCCTCAGCCTCAGAATCAATCTCGTCGGGTTCCCGACCCGTCGAGTTCCCCTTGTAAGTCGATCTTGTCGAGTTCCCTACTCGTCGAGTTCTCCTTGTAATCACCTGTACTCCATACCGCACATCAATCCAATCATAACAGGACGTAGGGCTATTACCTAACTCAGGGGCCTGAACCTGGGTATATCGGTGTTGCAGAATCAAGTTGATCTGAGTTATCGCCCCGCTACCGTATAAATCAGTGCTGTACGAGTACGCTTATCGGTACCCCCCATATAGTATACATCGACAGGTCTAATTAGGATGGGTGGCCGACTATTATATATTCCCTCTATCTTATAATGTAAGGCGTATTTTGATTCGTTAAGACAAGATTTTGACCCTCAATTACTCTATTAATATATAGTTTATGTGATAAAAAGTCATAATCATAAATAAGTAGTTTTAAATACGAATCTAATGATATTAATTTTACATCACATAAATCACATACTAAAAGAGTAACTGTTAGTTAAAATTTTATTTTAACCAATTAAATTATGTCTGATATTATAGAAAAAGAGAGTGTATGTCAAAAGCATCATTTTGGCTTCCAGTTGCTTTTGTTCATTCCTCAGAAAAAATCACTGCATTTGGTTGTAACATGTACGTACCTATACAGGTTACTCGCGTATTTCCAATTCTCTTGAGTGAATGATTTCACTGAACTATTTGTCAACCAACTAACTTCATCGAAACTTACAGTTGCCCTGCAACAGCACGCGGGCTTGAGAGTTCAAACCGGGAGATAAAATTCAAGGAAAGACCCATCACCGCCGACACCGTCACCACTAGGAAGAACGACCGCCGTCGCTGGCGTGATGGGAGAAGAGAACCCTAGGCGTCGCCCTAGGGCAGATGACCTATTGGTGCTACCACTGGTTAGACTGCCGCCGTCGTTGCCAGCAGGGCCAGCCCTAAGCGCTTCTGCAACTTCCATCGCAACTCATGTGCTATTGCTAATGGAAAAAGAAAGGTTAAGCGATGGTTTTTTATGGATGGATCAGGATTTCATTAGTAAAAGTAGTAGACAATTGAACAACGGTAAAACAAATAGCCACATTCCCAATAGGAGCAGCAGAATGTTTTAAGAAGCAACAGAAGCATACATGAATAAGTACACAGAAGTTGATCCAAAATTCTGCCCAAATTTAGGCCAACAAATTTCCTTCCATATGTGAAATTAATTATATTTGGACTCCGTACATAAGGATTGCTTAGTCCAAGGACTTGTATGGTTAGGCTATGGCTGTTGACAAAGCTATTGTTGGCTGGCTATCTGGAAAGCTGTTGTGGCTGTAAGAAAGTGAACACATGAGTTTTGATTGATTCAAACCATCTATAGCATTTTAGAAAATGAGCCTTGAAGTTTCAGCAGATTCCAAAAAGCTGAGGGAAGGCAGTTTTTCCAAACAACTAAATTTGCACTGCAAAACTCACAGCAATCATTGACAAAAATTACTCAAAAACTGGCCGTTTGGTTGGGCTGTAGCTTTTTCCAGTGAAAAGCTGCTGAAAAACCTAACCAAACAGCGCCTAAATGCTTCAACACACACGCACAAAAGTCCAGTGACCCATGTTACTCATCCAAAACTGCAGACTTTTAACTCAAGCAGACACTAGTGCTTAAGAATCTAAATCATTCAAGACAAATTTTACAGAACCACCAGCACAGTCTCCAGACCTAAGGCAGCTGATACAACTACGTACGCATGCATTACTCGTTCAATTCTACTCTACTCCTTTTACCTGCACACGGGCGGTCTTCTTTCTGCAGTGAGTGTGTTTTACGCTCCAAGTCGTGCCAGTGTTGCAGTAAAAGAGTTATTGCTCAATCATCCACTTTACTTTACTTTATTTAAAAGGCCCTTTATTTACTTAAAACCCTTTGTTTAAGACTAGGTAAGGATATAGTGAACTGTTTCAAACATGTCATAAGAGCGCTGGCAGCCTAGGTTGGAGATTCTGTTAACCTTCTGCTAAAATTACTAATGACTGACATAGATTCAAAGAGCACTGGAAATCTTGCCAACGAAGTTTAGGAAGCACGCAGACAAGAAAAGACACACTAACTAATGGACCGAAGAAGGTATGTTGGCGACACTTGAGAGATGAGCTCCTGCCTCCTGCTGGCGTTGAGGTAACCTTCCATGGCCTTCCACGGAGATGGGGAGGAAGAGGAGAGCAGGATCTCCACTACAGGACAGTCATGAAGTAGTGTTCGCTGCAAACCGAATGCACGTCCTTGGCTTCACGTTCCATTGAACACATCCGACGCCACTTCTCGGGAATAGCTCTGCTCCTCCTTGGTAGTGCTGCGGGGCACAGAAGAGGAAGCAGAGCAATGGCCCGGCGCAGGCCGAGGCTACGCTCTGGGATGGCCGAGGATCATCCACGTGCATCGGCCTCCACGGGCTATCTATGTGACGCGATCGCGCCTGCGCGCGAGCTCGACGGGATCGTCCGTCGCCGTGATGGTGATTGCACGCCCGCGGCAAGGGCAGGCATTTCCGTGCAAGGGTCACCGAGCACCACCATCGGAACACAGCCAGCTGGGTGCCTCCTCCGGCTCAACCTTACGCGGTAGTGGGGGGAGAGTTCTTTTTCCTTTTCTTTCCGAGGTCTGCGGAATAAGTGTTTCGTGTCTGCTTCGTGAATGAGTTGGGTTGGCATGCGCTGTGGCGGGGTTTAAGCCTCCTTCTTTTGGGCTTATTGTCTAGCTTATGGCTCCTAAAAGTTAGAAGCTGAAAAGAAGAGCTGGTTGTGAAGGTAAGTCTCTTCGAAATTCTATTGGTAGCTAGAAGCTGGTCCAAGGCGGCTTCCCGAGCTTATCCTGGAACATGAAATGATATTGCCCTCGGATTTGCTCAGGTAATTACCGAAAACTGCCATCCCGCCCTCACCCATCCCCTTCCTTGTCCCGAGCTCCCCTAGGTGCCGCACTCCCCCGTTCCCGAGCCCTCCCCCAACGCGTCGCCTTCCCCATCCCGAGCCCCCACACGCGCCGCCATGACAGTGCCCTCTTCCTCCCCCGCCAGTGCCCGCCCCCTTGCCCTCTTCCTCCCCCGCCAGTGCTCGCCCCTGGCCCGGCCGCTAACGCCCGTCCCTGCCCCCGGCCCCGCCTCGGCCGCCAGCGCCCGCCGCCCCAGCCTCTAGCGCCAACCCTCCTCCTTCGACGTCCCCGTCCCCGAGCTTGCCACATCGCCGACATCTCCGGGCTCCCCCCAGCTACTCCCTTCCTGAGCTTGCCACACCGCCGGCGTCCCCGGGCTCCCCCCAACTACTCCCTCCCCAAGGTTGCCGGCACGCCACCGACCACCTCGAGCCCTTCCTCCAGAGGCCGGTGGCCATTGTAGGTCGTTTGTTTTTTTTCTTTTTGCTTCATTTGATAGTTATGAGTCTCTGGAATGCATGATAGGATGGCGTCCCTTGCTGCTTCATTTTGCTGAATGCGTGATTGGTTGAGACCTTGTATGAACTTGTAACAAATTGCCCTTGGATTGATGGAGGCAGCACCTAGTAGTAGGAATGTTTTGGTTTGTTTTGCAATATATTTTGCATCCATGAATAAGAAATAAAGAGTAGGCAAAGATATTCTCTTGAAGTACCGGAAATAGTTCTTAACAGTCATAGATACCATTTTACTACTGTCGTGTATGGAATAATACATGTGTATAGTAACCCTAGGTTAAATTTTTTGATACGCTTTAAGCATTTTAGTACTGCCGTATGGAAATGTATGTGTATGTGTAACCCTAGATATGTAATAGTGCTAAAAAAATTGATCTTGATGTATAATGTGTAGTACACTAATGAGTAGTGATTAGATCATGTATTTCTTTTTTTCTAACCGGCAATTGTACTGATGATGCAAATTTCAGAATTGTCATTGTTTTTATCTATATGCATTGATGAGCTATGCCGTAATAGACGATGTATGTGTATTTGTATGCAATGGTGTTAATTCAAGGAAAATCTGGGAAAGCAATTGGATGTTGTTGCTCGTAGGGTTTTTCTTGACATATGTGTGGAGGAAGTATGAGCCAATAACCGACCAACTCAATGTTTAAACAATGTTGGTTACAAAAATTTGATGACCAAGTTCAATGAGCACACAAAGAGAAATTATGAGTGCAAACAATTCAAAAATAGATGGGAGAGGCTAAAAAAGGATTACAACATATGAAAGTCACTGAACCAATATGCATCTGGTTTAGGACAAGATCCTGTCACTAACACGATTGCCGCTAGTGATGATTGGTGGGCTTTAGAGATACAGGTATGCTCACTTTCATATTATTTCCCGTAGTTTTAGTTTCATAACGTTTATTTTGCACTTATGTGGTTTCGTGATTGTCTTACAGAAATGTCCAGAAGCGGCCAAGTTTCGGATTGCTCCACTTGATAATGAGGATAAGATGATAATAGTCTTTGATGCTACAAATGAACATGCAAGGGTGCCAGGTGGTTCATTCAAGTGCAACCTCTCATGTTAACCTATGTGAAGACAATTCTGGCCCTGATGATGAAGGATTAGGGGTTCATGATGGTACACCCTTGCAAAAGAGGGATGGAAAGAAGAGAGCCATGTCTCATTCACCCAATCCGACGCCTCCAAAGATGACAAGTGATAGTACTTCTAGACTTGACCGTATCTTAGATCAAATTGAGAGCAAAAGTTCTGGAACATCTCAACTTACTATTGATCCAGTGAGATGGGAGATTAGAGAATGTTGGCCTTGGTAGTTAAGGATGGAGCTGAGCCAGGGAGTGACGAGCATTTCTACGCCACACAGCTCTTAATGAAGAAGGAGTGTCGTGATGTGTTCACCACTCTGGATACACCTCGTGTTAGGCTTGGATGGCTCAAGAGGACATGGGAAGAGAAAAAGAAGCGTTAGATACCACTTTACTATCTTCGTATGCCTTCTTTGCTTGTCATCCTATTATTTGCATTGTTTAGTGAGCTTGTAATGTCATGACTATGTGTTGTTGATTTGAACCTATGCGAGATTGTTATGTCATGAACTATGTCATTAATTTGATTTGAACCTATGTGAGGCTTTTATGTTATGAACATGTATGATATATTTGTTGGTCTCATGTGTTGAATTTTTGTGTGTAATTTAACAGATGTTTTGCTTAAGTTCTAGTGAATCAAGTGATGATGCAGTTGTGTCTGCGAATTCAAAAGAAGATTCAGATGTATTATTGCCTCTTCTAACTAGTATTGTTCATGAAGATGGTTGCAAGGCTCCATACGCGCCAAGAAAAATACCTTTCATGACAGGGATTTAGTGGGTTGAACTGTAGTTGAAGGATCCAAAAGAATTCCATAACATGTTCAGGATGAAAAAGTCAGTGTTTTTCATATTGTATGACACTTTTGTCAATAACTATCAGTTGAAGTCGACTCATAACATTTGCTCCAAAGAAGCATTAACCCTCTTCTTATGGACATGTGGATCACCACAGTCTAATAGTAATGGTGCAGACTGGTTTGAATATTGTGCATCTACCATTAGTAAAAATTTACTGAGGTTTGTAAGTGTTTAGACCGTATGGATAATGATTATATCAAACCAGTAGATCCTACGTTCACTACAGTTCATCCTAAACTTAAAAAACCAAGATTTGGTCTCATTTCAAGGATGCAATTGGAGCAATAGATGGGGACACACATTCTGTCATAGTGCCAAGTCATCTAAAAGTGATGCACATTAACAGACATGGTTATACAAATCAACATGTTATGTCAATATGTGATTTCAATAAGAGGTTTACATTTGTGGTCACTAGATGGACTGGATCCATTCATGACATACATGTGTGGTTAGATGCTTTGGTGGCATATGATGATTATCCACATCCTCCCTAAGGTAACTCACTTGAATTTTTTTTATACCTTATATTTGCTTAGTCATGTAATATGTGTTGTTATTTTTATTGTTACTATAGGAAAATACTTCTGGTTGACTCTGGCTATCCAAATCGAACTGGCTATCTCGCTCCATTCAAAGGACAGCGGTATCATGTATCTGAATTTACACAGTAGCTCCAGTTGAGATGAAGTAGACTTTCAACCATTGTCATTCATATCTACGAAACATCATCGAAAGGTCTTTTGGTGTGCTCAAGATGAAATGGCGAATCTTCGTGGCATACCAAGCTACCCGATTGAAAAGCAAAAGATGATTATTACGGCATGCATGTGTTTGCATAATTTTATTCGTGATATTGCTCTATGTGATGCACATTTTGATAGGTTCGAGAGAGGAGAATATGTTATAGAGGACACGCCAGCTCCAATAGGTGTGGACCATACCACACTTGTAGATGATGGTACCATGGACATAATGCGGCATGCGATTGCTTCAAATTTGGTAGCATGAGGGTGTATGGTTGTATGATGTGGTGTTTTTCATATCTTGTAGCTCCTTTTGATGGTAAAAAGATATGTAGATATTACCATTATTTGACGTAACATTTATAAACTATTATGATTTAGCACTCTATTATGTTTAAAATTTATTTCTTCATCAATTATGTGCCAAAACAGTTGAGAAAAACGATATTAGCAAATAAACAGAGCACAAACAATTTCAAGGGTATTATAGACATTACACCATTCATCTCAGCAGCTGAAAAGAAGGGAATCCGAGCTTATCAGGGCTTCCTCCCATTGGAATTTCTGTGGGCAGTTAAGCTTAAACTGGTTTCAGCACAAGTCGGCAGTTGCTCTTTTCGTTTACACTTGGGTGCATGGGAGATGGGCACTACGGTCAATTCACGAGATTTCAGTTTCAACAGATTAGGATAACAGAGTTCTCTCTGTCACTGAAGTTTTAACAGTTCAGTCATGACGGTTCCCTGTGCTTTCTTATCTTGGTGCGAACTCTTTCACGTTTAACTCTTATTATGCATCTAATGAATAAAATCTTCTCTCTTAAAAAATGACTGGTTCCGTCTTCTTGTTTTTTTCCACCAACATGAAATCTTACTCGTGTGGTTATGTAGGAACTAATGGAAGCCCCTCAGAATTTTTTTTCATATTTTTTCTAAAACAAAGCAATATCATGTTCGATTCTAATATAAATCCGCAATCCATAATATTCTGATTTTGGCATACTAAATACTCCATCTGTTTCAGAATTTATGTTCTTTTAATTAGCCTCCATAATTTTTTTAAAATCCTTGTGCTTCTACAATTCTAATGTAGTTTTAGCCTTTTTTTTTCCTGTTCTGACCTTCATCAATGTCAATAAGAAAAACAGCTGATTACTACTGTACTGCATACACTTCCATGGAAATCTATTTACTAAAAGATAATATTGACATTTTATTCACACCCATAAATCTTGTGCCTAACTTTAAAAGAATATCTATTTTAAAACAAAGGGAGAATATTACTTGCATGTCTCGATAATGGTGAGAAATCTGCTCATGAAATTTTGAAAGTTTGTAGGACATGGTCATGGATTTCCGGCTCAATTTCAAGAAATAAACATGGTCAAGCCAGTGCATATTAAGAATGAGGTTAAAAAGAGCTTGAGCAATTGGGGCCCTCTTCGCCTGTGAAGGAACAAGGGAAGCAATCAGGATTTGCTACATGATGGAGTTTGCAGTAAGCCATGGACATCACTACGGAACGACGGTCGCTTCCTAGTCTTATACAACAACCTTTCGACCACGTCCCACTCGCCCTACGTTGCTTTCCGAATATAAGTTTAGCGTGAGAGAGAGCTCCTTCATCATTTGCATGCATGCAGAATGAATACAAAATTGCTGATGTCACAAGATCCCTCTAATTCCGGAAATTCAAGTTTTATGGCTCAAACCGTTTATCTGATCTATCATCCTTTTTTATCTTTGAGTTCCTTATGAGGGGGACTTTAAAATTAGATCTCATTTACGTGTATTCACTACTACAAAAAAATGTTATCCCTGATCAGACACCACTGATGAATAGCTGATTATCCGCCAGTGGTGACTGCGTTAACCAACGTGTTTTTCTAGATAGAAGTAACTTGCCCAGCAGTGGTGACTATGTTAAGTAGCGTATTTTTTTGAGAAAAGTCATCACCGACAGTCAGAAAACTTGGTCGTCAGTGGTGACTGTGTTAACTAGCACGTTTTTCTGGAGAAAAGTCATCATTAACAGGCGAAAAACTTAGCCGTCAGTGATGACTGTGTTAACCAGCGCGTTTTTCTAGAGAAAAGTCATCACTGAGGGGCGAAAAACTTGGCAGTCAGTAGTGAATGTGTTAACCAGTGTGTTTTTTGAAGAAAAGTCATCACTGAGGGCGAAAAACTTGGCCGTTAGTGGTGACTGTGTTAACCAGCATGTTTTTCTGGAAAAAATTAAGCTCCAATGGGCACTTTCCGGGGCCTTCACTGGTGTGCTACACACACCACTGACCGGCTTAACTCCGGCCCGTCATGTGGGAGTCTAGTCTCAACTACTAGGCACCCCCTGTGTACATCCTCGTCAGTCCAGGATCAAACTGACGACACAGGCAAAATGTACACCATTGCATGATATTTAAAATAAATACAACGGTTTGAATACAATCAGAGGAAACAGCGGAATTGAAAGGTGGAGCGGCTCCATTCGTGCCACGGGCAGTTGATGGAGGCCACGCGACCTACTCTTCTGGATCATCATAGAAGTAATCTTCATCAATTCCATCTTCATTGGCACAGCCGTCTGTACACCACCACAAAACACATGCACGATGAGTACTTCACGTACTCAGCAAGCCACTTAGCGACACATGGTCCTACCATACTACATGCAAGGCTTCAAAGGAAGGCTTTATGGTTTATTTGCGTAAAAGTAAATTTAGTTGAATTACTGTAATAGATTCGAAGGCATCATTTTGATATAAATCAGTTTTATTAATAGTGGTATTTTCCAACATGTGTGGTCCACGACCAACACACTTGAGCAGGGAACTCCTGCCTTAGCTCGTTCATAGGTTCCATCAGGAAAAGGGTAGACGGAAATAGCAAGGGTGAGAAGGACAGGTCCTTTTCATCAAGAATGAATCATGTGTTGTCCATAATCGTGGACACGGCTAATCGATTAGTTTAACACTCTGCAGAGTTTGTACACTTTACCCACATGACACGATCATTCCCTTATGCCAAGCTGCGCAGGCTTGTACACACTCCCATCGGTATGTTGGCAGGGTGATCATGAAGAAGTCTTTTAGCTAGCCTCATCCCGATATGACATGCCCACTAGGTTTCGACACGGAGGAGCGTACACCCGCTTACCCTGCGTGCCCCCCTTTTGTGCCGAGGTCCTCGTAGCTACGTCCACCCTTCTACAGTACGGCAATGTCGACACCAAGACTCGACTAACCTACTCAAACCAAGCCAGTGCCCATATAGCATGTGGTTGTACTATTTTCATAATTCCCGGATTCAAGACTTTGGCCTTATTCGATACGGACGACTAATGACTTCTTTATCTCATGAAGAATGACCATAGCTCCTTCATCACATGATCCAGCTATTGCTCGCACCTTTTAGATGGTAAGTTTCACTCAGAGTAGAATAGGAAGAATAGAGAGAGAAGGACACATCGGGCATCCGTCCCAGTTCAGCGAGCTCAACAAATAAGTTTCAACAAGGATCATTGATCCAAAGTTCATTCCTCCAAGGAGGCAATTCCAAATAACCTAAAGATAGATTTAAGCATGGCTAAGCATTTCTCTACTTTATTCAGGAATAATAAGCTACTAATCTACTCAGGGTATCAAATAAACAGGCGACAAGTGGAAAGGTAAAGGTGCGTCAATTGACACGCTAGCTACTAGATTAAAACAACATGCATGTTTGTGATCGATAAAATATAATGACTTTCAGAAATATAGGATCAAATATGATCAAGAAAGAGGGGGCATGCCTCCGTGGTAGTGTTCCTCCATTTTCTCTTGTACCTAAAGCTGCATCGGTCTCTTCATTCCCTATCATCGTAACGCAACGAGAGCAAAATAAATACAACCTCAAATATCAACATTTCTGAAAGCAACATGAGAAAGAGGAGCGGCGAAGGAATGATGTAGGTGAAAAGGAAAGATGGCACGAAGGCGTCATCGCAACGAAGATCGGAATAAGGTCTAACACTAAAGAATCCTTAGTATAGGTCTTTCTAAAACAAGGCCATAACTGTATATACATATAATATTATAGTATTTCAGATCACAAGCATAGCTAATATACTCTAGCATAATCAAAAACTGTAACATTACATGCTAAAACCATCGGAAGCCTAACATACTAGTATACACCAAAAGACAATAGCATATAATGACTAGTTCCTGAGATATATATACTTAAATAGAAACAAGCTTGGCATAACCTAACATAATTAGTATCCATGAGAAGGTGATGGCACATAGCAACTAGATTGTGAGACATCATGAATAGAAATGAACATGGCATATTCTAGCTTAACTAGTGATCATGCGATTAACATTTCAGAGGTTATCATCATCTGGTTACCATTATAATATTGCTCACAGAATAATTAACCATGTATTGGAATAACAGAACTACACATTATGGCATATACACATTTATACTAAGCATATGCACCACCTATGCATGCTAATTAAATTAAATTAAGCTAGCACAAAGATCAAATAAGCCTAAAGTACTCTCTGGAATTTAATTACAACAAGCTAATAATAGAGATAAAATTATATTTAAAAAAGCAAACAATAGACACTTAAAATAAGCCTAAAACAACATGTGATTTATGTTACACTAAAATACATGTGCTAAAAGGTTGCTATCTATCTTATAGAAATAAAAACAGGGATTGCCTCCAAATTTTATGGAGATGGTCTTCATATTATTGAGCACAATTCCACTTAACAGATCTTCAAAAGGAGGTCGGAGGCAGCAAGGACGTTGTTCCAATCTTGATGCACTCGTAGACAAATCTGGATACAAACAGCACTTCGGTGTTTGGAGCTTTGCCGAAGATTGCACCGTTGGATCTTCACCAAATTTTGCAGAGAGCTAGAGGAGGAGGTTACTCATCTTCTCACCAGAGGGATCTTCCAAATAATTTTTGAAGCAACAAGAATTGAGAAAATACTGAGGCGATACATGCTGTTTGAAGACTGCACAAGAATAGTGGAGCTTGGAGGCTTTATGTGAGTAGCAAGGATAGCAAATCATCAAAGTAGCTATGCAAATTTAAAAAGATGCTCGAAATATTAGTCCTAGTTGCTGGACTTAGACTAGAACGAGCAAAATTTAACTAGGCCTAGATACCGAAGTGATAGAAACCAAGGAAACAAAGAGAAAGCAAGAGGAAAGTTTATGAGATTTTATTTTTTGCAGTGGCCTTCTGTGTGGCTTCTTACTCTTTTTCTATTTTTTAAATTCTTTTACACCTCAGAAAAATCTCAAGTAGAGCAAAAGATACGCGCTACACAAGAAAATAAGATTCTGCCGTAGGGCTACCGCGGTAGCAGAAAACAGCAGAAACCTTGCTGTGGCAGGAAAACGCAGTAGGCTAAAACTTAAATTTGTTTTTTCTCCCAATCCACTCATCGGATTGTGCTGAAGATTTACTAGTAGACTCCTGGATTTATGCCTAATTTTACAGAATTTTTTTAGAATTTTCTAGACATTTTGAATTGTCAATCCGAATTTGACTTGGAGTTTGAATCCGAATCTAAAACGTGTTATAACTTGAATTCTTGAACGATTCTTGGTGGGAGATCTGTCCAGGGGCCTTCTTAAGGACGTGGGGGAGTCCTAGAGGTTGGCCAAGTTCTTGCCCAAGAGATTGAATCAAACAAGGCAAGGCTTTAGCTTTCAACTTGAACTCCAAGCAAACTTCACTCTCCCTTTTTTTTTCTTGGACTCTTTCTCTTTTTTTTCTCAGATTCAATCTGCTAGAGCTAGTGCAAAGATGCAACTAGAACTAGCTCTTCTCCTCGACCCGTAGCAGCAAGGAGCTTGACGGTGGCGGCGAACTTTGTCACAGCAGCAAGATGGTGCCGCGGTAGCAGCTAGCGGCGCGTGGCAAGTGGTGGCAGCAGTGTGGCAGCACGGGCGGTTCGTGGTAGTGTGCGACGACGCAAGGAGATGGATGAGTGGTAGCGATGGGTGGTGGCAGGGGCTGTCACGGCTGAAATTGGTAGTAAAAATCTTGCCGTGGCAGCAACTCTTCTCTTCTCTTTTTCTGATTTTCTGCAGGGAGAACTAGAAGCAACAAAACAAGGTTTGATCTAGTAGAAAAATTTCAACTATGAACCAATCTAATCCAGCAACTCGACACAATTAATGCAGCAAAAGTTCAACAATGCAAGAACTACGATGAAAATTCAAGGCTCATATTGGTTTGGACATTGGGTAAACTAATCTACTATTTTTTGTAGGCTTTTTCTGGATGATTGGTAGAATAGATCTAGAACTATGAAAACCGTAAATTTCTCAACGAGCAACTTGAGCTCTGATACCACTTGATAGGACAATGGGTGTCCCGATCTTTCGATGAGAAAGTAACTATCGATTTGTGGAGACGACTTTAACGATTTGACTATACCGTACGACCACGATGCCCCTTAGCAATTGCTAAACCAACTCCGATAGGTTATTGACGATGTCGAAAGCATGATCAACCTAAACACGAGGTTCATAATCCCTGCGAGCAATTGAAGAACTAGCAAGAATTAAGATAAAGCAATCTGAAATTGCAAGTATGGATGAAGAACAAGATAGAGTGGGGTTTTGAAAAAGCGGTCTTGATCTGGTCATTAGACACAAACAAAGATACACGAAATTGCAAAGGTAGCAAAATCTTAACTAAACAAAACCCGAAACAAAAGAGAGCATCCTAGGAGGTATATAAAGAAAGAGGTGATCTGTTTCAGAACTAATCTCAAATTGTTTTGTTGTTGTGATCTGCTCGTAAGGAATTTAGAGACGGGGTTAGACAGGTTGGAAAGAGCACGAGATAAGCTTTTCAAAGAGTCTAAGATCATCCAAATTGGAGTCCGTATGCTCTAGATATAGAAGTTTGAAGTCAGGATTGTCTTAGGAATCCAAATCAGAGTCCAGAACTTATTGGACTTGATCTCTAACTCTTCTTGGACCAAAAGTGACGTGGAAGAACTCCTTGTACAGCAAAAATCCATGTGAGACATCTTCATGGTCATATGAATTTCATTTGCTCCTCCTCCCAAAAGTTTGAACTTTAATTCTCGCTTGTTCTTGACGATCTTGATGGACCTCCTTTTATTCTTTATAGCTTGAGCAACGGACGTAGTTGAAATAGTGGAAGTAGAGGTGCCGGTGGGTGCATCCATGGGGGTCATGTCCTCATCAAGAGCGAGGAGTGATAGCAACCAAGAGGACGGGGCACCTTGGGGGAGGCAGGATCTGAGGAGGAAGAAGGTGCTCATGCGCGCCGACCTCAACGTGCCACTCGACGATACCCACATTTGCGCCTCCGTGCCCACCATCAAGTTCCTCCTTGAGAAGGCGCCAAGGTCGTCCTCATCTGGTGAGCACCTAACACCATGATTCACGTGGGGTCCAAGTGGTGGTAAAATCATTGTTTTCAAGTAGGATGCAAGGATGGGAACATCGTTGTGTTTGGTAAATTAAAATATGGTTTCTCTTTTGAAATGCAATCTTAATAAGATAAGTTGTTCTCTTTTTCTGTATGTCCAGAATATGGTTTACTACAAAATCTCACATGTGGATCATCAAATATCGAACCTAGAGCAAAGGTTGCTAGTTTTGTTTTGAACTTAGTGACATTCCATAGTTTTGTTTTGACCTTAGTGATATTTTTTTTTGCTATGCTTCATTTGTATGTTTGTTTAAATGTGCGTATATGTGATGTATGTGCCTGAGCTATGTATCTAAATGGTGTAAATGGTGCCACAAATCTATAATGTCCAGAATATGTGAATAAATGCAGTGAGAAATTTGTGATAATATTTTGTTTCTTGAGATGTGGTCTATTTTTTTAATCCCTAAAAAGTTATCACTGACAAGTAGAAACCTCCACCAGTCAGTGGTGACTAGTACTGACAAGGACAAATCTCTATCAGAGTCTACCAGTCAGTGGTGACTTAGTCACCTATGACGGGTAATTAGATGCCATTAGTGGTGACCTGATGGAATGGAAATCCGTCAGTGATAGAGATTTTTTGCCCGTCAATAATAACATTTTCTATAGTAGTGGTTTCTACGACTTCTTTTACCCTAGTGGTTACTAGGTATTAGTGGGTGGGTTGCCAGATTAAAAATGCAGACTTATCAACTAGTTATTTATGGGTTACGAAAAACTTAATGCGTTGTCATCTAAGCCCGCCTTCGGGTAATGATTTCGTTGTATAGTTATCTGAATGTCTTATTATAATTGTCAAACTATGTTTCTTTAGTTATCAACGCACGATAATGCATCGTCCCGACATATTTCTAAGTTCGCCTTCGTAAAATATTGTCGATAAATAGTTATCTGATAGTTTCATGTAGTTATCAAGTCATATTTTCTGTAGTTATCTAGACATTATAACGCCTTCCCCCATATCTCTAATCTCATCCTATCAAATTTTTGGTAGTTATTGACCTGTTACAAGTCCTTCCCGCCATAATTCTGATAACGTTTGAACAAAGATAGAACCTATTGACTTTAAGCCATACCTAAGAATTGTGAAATTTAAAACCTCTTAACCATCTGGCTACAACACAAGGAGGGGTGTTTGAGTCGTTTGAGAAAAAATATCAATTACCGTACATGTGTTGAAGTCATATGAGAAAAGTTATCAATACTATACATGCGGGAGCAAGATTCAACAAGCTGATACCACACTGCCTTCACCTGATAACTAGTCACAAATAATGTCGTAACTAATATCTTATTATTAGGTCATAACTTATCAGATCGAAGAAAGTTGTCAAACATATCCATATGGGATCTAGTAAACGAATCGTGAATCGAGTAAATGGTTGGAGATATAAAACATTTAAAATTTTGAAATAGGAAGTAATCTTTGATGGCATTACCACACGTGCGTGTATCTCAACTGCATAGCTTAAATCAAACGGTAGATTATCACGTCGTTGGTTAAGACAAGTTCTGCATGTCTGTTATTTAAATTTCTCAATTATATATTAATCCGTCTCCAACTTGCGAAGCTAGTTTGTTGGCTAGCCCATAAAATTTAGCATCCGATTGGTTCGGTTTGAAACGGTTGACATCATATTTGCCATATTGTAGAACTTTTAGCGTTGCTGACATATATGCTTTTGAATTGATAGCAAAATAATTACTACTTTCTTTGCCAAATTGTAGTAACTTTTGGCATTACCAATATATTAACTTAGGAAGTTGAATTATCAACCAAATAAGCCTCCAATTTGTAGCACCAATTAGACTCGTAGATCCGTTTAGATGGCTAGCATAAAAAATTATCTTTCTGTTGTAAGAAAAAGAATAAATTATGCTCTAGGTTGTTAAATAGGTCACCGTTCTTCTAATTTGTACATCTCAGTTACTAGATTATATTAGAAGAACTATAACTTAACTCGACACATTAGATCCCCTTCTAGAGCCATAAGCTGTCTAGAAGGCAAAACTCAACTTGAGCTTAAATTTTAAGCATCTATTTTTTCTGTTGGTAGGAGAAAGCCTAAAAAATAATGTTTCCGGAGCTTCTCCCAGCCTTCTAGCCTAACAATTATCATCTTATCTCATTAGTTCGTGATATTTACCCGCACATACCATTCACGATATATTAAAAAATCTTCACAGTTCAACCCCTCCCCCATCTCCTCCGCCTGGCTCCCTCACTCGTTGCCACTACCCTGCTCCCTTCCCGGGATCTAGCTCGCCTCCAGCCCACTAGGCCGCCGCCGATCGGGAAATCCAGATCCGGCGGCCTGCTGCCCCTTCGGCTCCTTCTCCAGGCCATCGCCCTCTGCCCTAGCCTCCTGCCCTACCCCCATTGCCCCCTACCCGCCACCCTCCCACCCCCATGCTGCCGTTGCCCACGGCCGCCTCCCTCTGCCGGCGGCCACTGCTGTTGCCGCCCTCCGCTGGCCGGATGCCGCCTCCCCCCGCATGACGCCGCCGCTGGACACTGCCTCCCCTCGCTAGACGCCGCCCCCATCCCGATGCCGCTCACGGCCGCCTCCCTCCACTGGACGCCGCCGCTGAACGACGCCTCCCTCCGCTGGTCGCCGCTGCCGGAGCCACTTCCCTCCACCTGGCGCCTCTCTCCACCAGACGCCGCAATCCCTCTGCCTCCCACGGCCAGCCCAACGAGCCCCTCCTCCACACATCAATCAATTTGGTACTCTAGAGTTGCTATCATTTATTTGAAATTGATTCCCCATCATTTCGTGACGTTTGTGGTGTAACTTGTTTAATGAGTAGAGGGGATTTAATATCACACTCACCTAATCTAGCTGTCTTATGCTTTGTGTTAAAGAAACTTGAGCCTAGTCATTCTAAATATTCATACTTACACTTCAATTGAATATCCTTTCTAGTGACAGAATTTCTTGAAATCCAATTAGTAGTACGAGTATGAAATGATTCAAATATGAAATGCATCTGTTGTCACTTTAAGTGTTTTTTCTCTCGATAAAATGTCACTTAAATGCATTTAAATTGTTTATTTATCTAGTGAGGTGCACAATAATTCAGATCGGAGGGTTACTAATGCGGAGGTTGTCTCTGTGAAGACTGGAGTGTTTTCTATATCTTAGATTGCCATGCAAAACTGAGTTTTGAACAAGATTAAAGAAAAGAATCAATCAGCTCCTGGTTTAATCCTGCTGCTCTTGTATTTTTCTTTCTCGTCTTTATTTTGCCTAGGTATCAAATGTTGAATTTGAGAACAATTTTCTACTAAATTTAATCCAGAACGAAAACAGATAAAACATGACAAGAATTGTAGACAAACTGAACAAAACTACTGTCGTAAACATTATAAATATACGATCAGAAAAGCATATGAAACGTAGCAAATATATCCCGATATATAGCATCATAGAATGGAAGAAAGACCCT
This sequence comes from Stipa capillata, assembly GCA_019208055.1. Taxonomy (NCBI): domain Eukaryota; kingdom Viridiplantae; phylum Streptophyta; class Magnoliopsida; order Poales; family Poaceae; genus Stipa; species Stipa capillata. Next base: position 56,427 of record JAGXJF010000306.1, on the reverse strand, counting down.
ATCAACAGAAACAAGAACACATACGTGACGGATGAAGGAGCCTGCGCAGCAGCGGCGTTGGCGTTGGCCTGCGCACCAGTGGCGTTGATGTCGGAGTTATCCGAAGCCATGACGGTGAAGTAGTCGATGACGAGGAAGGAGACGGATCAGCGAGCAGTCGCGCGAACGCTCCCCAAAAACCTTATTCGTCCTCACTTGTGCAAGTCTTCAAGGACGGAGGTTTCAGAGGCCTGCTCTCCCGGTGTGGCCAGTGCACGCGCCTTGCCAGGATGAGGAAGACCTAGGCAGCACAAAACTTTGGAGGAGTTGTGACTGTCTCTGTTACTCTTGTCTATGTGAAGAGTGACCTCTTATAAACAAGTAATAAGAAACTGATCCATGATGGAAGATGAAGATGAAAGGAAGCAAACCGATCCACTAGGAGATGAAACTCCTGACAGCTGTCTTCTCATCTTCCAACCACTCACGCACAGCAAAAAGAAGACAACGCGCACGCTCGACATTGGTCCGAGCTCAGACCGGCTCGGCTCGATCACGAAACACGACGCGCGTGCGAGGCGTGGCGAGGCGGGCGGTGGAGGAGGAGCGCGCGTGTATTAGGCCCTGTTTGTTTAGGCTTTTTTTGGCTTCTGGACTTTGGCTTCAAGTTGTTTCAGGCTTTTCAAAGTCAAAAGCCAAAAGCAGGTAAATAGGTGCTTTTCTGGCTTCAAGCCAAAGTCCAAAAAGCCAAAAGCCTGCCAAACAAACAGGCCATTAGGCCTTATATATTGGTGTAACTCCCTCTCCACTAGCAATATGGGACTAAAGTTCCACCATTTGCCATGCATGAATGGGCCTCTGGGATTTATTAGGAATTGTCGAAATTATTTAATGGGCCTGGCCCATATAATTCCAACAATCCCCCACCAGATCCCAGAGGCACATAGAAATTTATCAGCTATTCCAAAGCTTTGTTTATATACCGATGTTTCAGTGGAGACTGTAAGTTAAACTTCCACCTAGAACCTTACGCTACACTTATTCACAACTTGACAATGGACTATACCTTGAATTGAAAGTTTTGTGAGAACAAGTTTCACGTAAAGCCTTGACCGATACTAGGCTACCGAAGGGCTTCCTCGCGGGTGGAGCTTATACGTCTTACTCCAATGCCTTTTCATGAGTTTATTAGAGAGTACCCAACTCTCACAGACTGCGACGTTTAACAATCAGACTCATAAAGGTGTGTTCTTTCCAAGAATGTCCTGCAGGATGACACCTTGTTGTAAAAGCCACAGAACACATTAAGGCTTTCGCCAACCTGCCATGCAGAATTCAGAGTACAACATCTAACACGGAGTGGACTTTATTGATGTACTCTCTTCAGTTAGCCAAACAGTCAGTTTTCTCAGGTCCTAATTCATGGGATCTCCGATCACATAGGTTGGGTTGCCACTGCGGTCAACTACTCATGGGTCTCAGTCCCATCTCCTTCGATGTATTGTCTACCATGTTTCATGATAGACCTTTTGTGAAGGGATCTGCCAAGTTCTTAGCGGTTTGGATATAATCCAATGCTATAACTCTGGAGTTTCTCATTTTCCTGACAGATTTCAATCTCCTCTTCACATGTCTTGATGACTTCATATTATCTTTGGAACTGTTCACTTTGATAATCACAGCTTGATTATCACAATTCATTAGAATAGCCGGAATTGGTTTTTCAACCACAGGCAAGTCCATCAAGAGCTCACAGAGCCACTCTGCTTCAACGCTGGCTGTGTCTAATGCTGTGAGTTCTGCTTTCATTGTTGACCTCGTTAAGATGGTCTGCTTGCAAGACTTCCATGAAACAGCGCCACCACCAAGTGTAAACACATATCCACTTGTGGCCTTAAGCTCATTAGCATCAGATATCCAGTTTGAATCACTATAACCCTCTAATACCCGTGGATACCCGGTATAATGGATCCCATAACTCGCAGTGCCTTTTAGATAGCGCATTACTCTCTCAAGAGCATGCTAGTGATCATCTCCCGGATTTGAAACAAAACGGCTTAGTTTGCTCACAGCAAATGAGATGTCAGGCCTCGTAGCACTAGCTAAATACATAAGCGAGCCAATAATTTGAGAATATCTCAATTGATCCCTTGCTATTCTTTTGTTCTTTCAAAGCAACAAACTAGGATCATAAGGTGTTGGAGAAGGCTTACAGTCATTGTAACCAAATCGACTCAGGATCTTTTCCACATAATGAGATTGTAACAGAGTAATTCCATTATCATCACCTCTCATCAGCTTGATGTTCAAAATAACATCAGCTATTCCCAGATCCTTCATCTCAAAGTTATGAGACAAGAAATCATTGACCTCCTTAATCACATTAAGGTTGGTGCCAAAGATCAATATGTCATCGACATATAGGCATAAGATAACTCCCTCACCCCCACCATGGCGATAGTATACACAGTTATCAGCTTCATAACTCCCTCACCCCCACCATGGCGATAGTATACACATTTATCAGCTTCATTCACTATAAAGCCAACAGCAGTTAAAGTTCTGTCAAACTTCTCATGCCACTACTTAGGTGCTTGCTTAAGACCATACAAAGATTTTAATAATCTGCACACCTTCCCCTCTTGACCATCAACTATGAAACCATCTGGCTGTTCCATGTAGATTTTCTCATCCAGCTCTCCATTTAGGAAAGCCGTCTTAACATCCATCTGATGGATGAGAAGACCGTGTGAGGCAGCTAATGATAGTAGTACTCTAATGGTGGTCAATCTGGCCACAGGTGAGTATGTATCAAATAAATCTTCGGCTTCCTTTTGGGTATAACCCTTGGCCACAAGCCGCGCCTTGTATTTCTTGATAGTCCCATCAGGCCTGAGCTTCTTCTTGAACACCCACTTACATCCTACAGGTTTGCAGCCATAAGGACGATCAGTGATCTCCCAAGTTCCATTCGAAATGATGGAATCCATCTCACTGCGGACTGCTTCCTTCCAGTAGTCTGCATCTGAAGATGCATATGCCTCAGAAATGGTACTTGGAGTATCATCTGTAAGGTAAACAATGAAATCATCACCAAAAGACTTTACGGTCTTTTGTCTCTTGCTCTTCCGAAGAGCTTCATTGTTTTCCTCCTCAGGAATTTGTTCAAGTGTTTGCTCATAGTGTTCCAACGAAATGGAGGGTTCAGGAATTATATCTGACACTTGACTAGACGAGCAAGGTATATCTTTCATCAGAAAAATATCCTCAAAGAAAGTCGCATCATTGGACTCCATGATTGTACCAACATACATGTCGGGTACCTCAGAATTCACTATTAAAAATCTATATCCAATGCTATGAAAAGCATAGCCCAGAAAAACACAATCCACGGTTTTTGGTCCAAGCTTACGCTTCTTGGGGATTGGCACATTGACTTTCGCCAAGCAACCCCAAGTCCGTAAGTAGGAAAGTGTTAGTCTTTTCTTCTCCCATTCCTCGAATGGAGTCATCTCTTTATTCTTCGTGGGAACCCTGTTTAGGACATGACAGGCAGTCAATATAGCCTCTCCCCACCATGCCTTGGAGAGACCCGCTGTGTCTAACATGGCGTTAACCAAATCAGTTAGAGTGCGGTTCTTTCTTTCGGCAACCCCATTTGACTGGGGCGAATAAGAAGGTGTCCTCTCATGGATTATACCATGTTCCTCACAGAATAAATTGAACTCTTTAGAGAAATACTCTCCACCACGATTCGACCTAACCCTTTTGATATTTCTATCAAGTTGGTTTTCTGCTTCAGCTTTATAGATTTTAAAGTAGTGTAAAGCCTCATCTTTTGATTTCAATAGATATACCGTGCAATATCTAGTAGAGTCATCTATCAGTGTCATGAAATATCTCTTTCCACCCTTTGTCAACACGCCATTCATCTCACAGAGATCTGAATGTATGAGCTCTAATGGTGCCAAGTCCCTTGCCACCGCATGCTTATGAGGTTTGCGGGGTTGTTTTGCTTGTACACAAACTTGGCACTTAGAACCTTTGACAGTGCTGAATTTGGGGATTAAATTCATATTGGCTAGCCGCGTCATGCAACCAAAATTAATGTGACAAAGTCGTGAATGCCAAACGTTCGATTCACTTTCATTGCAAACATGATTAACAACACTGTTGCAAAGATCTGATAAAGATAAGCGGAACAAGCCTCCGCACTCATAGCCTTTACCAATAAATTGTCCATACTTAGACACTACAACTTTATTGGACTCGAAAACCAACTTAAAACCATCTCGACACAAAAGAGAGCCGCTGACGAGATTTTTATTGATGGAGGGGACATGCCGCACGTTCTTCAGCCGCACGATCTTTCCCCAAGTAAACTTCAGATCGACCGTGCCAACACCATGAACAGAAGCATGTGATCCGTTCCCCATCAGCACGAAAGAAGCCCTTGAGACCTGATAAGAAGAAAACATGGAGATATCAGCACACACATGAATATTAGCCCCGGTATCAATCCACCATTCAGTAGAATGACATACTGAAAGAGCAGTAGGGAATTTACCATACCCAGCTGTCTTCATCTCAGTGTTGCTAATAATCACGTTAGCAGTCTTGTCGTTCTTCCCAAGCTGTCGCCTGTCATAGCGGTTCTTGCAGTCCTTAGCCCAATGCCCAGGATCTCCGCAGACATGGCATGCTCCTTGTTTCTTATCGGTCCTCTTCCTTTTGAAGTTGGTAGACTGTGAGGCCTTGTTCTTGCCCTTGAACTTGTTCTTGTTCTCGAACTTGTTCTTGTTCTTCATCTTGTGGGATTGGAAGTTCCTTTTCTGCTCTTCACATCGACCATTCTTATTACTTGTTTATAAGAGGTCACTCTTCACATGGACAAGAGTAACAGAGACAGTCACAACTCCTCTGAAGTTTTGTGCTGCCTAGGTCTTCCTCATCCCGGCAAGGCGCGTGCACTAGCCACACCGGGAGAGCAGGCCTCCGAAACCTCCATCCTTGAAGACTTGCACGAGTGAGGGCGAATAAGGTTTTTGGGGAGCGTTCGCAGCGACTGCTCGCTGATCCGTCTCCTTCCTCGTCGTCGACTACTTCACCGCCATGGCTTCGGACAACTCCGACATCAATGCCGCTGGTGCGCAGGCCAACGCGAACGCCGCTGCTGCGCAGGCTCCTTCATCCGTCACGTATGTGTTCTTGTATCGGGATATATTTGCTACGTTTCATATGCTTTTCTGATCGTATATTTATAATGTTTACGACAGTATCTTGTTCAGTTTGTTTACAATCCCTGTCATGTTTTATCTGTTTTCATTCTGGATTAAATTTAGTAGAAAATTGTTCTCAAATTCAACAATCCAAAAACCTTATTATACGCAATTTTCATCAACTGGCTTTGCTGCGGCCCTGAAACCTCATGTATTCGAGGGTGCGAATTACAAGAGGTGGCGTGCCAGGGCAGTGCTCTGGCTTACGGCCATGAACTGTTTTCATGCCTCCAAGGGTAAACTTGAAGGGACGCTTTCTCTCAACAGGATGAAGCGTTTGAGGTTGCTGATAACCTCTTTAGAGGTGTTGTGATCAACGTTCTTGGCGACAATATTGTTGATGCTTACATGGGTATTTTCAATGGCAAAGATATGTGGGATGCTCTCGAGGCCAAATTTGGGGGTCTCGGATGCAGACAGTGAATTGTATATCATGGAGCAATACCATGATTACAGAATGGTCGATGACCGTTCTGTGGTTGAACAAGCTCATGAGATACAATCACTTGTCAAGGAACTCGAGCACTTCAAATGTGTGTTACCAGACAAGTTTGTAGCCGGGAGCATTATTGCCAAGCTTCCACCTTTGTGGAGGAATTTTGCCACTTCTCTGAAACATAAGAGACATGAGTTTTCCATTGTGGATCTTATACATGTGCTAGAGGACCTGAGGGAAATTCGAGTGCCAATGTGGTGAAATACAGCAAAAAAAGACAACGCGCACGCTCGACATTGGTCCGAGCTCGGCTCGATCACGAAACACGACGCGCGTGCGAGGTGGGCGGCGGAGGAGGAGCGCGCGTGTATTAGTCCTCTTCTCAAGCTCTTAGTGGAGGGTAGAAAACCAAGCCTTATGTATTGGTGTAACTCCCTCTCCACTAGCAATATGGGACTAAAGTTCCACCATTTGCCATGCATGAATGGGCCTCTGGGATTTATTAGAAATTATTGAAATTATTTAATGGGCCTGGCCCATATAATTCCAACATCAAATACGTACCCCACCTTTGTAATCTCCACGTTGTTTTGCATAAATTAAGTATCTTTCATTTTCGCGCAGATGGAAAATCGATCCCCCCCTCTGGTGAGTGCCGCTTTCCTGTTAGCAGGCTGCAGTAAATACTGAAGTAAATACTGAAGATAAATACCTTCCATGAAAATGAACTCTGCTTTGGCCATGTATTCTAGGGAAAAGCAATGGAAAATTGTATCGAGACTCTTATATTTCTCATCTACATACACAGGCAATTGCTTCTCAGTTAGGCTACCATGATGAGAACATTCTTATTGTCAGCATCAATAGTTTGTATACATCCAGTTCATACTTCAGAGAAGCAAATTTAGCATACTTTCTTAAAGGCATGGTTGCAAATTGGACGGACTCCAGCATAGCCGGATGGCGCGAAGCACTCAGCGCCCTAGGCCCCGATATGCAAGGAGTACTGGATGTGAATTATCCTTATGTCATTTTGTTTCATATATTGTTACATACAAAGAATACAAAGAAAATCGTATTATCCAAATAGTACACAAGCCACGAATAATTGATACCAATTATCATTCAAATAGCGATGAAATATGATTACAAACTTTCTATATTTACCTCTGGCCATAAGTTTAACTCTTAGAAGCTGTTTAGAAGAGAATACTGGTTTATTAGAGATTTCTCGCACCGAAATTTCTAGACGCAGTTAAATTTAAACTAGATTATGTATGTGTCTAAATAGTCTAGAAGGGCCTAGAACATGTCCGGTGACCAAAAGCAAACCCAACCAGACAGCGACGCGAACAACAAAGCACCAGCCGCAGCTAACGAACCCTACGGTGAGCTGGCCTGCCTAGCCAGCACTAGCACTCCGCGAGCCTGCCTAGTCGCAGCTGCTGCGCGTCGCATCCATCGTGTCCTCGTCGTCTTCCATCGTCCGAACCGAGACGAGGTGTTCTCGCGCCACACTCTCCCCCACTTTACCCTCTCTCTCTCTCCCACCCCCGCTTTACTCCAGATCTCGAGGCCTCCCGAGCCCCCGCTCGCTCGCCCCCGCGCCCGGATCGGCTCCCCGCCGGCCCGGGCTCGTCGCCCCAAGAGGTACTCCCCGGCCGAATCCCCCGCCTCGCCGGATCTGGCCGCGGGTTTTTGAATTGTTGCGCGGCGGGTGGTGATTCTCCGAATTTGGGGGCCTCTGGTTTAGGTGGTCTGGGGTGTGGTTTTTTTCCCGAGCTTGGCCTCTGATTTCGTTCGGATCGAGGAGGATGCTGCTAGGATTTTGTTGTAATTCGTGGCGAGGTAGTGGCTGGTTGGCGTGATGCGAGAATTGGTGGGTTTTATTGGGTGAGGGTTAGGGCTCCGTGGGGACAGGCGGGGACGCTGTGAGGAAGACCTGGTTAGGATTTTCCCAGGAACAACAGCCCCTTGAGGTGAGGAGTTTCGAGGTTAAGAGTTTAGGCGTCTGATTTTGAATCGAGGAAGCTAGGGTTTTGTGAGCTGTAGCTTGTGGTTAGGAACTGGCGTATGAAACCTCACGCTACGCTATGGTTTGGATTCCGTTAGGTTAATTATGGCTTTTCCTTTAAAACAGAAAAAATGTGACTTGCGAGAGTTGGAGGGACGTGGCACGGTAGAAATTATACGAAGGATTGTATTGAGGTTATGAGACTCTTTTGGAGTATTTCTCATTAAATTAGGCTTTTTTGGGCTATCACAATATAAAATTGGAAGGTTTGATGGTTCATTAGAGAGTTAATATTTCCATCTCACGGAAATCATGGGTTTTGGGGGGACTTTGCTCCATTGTTTCGTTCATACAATGATTGGGTAGCATGTGGAAGTAGTTTAAACCACCAGTTTAGTGTTTTGGGATTTGGGTGGCACAATGCTGTACTGTTCTAGAATTGTAATTAGGATTTATTTGAAATTTGCTGCTTTGAACAGAGGGTTTAAATTCTGTCATCCATGGGCTTTCTAGTGATTTAGTGTTCAATGCCTTGTTCTGTGCTATAACTGATATGAACCATAGAAATAATGCGATTTGAAACTAATTCAAACTGATATTTTTTGATAAAAGTCTAGTTTAAGTTCCAAGTTGTGATGTGACTGTGTTGTTACTATTACGATTCGCTGTATTTGGACTTGCCTGGTCAACTTGATGAAGCTTTAAGCTAATCTTTTTCAACAAAAAAAGTCTAGTTGTTTCGAGCAGTTAAATTGGCTTTCATTTGTTTTAATTTGTTAACTTGAGTCGGTTTAGGTTATTTTTCACTACTGTCGGAAGAATTTGAGATCCTGGGATAGATAGGGACTTGGGAAAGTGGTGCTAGTAATATATTTTTGGGCAGGTTTTAGCTTACTTGTGCTCTTTGTGTGGCCAATTCAGGTTTCACTTTATGCCACTTCATGTGTCCATGACAATGGAGTGATTGCTGCCCTCTGTGTGTGAGTGAGTTGCAATGGGAAGCAGTGGCGCAGATGCACCGACTAAGGCAAGCAAGGCATCTGCACCTCAGGTTTTCAATGCTCGGACTGTGGCATTATCTCTGTAGTTCTGTACTCTGTGCCAATAATAGTAAATGCATCCTTGGTGAAAACTGTAACAGGAACAACAGCCACCTGCTACTTCAAGTGCTGCCACACCAGCTGTTTACCCAGATTGGACCAACTTTCAGGTGAGAGTTTTCCCTGTTTAGGAGATTGATGACTCAAAGCACTTATGCCCTCTTGGGTGGAAACGCGACGAAAAAAATATGTAGGCAGCAACCTTTTTTTTGATAATCAATAGCATACACAACTCCTCACCCTCAGTGGTAAAGACCATTACTGATTTTGGTTTGCAGTATTGTGATAGATAGAATTGGAATTGTATCCTCTTTTTCTATTTTCCTCTCCTTAGGTGTGGCTACAAAAAAGGGAAAATCTTTCTCGTGTGTCATATTCTTCTCTTGCCGCACTCCTTTGCCTTCTTGATTCATACATATCATTAATATAGACATTACACAAACTATTTTCCCTAGGTTGCTTGTCATGATCTCTACTGGTTTTTGCAGGGATATCCTCCAATTCCACCACATGGGTTCTTTCCCTCACCTGTGGTGTCAAGCCCACAGGGTCATCCTTACATGTGGGGAGCTCAGTAAGGTTTTTAACTTTTCTTTTACAACGGTAGTTAACCACTATATTGTTTGTTTCCTCAATAATATTACCTCAGAAGTCATAACATCCAAAGATCTTTAAATACTTCATATGGAAATACTAGGTATAGGTTAGACTTGTAGCAATATGCTTTGAATGTTTCAACATAGCTTTCTAATAGAAATAGTTACTCTTAACAGTTTTACGAAACTTAATAATTTTACGGAATTACTTTATGTTTGTGGTTGAAGAGTTGTCACTTGTCAGCTTAGGAGTCAGTATTTTGACCACATCTTGGTGAATTTAAAGAATACCATAACAATGTGAAACTATTCTACTGGATTATGTTTCGTTATTTGAAAAATGCATCTGGATCACAAGTTCCACTGATTCCAGGGCCATAGGTAGCCATGTAATTTTGGAAGGTGAATTGATGGTCCAGTCAATTGATTTTTGCTAGTGAATGTGTAGTTGATGTAATAATCTGTGCACGCTAAGGAGTGTTTTTCCCTCATGGTTTTCCTATTACTTTTTTTCAGCCTATGATGCCACCTTATGGGACTCCGCCATATGTCATGTACCCTCCTGGAGGAATATATGCTCATCCATCAATGCCCCCGTATGCTTCAACATCTTGCTGTAGTTTTTACTCCCGCTGATCCAAAAATATAAGCAGTCTTATACTCTCAGATAGTCAAACATTTTTAGATTTGACCATCAATATAGAAAAAAATTGCTAACATTGACAACAACAAATTAGTACTACTAGATCCATCATGAAATATACTTTCATAATATATAATTATTTTTATTTGAAGTAATATAATTTTGAAGGAAATGATGGTGAAAGTGTCATTTGAAGACCATGTCAATGTCCAAAACTACTTACATTTTGGATCAGAGGGAATAGTATATACTTAAAATGGTACAGCTGAGAGGCTGACCTTTACTGTGTCATGGCATAATCCTGCAGGGTGCACACCCATTTACTCCCTATGCTATGACTTCTCCCAATGGCAATGCTGATGCTACTGTAAGATGAGATATCCTTAGCTTGATTTTTCTTGTGCTTATGGTGGAGTCTAATGCATCTAAGCTTTCCAGGGAACTGCTGCTGCCGCCGCTGCTACTGCTGCTGGTGAAACAGATGGAAAATCCTCTGAAGGGAAAGAAAAAAGTCCCATTAAAAGATCCAAAGGAAGTTTAGGTAGCTTGAACATGATTACAGGAAAGAACTGTACCGAACATGGTAAGACCTCTGGTGCATCAGCTAATGGAGCCATCTCTCAAAGGTTAGTGTGTAGTCAACTTAAATAATATTGATAATTCTTGCTTGTTGTGTACAACATTCCATTTGTGTTGGTAAAACTATTACCTTGTTGCAGTGGTGAAAGTGGAAGTGAAAGTTCAAGCGAAGGAAGTGAAGCAAATTCTCAGAATGTAAGTTTCTGCTCCTGTGGCTGATTGAGCATATATCTTCCTGCAAGATTCTTGCTTGATGCTCATATTTCTTTAGGCATTGTGTGTACTTTGAGTTGCATGTGGTCTACCATTTCAGACATACTATAACATTTATTAGCTATTAGCCTGGAAGAAGTCCTAATATCTTTGCATGAGTAATCTTTACAGGATTCACAACAGAAGGGAAGTGGACAGGAACAGGATGGAGGTATGCCTACGAAAATCATTATGGCTGCTTGCTTTCCTTTTTGCAGTTTCTGAAGCTTTTTAATTTTACTATGCATGCTATCAGAGATTCGAAGTTCCCGGAATGGTGTATCACACTCACCATCCCAGGCAAAGTTGAAGCAAACTATGGCAATCATGCCAATGCCATCAAGTGGTCCAGTGCCTGGTCCAACTACAAACTTGAACATAGGAATGGACTACTGGGCCAACACAGCAAGCTCCTCTCCTGCAATGCATGGTAAAGCGACCCCAACTGCAGTTCCAGGGGCTGTGGTTCCAACAGAGCAGTGGATGCAGGTTTATTCTTAGCCCTTATCTTAAGAATTATAATTGTACCCTTCCCAGATTTCTTTTTCCTTGTAACTTCCACTGGTTTTCTTAATAAATACTTTGTTCCCAACCTTTTCCTTCTATATTTGTGTGATTTTTGTTTGTTAGTGCAACTGTACACGTGCAAAGCACGTCTCGACTAATATATAAATTGAAAATCAAACATATTGTAAGCATAAGAAAATTAGAAGCCATGTCGACCATGTCACAATTCCACCCAAATACAGAAAAGTATTAAGACGAAATTCACAACCCACAATTCGCTAATAGACACAAATTTCTGAGTCATCGCATATTAAAAAGAGCCAATTTCCATCTATCTTGCAAAGATAAAACATCTTGCACTCACAACCTACTTTGAAAGGGACAATATTTAGTTTACTTTGAACTGGGAAGGGAGGGACGCAGTGGGAGTTGCTGCTTGGGAGGGGCCTAGGAGATGAAGCGTTGATTTTACTGTGTTGATCACATGGCTTAATTGCCACTAAATGCAATCAATACTGTCGGCGATACGGGGACCAGGATCCCCTAAACCGATGGCAAAGGCCCAACTTGACACCACGTCGCTAAAGACGTAGGAGTTAAGAGGAGGTGCTTGGGGGCCCACCCCGAGTACTGTTCCACTCGGCTATTTGAGAGGTGCCCTGAGTCGTCCCTTAAGGGTGCTTCCCGAAGCACCCAAGGCGATTTGGTCCCCACTTTGGACGAACCAAGCAGAAGTGCTCGAGGGCTCGCCCCGAGCACCCGAGAAGAAGTGCTCGGGGGCTCACCCCGAACACCCGAGGCGACTTGGCCCCCCCTCGGGGCGTCGAGTGCCTCGCCCGGGTGATGGAGCGGCCTAGGGAGCGTGCTCGGAGGCCTCTGATCCCGGGAGCCCCGAGCATCCCTTGTGGGCCCTTCCTCAGTCCACGTGGCCAGACATGTGCATTTAATGTATGTGTCAGGCGCACTTAATGCCCGTCTGACGGGCCTGTCTACTCCAAGTCCGCTGCAGAGGACATGATGGCAAGCCCTGACCGGTTCCCGTTCCCCCAAGTGATAAGTCCTGTCAGCTATCAGTTTTAGAGGGGATGGAGAGGTCTGACGCTTTTTTGACTTTGAGGGCGCGTCGCCGCGCGCTCATACGCATGCCCTCTGCACCTGGTCCGTGGGGCCCAGGTAGTTGCAGCATGGCCCGTGTCAGGAGACGTCCCAGGAAGTCTTCACCTCCTGACACGGGCACATCATGATGATCCGTTTTCCAACCAAGGCGTGACAGGTGCTTTTCCGCTACAGCGAATCTTCAATCACCGGCGTGGCTTGCCCATGCCCTATTCGTTAGCAACAAGCATTAGTATAATGTATTTACCTTTCGGCCATTGTGGTGACCCCCGGATATATAAGGGGAGAACCGTGGCCATGCAAGAGAGGCGGCTCTATTAGACAACACAACCCTAGACATCCGAACTCTAGAAGAAGAAGAACATGAGCACCTATGCTGCTAGTTCATTGTAACCATCCAAATACTCATATATACACAAAAAACAGGACGTTGGGTTTTACACAAAGAAGGTGGCCTGAACCTGGGTAAATCACTGCCTCTTTTCTAGCATCCCTGCCACTCAAGATCAACGTAGTTTCTGTTCTTGCGCCTCCCCGGCCGAATCCCAAAGGGGGTCCATCCGGACCACCGATACCGACGTTTGTACGCCAACAAATACCATTAAGGCATAATTAGTAATTGAGAGAGTTCCATCTTATTTTGACAGCCGTTGATCAGATTGGATGGAGTGTCAAGGTGATTAGTATCCCAACCCAACTCGTACCTTTTCAGTGGTATAAATATAGATTTGTATGTACCATATAGTCAGACCAAGAAGTTAATCTCTTGCATTACAGGTATCCATCTAAAATCATCATGTTTAGGATGAACTTCATAGATGTTAAGCTTTTGTACTAAGAATATAATTGTACACACTAGTAATTTACTCATCATGAATTTTATTTTGTGACCATCCACATGAGGTTTACCCCTCTTTTATCGTGTCTAGTGATTGCCTTCCTTATGTCAAATGTAAAGACTATTGAAGAGGCACTAATTTTCAATAGTTCTGTGGATACAAATCTGAAGTTTTTGTGAGTTTGCAAATGGAGAAACTAATCATGTTGACTCTCCCATGATCCAGGATGAGCGTGAACTCAAAAGGCAGAGAAGGAAACAGTCAAACAGGGATTCTGCTCGCAGATCTAGGTTGCGCAAGCAGGTAGTTGTTTGTTCATCGTGAGATACAGTGAATAGCATTATTTTTTTAGCACCTCCATTTGATGAAGCAACTGTGAAATTTTTTGCAGGCTGAATGTGAGGAGTTAGCTCAACGCGCTGAAGTTTTAAAGCAGGAAAATGCTTCACTTAGAGATGAAGTGAACCGGATCAGAAAGGAATACGATGAACTTATATCAAAGAATAGCTCACTAAAGGTTTGTCTTCCACGGTTTTTTCTATCTTGATATTCTGAAGCATGTATGTTGACACTTGAATTTTTTTTTGGACTGTAGGAAAAACTTGGAGACAAACAACACAAAACTGATGAGGCAGGCCTTGACAATAAGCCGCAACATTCTGGTGATGACAGCCAGAAAAAGGAAACTAATTGAGCTATCATGCAATGCTCCCAGAGCATAGCCCTAACTAGATTATTGGCAGGCGCAATTGTAGTATGCGTATTGACTCCATACTTTATTGCAGTTAATTGTTACCAGGTTGTGGTAATGTTAATGCCAACCTCGTGTGGCTGGTTCCTGTTTCAGATCTGTCTTGACTTATCTTTTAGAAGTCAAGATATGACTGGAAGTCTAGGTTGTGACCCAGTTCACTGTATCTGTTAGAAATAGTTGATAAACTCAAGTTTACAAATCTGTATTGCTGACTGTTATTGTTATGTATACCTCAGGAAGACCAGTATGTTTTAATGCAGTCAGGTTGAACATTTGTCTGGGCTTGCACTGGTGCATAGAGAAGAAACTATTTTAATTTTTCTTGCACCAATTTTTCCACACATTTGATATAATATAATGAACAAATAGAGAAGGAACTTTTGCCTGCTGTGTGTCAAACATTTCCACTATTGAATAGTTTCTTTTATGTATTGCTGCTTTAGTCATTTTGCAATTTTGTTTGTTTCAAGCCACCTCAGTTGTGCTGCGGCTATGCTAAATTCAGGAGCAGTGCTGAGAATGGTTTCTTTAAAGCACATAAATTGCCTCCCATTTTCATAAACATTGTTGGTTAAAAAACACGTTCTTATTCTCAGTGATAGCAATTTTGTTTTCAACTTTTATCTCTGGGTAGGCGCAGTAGACATATTCTATTGAACTCCGATTCTGCCAGCTACCAAAGGATTGTCCTGATTCTAATAAATTGTTTAGTTTTCAGCACTTCTAAATTCTAACCAACGATATTGTTCAGTGTGTGTACAGGAAATAAAGTTCTGGGATGCCAATATGATGGAAATTTCTCCTACGGGATGAACTATGCATTACTCATAGGTATGTTCCTCTAACCTAATGCTTAATTACAAATGTTGGTATCGTACAATGCATGATTTATAAACTGATAGTACTTTAAAAAGAGTTGTTTACCCATAACAAGACAAAACACTAATAGTTTGCACTAATTTTCCTTGAAGAATAAAGATTTATCCATTGAGCAAGGATCTGCTGATGGATCCAGATTTAGAAAATGAAAAACATCAAGACTATCATTAAGGTAGTACAAGATAATCCAGATTGTGATGCAGAATTGTCTGAACTTTGAGCGTTTGGTGCTGGTTCCAGGGCAGGACTTGTGGCATAACCCATGTTGGGAGATGTTAGAGAAGACGTCTCCAAGGATTGCTTTGCAGCTGACACTGGCTCGGGTGCTGCAGTTGTTGGAGCAGCACCTTTTCCTCTTCGTGTCGCTGTTGGCCTTATAACTCCATTTATTCCATGGCACCTGAACAAATCCCTCCACAGCAGACGTCTGGCCTGGTGAGCTCAATTTTCTTGGGGTAAAGCTTCTGGTGCTCTCTGTTGGTTATTGTGAACATCTGTCTTGAGTGGTGTGTGAGAACTACTGTCCCATAGGGGAAGCCTCATCGAACATGAGCAGTGCCGGGATGGAGTGCCTCAATAAGAGGTACAACACCTGGTTCCTGGGGACCAATGCGAGGGACAGCAGCCTGTCGTTGGGCATGAGGAAGGTCGTGTTGTGCAGTATCTTCTCCTGCACCATCCTGATGAGCATGATGAAGGTGAAGTAGCATGCTCGTTGCATCTCCTGCGTCGTAGAGGCGATGCTGCCATTGACCACCGAGGGGAGGATGAGGCGGCGGCATTGGTGGCTGATACTACAAGAGCGATGAGCGACTAGCAGCAAAACAAAGCCATGGGGGTAAGCAGCAGCGGAAAGTATGGTATGGGCTCCGTTCGTGTATTAACTCCTTTCTCCTCTAGCAATCTGCTTTTTAATTGTGTTTTGGACGGGATGGGTGTACTGCTCCTTCATACACTTATTTCCTGTGTGAACTACTGCTGCTAACTTTGCTCATGTTTGAACTGCTTGATAGGGTCAGTAGTTGGCCAGCGCTATTTTGGTAAGCTTGTTCATGGACAGTTTCCCTGGGTTTATCCTATTCTTCAATCCAGCCCGCAGGGGAACGGTTTGGGTTGGGTTGAGCTGGTTTGAACGTTTCTGAGGGTGGTGGTGGCTGGTTGGCTGGTTTGGACTGATTT
This sequence comes from Stipa capillata, assembly GCA_019208055.1. Lineage (NCBI taxonomy): Eukaryota > Viridiplantae > Streptophyta > Magnoliopsida > Poales > Poaceae > Stipa > Stipa capillata. The sequence goes on along the minus strand of JAGXJF010000306.1, from coordinate 40,275 downwards.
GAACGGTTTGGCGATATGTATGTGTTGGGCTACCAACGAATCCTGTATGGGCGGACCCATGAGGTCCTACGCACGCGCCCTGCGTGGCACAAAGAGGCAAGTTAAGGTAAATCAAGGCAAATCAAAACAAGTAAAAGGGTGTAGAAAGTGTATGAGGAACCATGCACCATCCTATTTTCCCAGTTCATAATGGACACTTGAATCAAATTTTGCCCTTTTATACCTCCTCACTGCTGAAGAGCACTCTTGGTCATTTTTTATGGGGATCATGCCTATATGAAACCCTCATGGGAGGCTTGTAAAATTATCCAAAAAATGAGGGTCTATATAAAAGCCCTCATGGGAGGCTTGTGAAATTATCCAAAATATGAGAAATCTCATTGAGGCTTAGAGCTTCAAGTCCTAAATAAGGAGCTCTAGGGGCGGTAAGTCTACGACGGTCCAGGTCGCTAGTCAAGTCTTGCACGAGGCTCCTTCCTCGATATAGGATTAGGTCGTGCTTCACGAGACAGCTAAACATATTCAAAAAACATCGGTGTGTTTCGTATTGTCGAGTGTATGATGACTTTCTAATAAGGTTATTGTACACGGAACATAACTATCGTGGCGTAACCATCAAGCTATTAGCACCCTTTCTTCTGTGTTATTTTTATGACGAAATAGTGGCGTTGTTCGGGAGGATCCTAGCCAACATGAGAAGTTATGGTGTTACCTAAGCAAAATTTTGTTGAAAGTTGAGGCATCACTCGTCTAGAGGAAAGGTGCAATAACTGAGGGACCAAGAACAAATACGCACCTCAGAGATGATTGAATAAGATAACCTCGACGCCGGACGTGTCGAGGACACAACTGAGATAATCTTCGCCAACCACCTTGCAATTGTATTGCCGGTCATACTAGAAGGCGAGGAACTCCTTGAGGACACCCATGAAGTCTGCTGTCGAATTTCCAACACTACTACAAGGAGGTTTGATGAGCTCATCTCTAACTTGAGAGCTCTCGTCAACATCGAGAACATCGACCTCGGACTGCTCTAGATCTTGCTCAGAGTTCCTCAAGCAAACACCGTGGAGGGATCCGTCGCTGATGAGGACATGACCCCCATGGATGTACCCACTGCCACCTCTACTACCACTACTTCAACTACGTCCGCTATAACGAACAAAAGAAGATTTGTGAAGATCGTGAAGAACAAGCGAGGATTCAAGTTCAAGCTCTCGGGAGGAGGAAGGAATGAAGTTCATGTGTCAATGAAGATGTCCCCACATGAATTGGTGCTGTACAAGGAGTCTTCCCATGTCACCTTTGGTCCAAGGAGAGCTAGAGTCCCACAAGATCTGGACTCTGATTCGGATTGCTGAGACAGTCCTGACTTAAAACGTCTATATCTCGAGCATACGGACTCCGATTTGGATGATCTTGGACTTTTTGGAAAGCTTATCTCGTGCTCTTTCCAACCTGTCCAACCCCAGCTCCGAATTCTTTACGAGCCGACCGCAACAGCCAAAACAATTCGAGACTGTCTCTGAAACAGATCTCATCTTCTCTTTATATACCCTCTAGGTTTCACCCTTTAGTTTTTGGGTTTCATTGAGTTGTTTAGCTACTGCTACAATATTGCATCTACAAGTCGTGTAGGACTACCGCCTTGTTTAGATCTCCAGTAGAATCTCACACTTTGTTCTTCTAGCTCTCGTGCCAATTTTATACTCGTAATTTTAGATTGTAATCCTAGTTCTTGCTGGTTCTTCGGTTACTTGTAAGAACTCGAACTTTGTTGTTCAGGTTGATCGCGCCTACGGCAAGGTCAATAACCATCGGAGGTTGGTTTAGCGATTGCTAAGGCGTATCGTCGCGTACGATATAATCGGATTGTCAAGGTCAAACTCCACCAAATCGATAGTTACCTTCGTCTCATCGAAAGATCGGACCACCGTTTCATCAGTCGCACCACGCCTCTAAAGTCAAATTGTGATGCCGCCTCCCTTGCCGTCCCAAACGCCTTTGTCCTACATCGTTAGGACGGACCATGCAGCATCAAGTTTCCCTAGAATGCCTTCCTACATGGTTCTACCTGCGGCATGACCACCTCTCCTTTAAAGGCCAAGGCAAGAAGACACTTGTTGCTCAGAGGCCGTGTCACGAGCACATGTCTGCTCGGAGCACCGGTCATGGAAGGCAATTCCAGAAGAAGGTGATGCACTGTCGGGACCCAGAATCCATAGCAGAGAACTTTAAGTGGAATCACTCGCTAAGTCGAAATGTCAACCCCGACCTCAACCTTGGACGCAAATTCCAAGAGGAGTGGAGTGATATGGCTTCGAATAGTCCGAGACTTCAACCCTGAACTTGCTCCGGCAAATTAGGGCACGTATTAAGTAGGGTGATATAGTCTCCTCATCCTTTTCTCACTGAGCCGGAACCTTAATCCCAAACTCGTCCCGACAAATCAATGCTCGGCTAGAGTAGGATAATATAGTCCCCAAACTCTCAGTGAAGAGGGTCACTTCACAGGAGTGATCGCACTTAACAATTCCATACCATAGACCCTGAAACCCTACCTGCATCACATGCTTAATAAGCATACACACATGGCATGTGAGACAGGCAAAAACAAACCAGTATCATAACATAACTTTATGACATCCAAAGGTAAACTTCATTATTACTGGGCTCTTACAATGAGCAAGTTTAACGGCTGGATGTACATATGGTCGAATGACCAAGTACAAACACAGCGGAAACATCTTAGCAACTTAGACAGTTGCAAAATTGACAAATGCCATAAGATGGCTAGAAAGAAATATCAGAGTGATAGCATCACCTTCCCGGATCGCTACTTGAGATCCCCTAAGCCGAGGCGTTGCCGAAGACGATCCTTTTCGAAGAGAGTTAACTGAGTGGACAATCCAATCATAACAACAGCAAAATGAATACAAAAATTGTACTCCGCAAGACTTACAAAGGGAAATTAATAATAGATACAACAGGTGTCAATAACATGGTAATTGTGGACTATTTTACCGAAAGCCGATTTTCCTTTGTTGATATTTCATAAGTAGATGAGCAATCGACTACTGGAATACTTTTAAAAGGGGGTAAGTCGAATACTTCACGATCATTCCTTATTGCAGATCACCACACCTTAGATGCCCTGATTCTTCCTCAACCACCCTGGGAGGAAGCAATCGCTAACACCACAGCCTTAGAGTTGGCAAGTTTTAGAGTTTGTTGTAGTTGTCTAATTCGACGTAGGTAATCACCAAGTTGTCCATAACCACGGACACGGCTGTTCAAATAGTTCAAACCCTGCAGGGGTGTACATCTTTACCTACACGTATCGATCGACTCCTAATGCCATCGTGATTGACACACTTTCACAAGGTGTGCTAGCGGAGGGTGATCGAACACGACTGTTACAATACTTTCGACTTAGGTATGAGCCACCCTTACGGGCCAATCCATGTACATCAGTCCGGCCGCAACTACGACACGGTCCCATAAGTTGTAACAGGTGATACATCCTCGGTCCTCGACCGTGTGTAACCCTTACACCTATATTGAGGCACCACACCACATCATTTTTCACTCACCCAGTAAACGAAAACGGCGAACTAAGCAGCTCATACACTAAGTCTAGGCAAATTATTTAGTCGTGGGTGGTCTATTATCCCACCCGTGTAGAAGTACGCAAATCTTGGGTCAATGTATGTCGGGAACCGGTGCTTGCGGGAAAGCGAGATAACCCACCATGCTCCCAGCCATGGCCTCTCGTCTAACCTAATAAATATTAGTCAAATTCATTAGTTGATTCCCGGTGAACACCCACCTACCACCCAATCCATCTAATTGTGTTGATTCATCTGCCATCCAAAGAATTACGACTTTTACATGTCTAAACATGTCTAAGCAATAATAACATAGCAAGCAGTGTAAGGGTACGCACTATGCTACTCTAGTTAGGTTTGGGTGGTAGTGGAGTTGATTGAGCGACAAAGTAAGTTCCATGCAAAGGAATAGGGTTAATACTTAGCGAAAAGTAGAATTTGAACGCATGCGATATTGAATTTGAAAACAAATAATATTTTACAAATAATAGGTGTTTGCAATATGTTCAAAGGGGCTGCTTGCCTTGCTGCGTATGATCCAATATCTTCTCAGGATGTTGCTCATAACTCACATCTACTCCGATGTCTACCTAGAAGAAGCAAAAACATCGAAAAAGATAATACGATAAGTAAGGATTGAACCGCAGCATGATGATGACATGAAATGCATGTCATGGCATAATATGCTTAAAACAAGAATTAATGTATCGTGAATCGATTTAATCGGAGTTCCGATGCTGAAAGCATCGTATTCCGAGTGATTTCTGGTGATAGAGAAATAGTTGGATTCATTGAATTCATCAGGTTCATTGTATTGGTGACGCAGAACATGTATAAAAATAGCATGAATGAGTAGGATTCATTTTTATGCATATGTTGGTATATAATTCGTGTGTTTCTGAGTGAATATGAGTAACTTACTCTAGGTTTTAAATACTCTTCTAAAAAGGGTTTTATGACAAACTTAGAAATCCGGCTTCAATTTAAAATTACGGAAAGTAGTTTTACATGTGTTGACATATTAACTCTGGTCTAGGGCCGATGGGCTAGGGTCAAAGTCCACTCAATTGATGGGTCAAACCAGTTACCAGGCCCACACGTAAGCCGATGTCCCTTCTTCTCCCTCTTCTTTTCTTTTTCACCCGGCCACTCACCCGACCGAGCCCCCTCCTCTTTTTCTTCCTCTTTCTTTCTTCTTTTCTTTCTTTTTCCTTATTTCCTCTTTTTCTTTCTTTCCCTCTCATTTCTTTTCATTTCTTTCTTTTTCTTTCTCTCCCCCGGTCACCCACCGCATACTCTCTCCCTTGGGCTATTTGGCTTCTTCCCAAGCCCCCTCCTCTCTCTGCCTTTTCGGCTTCCTTCTCCCTAGCGTCTCGCCGCCGTTTGTACTCCGATGAAGATGCCCCTGCGCCTCACACCCCCGCACTTGGCTGCTCATCCTCCGCCCCTCGCGTGCTGCCGCTCCAACTTCCCCCTTCCCCTGCCCCAGAGTACCTCGGCTCCACCGTGCCTCACCATGCCGCCACTCTGCCCCGCTTTGGATCCGCTGCCGCCTTGAGCTCTAAGGCTCGGGCTTGCCGTCGCCCATCGTGGTGCTTGGTTTGCCGGCGCCTGCGACTACCCCAAGGCCTTGGATTCCTCGGCCCAGCTCTCTCCACCTGCTGTCACCGCCGCCGGAGGATGGTGGAGTTGGTTGCCACCGTAACCGCGGCGGTGGTGGTTCGCCTCCAGGTAAGGTCCCCATTTCCCCTTCTCTAACCCATTCCCTTTGGTTTTAGGGTTTATTTCTTGCCATGCTCGGTCCGATTGGATTTGATGGAGGTGTGATGGTGAAATGTGATAAATCAGTTGTTGCTTAGCGATGCTGTCATTTGGTCTAATTGTTACTGATGCCTGTTGATCATTGTTTTTGGGATGCTTGAATCCTGCCATATGAGGTTAGCTTGGTTCCTTCTGGTCATTAACATGCTATAGCTTAATGTGATGTTTTACAATTCCTCCTAAGATGACAATGATGCATATACGGAGGTGTGTATGTTTATGCTTGATGCTTGAAGTATATGTGTGTGTTGGTGGCCTTCGAGTTTGGTAAGGACAGATGCTATTACTTGGTCTATTGGGTTTACTTTTGGAATGCTTTTATTCGAGAAATGAGAGAAGAAATCTTGATAAGAACAGATATTGTGCTTGTTTTGCTATCTACGTGTGTCAGCTTACCAATCTGAGAAAGAACAGATGCTCCTAGATTTTAGACTTAAGTTCTGTGAGGAGTAAATTTGATTATAAATTGATAAGGACTGATGCTGCAGTTGCTATGATGATTATTTCTGTGCTGACCAAACCTGAAAAAGGAAATCTGATAAGAACATGTTCTTGCCTGATTTTAGTCATTCCCTGATTTCTATATGAATGCATATATCGATATCAGTTGTTGAATTGAAAGAACAGATACTCTTCTTTTTCTTACATATATGTTGGATGAGTAGCTGAAGGAATAGATACTGCATTTGATCTATAGCTTATTGACATTGAAATGCATATGTGTATGCCCAAGACTGTTAAGAACATATGCTATCTTGATGCATACATGTGTATATTCTTCTTTTAGTGATGATTAATTTTGAAAAAGAAGAATGGAGGGAAAGGGTAGAAATCTGGTAAGAACAGACACTAGAGTTGCCTAAGGATCAATAAGCCCTATGATGATTATTACTAATCTGATCCTCTCCCCCTCTACTCTCTTCTTTTGCTCATGATGGTCTAGCTGGCCTTGCTGGTGGCTCACTTCTTTCTTGCTTCGGTTGGTCCTCCGCTTGATTCCCTCCCCTTGACCATCTCCTGGTGGTCTCTTAAGCTTGGCCTCCTGAAGCTTGGTGGTTGTTCGGTTTAGCTACTGGAAATGGTGGTCTCGATGGTGGCAATGGGCTGCTGTGGCTTGCTATTGTTGCCTTGATTCTACAGGGATATTTGTATGGCTTCCTTTCCTTCGGTGGCAAGAATACCACCTGCTGCTTGTTGCCTCTCAGCTAAGTTATCCTGTACTGAGCTGGGATATTTCTTTGCTAGGAATTGACCCTAGTGTGGGCTGATGGATAAACAACTAGATGGATTGCCTCTCGGTTAAGACATGTGAGCTGCTGGTTTATCCTTTCGATGGATTGATGCCTTATCCGGATTGTTTGGTTTTAAAAGAATTTCCTCTTTAAAAGAAAATCAATGGAGGCAAGGTAGATAAGTAGTATAGGAAAAATAAAATCTATTTTTATTGCTTCTCATCCCTTTTCTCCCTATATACTTATGTTAGATTCGTCCAATGAGGGTCTTAGCCAAGTGGCCCTCGGACAGTTTTGGAAACAAAACATTTTGTTAACTTATTTTAAATCTAAATACTATTTAGGTCCCGCCTTTCGGTGCTACTTTGCCCCCGTAATTTATTTTGCGGGTTAGGCGAGATTGTGCCGGTGGGACCACCTTTATTTCAAAAGAAAAGGTTTTCGAAAACATTATGCCTCCTACAGCAATTGGCACAACTCGACGACCTCAGACGAATATGTTTGAGGGTCCGACGAGTGTCAACATTTCAAGGTCGCCTCCCCCACCACTAGGGTTTAGTCGAGAATCGTAGATTAGGGTTTATATACTTGTATAGGTAGAGATGCATATAATGTAATCTTCTTTGTTTATTCTTGTACATCCGACAATTGTAATTGTACTATTTTATTATTCCTTCTTTGTATCATTTAATCAAACATTGCATATTTGTAAACATCTCCTTCAATGGAATAAAGTTTAATTATTCAATTACTTGCATGGGTTTGTATGATCTATCTACAATGTGTGGAATGTATGAGATGTATGCGAGTGCAATAACCCTACTAGTGTAAGCAACGTGGTACGACAGAATCGACACAACTCAGCAACGCGAGCTGTGTCTACATCCTCTCACATCGCCTCCGACTAGGTTTACCACTTCGGGTCCTTACGATGCATGACATGTCGCAACCTCGAACAAAATTTTTAGAACTTACTCAATTTTGATAACTCAAACGCTAATCAGACTTACGAAAACCGGGATGTTACATGCACCTTCGACAATTTCAGCAGTCAATGGACCAACGAATGTCGTGACCTATGCACTCAAGAAGAAGGCGCCACAGGATGAGCCCCACGCTTTGCCAATCCACTGGCAACATAGGGGGATCCTCCTCCATGAGCGATCTTCCTGGCTTAAGTGCTTGTAAATGAACTGACCCCAGAGGTGAATGATCTTCCATTTCAACAACCTAACCATCTCATCGACATCATACTTGGGTGCTAAACTTCTAAAAGAAGCTCCAAGAGACAACACAAGGAATATGTAAGGGAGGCGAACATTGTGGAAGCACTAACCCCTACTCTCCCCTCCAAAATGGGTCAGCATGTTGTTGACCTTTATGAAAGGTGACGCCAAGGGGATATGCTTCCCGCATGATGATGCCCTCTTCGTAACACCACAATGGTAGTCAATTGCAAGCTCACCAAGATTCTCGTCGATAGTGAAAGTTCAGTGGATATCTCGTACCTCTGCACGCTCAAGAACTTGCTAGAGCCACAAGAGGGCTATGAGGATGGTTTGTTAGAACCATCGCTCTATTGACTTATTGGTTTCATACCAAGAGAGGCAGTTCAACCGCTCGGTCAAATTAAACTCATGACCTTCAGGACTATGGAGAATCACTAGACGGAGCTTGTACGCTTCGACGTGGTGGATATGGAATCATCCTTCAATGCAATCATGGAAAGGACCATCCTCAACCGCTTCTGCATGATTGTACACCAAAACTTCTTATGCCTCAGGATCCTCAGGCCGCAAGGACCCATCACGTTGTGCAGAGAGCAAGCCTGGATCGCAAGGTGCTCCAATTCCATAAGATGAAGCACTCCATTAAAAGAGATGACCACCAAGGTGTCAACCTCCTTTCTAGTGCCGATGGACCCCCAATGGATCCGGCTGAAGGTTCATGCAAAAGCCTTACCTCAAAGGAGAACTGAAGGAAGTCCACTTTTTTGGCTATGAATACCCCGCGATAATGAAGATAAGAGCAAACCTCGTCACTTGGTCACTTGCTGACAAGGAAGGTGTCCTACATGAAATGTTGTAGCATCATCTTGCTGTTAAGCACGACCGTGCTCTGGTGAAGCGGAAACTCTGAAAAGATGGTGTAAACCTCTTGCTCAAAATTCATATCAAGCTCTGCGGAAACCACCTACCACCAAGATCCACCGTGGGAAAAGCATTGACGTGAGTTTCCTACTAGCCAACCATTGTCCAAGACGCCATCAACATGCTCCAGAAGTATGAGGCATGCCAGTAGATAGCGAAATCCGTCCATGTGCTGGTCTCGATGCTCAAGAACACTCTAATCACGTAGTTGTTTTCTTGATGGGGATTGATACGGTGGCTCCCGATCTTCACAGATTGGATTGATAAGTAGGAAATCCTAAATGGAAATCCCACCCCAACAACAAACTCCAATGAGAAAGCCTTTGGGAACTAGGAAACCAAGTCAACAATCCTCTTGATTGAATGCCATGATTACCACTCGGAGGCACATGCCGATCCTTACAATCCATAAGAGAAAGCAAGGCCTAAGGTGGAAACCCTAATCTAGAGGGATGAACCCTAGATTAGGAGCTAAGCTCAACTTTAGTCTAAACAACAAGTATGAAAACCCTAATTAGTGGGGAGTCCGGTATTTATAGTTTAATCCTTCACTTAAGAGATACATGGGCCGTGGCCCGTTTAACTGCGCGCAGGCAGATCCGGACTGTCCGGATTGGGGCCGGACAGTCCGGGCATCCGGAGGGTCCGGGCTGCAGTCCGGGACTTCCAGAGAAGATCCAGATCCTCATCCGGACTGTTCGGGTGGGAGGTTCGGGCTTTCCAGAGAAGATCCAGACATTCATCCTGATGGTCCGGGTAGAAGGTCCAGTCAAATCCGGAGGGTTCGGGCCTCATCCGGACAGTCCGGGCCTTCTTTCTCAGTGGACGTCTGGAGGGTCCAAGACAGCAGTCTGGGCGTGGTTGGGCTTGAAGTTTGGAGTCCCTTCCTCGGTCCCGCTATCCTCCACCTTGGACAATCCTTCATACCTAAGCATGCAAAAGGTCGGCTCATTAGGTAGCGTACCATTTATGTTCATGCCAAATGAAAAAGTACGAAGGAGAAGATTCACCTCATGTTGGGCTTTGGCTTGAGCTCGTGTCATTGGCCCAAGAAGTGGAGGTAGGCGTGAACGTGAAGCGGCGTTGTCCATGGTGATTTCTGCATCATTCCCTCCTTCTTGAAGGAGTCGACCTCGACTCCAACTCATTGTATCCATGGAAGGGTGAAAGATCGGAGATGTTGAAGGTGACGCTCACCGAGTACTTGGTCGATGGAAGGTCAATCTTGTAGGCGTTGTCGCCAATGCGTTGAAGTACTTGGAAATGCCCATCTCCTCGTGGCATGAGCTTGGAGTTGCGTTCTTCGGGAAAACACTCTTTGCGGAGGTGAACCCACGCAAGAACACCAGGGTCGAACACCATCTTTTTCTTGCTCTTGTTGACCTTGTTGGCGTGACGAAGAACATGTTGTTCAATTGTGGCTCTTGTTGTCTCATGGAGCTCTTGATGAAAGCGGCTCGCTTGGAGGCATCCATATTGACTCGTTCTTGTAGCGGTAGTGGAAGAAGATCGAGTGGTGTAGAGGGGTTGAAGCTATACACCACTTCGAATGGGCTCATGCTTGTAGTAGAGTGTACCGCGCGGTTGTAGGCGAACTCCACATGGGGAAGGCACTCCTCCCACTCTCGCAAATTCTTCTTGATCATGGCTCGAAGGAGTATTGCGAGAGTGCGGTCGATGACCTCGGTTTGTCCATCAGTTTGTGGATGGCAAGTTGTGGAGAAGAGAAGCTTGACTCACAACTTGGCCCACAATGTCTTCCAAAAGTAGCTTAGGAACTTGACGTCGTGGTCAGAGACAATGGTCTTGGGCACACCGTGAAGCCTCGCAATTTCTCTGAAAAACAAGTTAGCAACATGTGAAGCATCATCGGTCTTGTGGCAAGGAATAAAATGAGCCATTTTTGAGAATCTGTCCACAACCACAAATATCGAATCCCGCCCCGTTTTTGTCCTAGGCAATCCTAACACAAAATCCATACTAATATCCTCCCAAGGTGCACTAGGAATGGAAAGTGGGGTGTAAAGACCATGGGGATTGAGTTTAGACTTAGCTTTGAGGTATGTGATGCATTGTTGGACGAATCTCTCCACATCTCTTCGCATCTTGGGCCAATAGTAGTGGTTGGAAAGCATCAAGTAGGTCTTATCCCGTCCAAAATGTCCCATTAAGCCGCTGCCATGTGATTCCTGCAACAACAACAAATGCACGGACGACTCGGGAATGTATAATTTGTTAGGTCGAAAAAGGAAACCTTGATGAACATGATATTTCTCCCAACCCTTCCCTTCCTTGCAATTAGAAAAAGGGGTAGCAAAATCAGGATCCTTGGCATACAATTCTTTCAAACTCTCCAAACCCAAAACCTGAACCTCTAGTTGGTTCAAAAGAGTCATTTTGCGGGAAAGAGCATCTGCCACCACATTTTCTTTACCCTTTTTGTATTTGACTACATAGGGAAAAATTTCAATAAATTCAACCCATTTTGCATGTCTACGGTTCAATTTAGCTTGGCCCTTAAGATATTTCAAAGATTCATGATCGGAATGAATAACAAATTCTTTTGGCCAAAGGTAGTGTTGCCATACTTCAAGAACACGAACCAAAGCATACAGTTCTTTATCATAAACCGGGTAATTGAGTTGAGCTCCATTCAATTTCTCACTAAAGTAAGCGCCGGTTTACCCTCTTGCATGAGAACACCCCCTATACCGATCCCACTAGCATCACATTCAATTTCAAAAGTTTTAGTGAAATCAGGTAAAGCAAGCACGGGTGCCTCAGTTAAACGTTTCTTAAGTTCTTGGAAAGCATTTTCTTGAGATTGCCCCCGCATAAATTCAACATTCTTTCTTGTCAGTTCATTCGAAGGGGAAGCAATAGTACTAAAATCTTTGACAAACCGGCGGTAAAAACTTGCTAGGCCATGAAAGCTACGCACTTGATAGGGGTAGGCTAATTTTTAATTGCTAAAATTTTAGATTCATCTACCTCTATACCATGAGTAGAGACAACAAAGCCTAGAAAGACAAGTTTTTCCGCGCAAAAAATGCATTTCTCAAGATTGGCAAACAAGCGTTCATTTCTAAGCACAAGTAGAACTTGTCTAATATGAGAGGCATGATCATTCAAAGTTCACTATACACAAGGATATCATCAAAGTAGACCACAACAAACTTGCCAATGAAAGGTCACAAAACATGATTCATTAAGCGCATGAAAGTGCTAGGAGCATTGGATAAACCAAAAGGCATGACAAGCCATTCATATAAGCCAAATTTGGTTTTAAAGGCAGTTTTCTATTCATCTCCTTCATTCATTCTTATTTGGTGATAATCACTCCTTAAGTCGATTTTAGAGAAGATTGTAGCACCACTAAGCTCATCAAGCATATCATCTAGTCTAGGAATGGGGTGACGATAACGCACGGTGATATTATTGATGGCTCGACAATCAACACACATGCGCCAAGAACCATCCTTCTTGGGAACAAGAATAACGGGAACATCGCATGGGTTTAAGCTTTCACAAACATACCCCTTGTCAAGTAGCTCCTGTACTTGACGTTGAATTTCCTTGGTCTCCTCGGGGTTGGCGCGGCAAGGAGGTTGGTTGGGAAGTGGCGCTCCCAGAATGAGGTCGATGCAGTGCTCGATGCCTCGAATGGGTGGTAGTCCCGTCGGCACCTCATCGGGGAAGACATCCGTAAATTCCTGCAATACTCGAGAGATGGCACTAGGAAGTGGGGGTGAATCATTAGTCAAAATATCTCCATCTTTACACACAAGCACAAAGTGTAGCATAGGTGGGTCACTCCTCACTCTTCTCATCTCAGCTTTGGTAGCTAACATCACTAAGCCTCCAACCTCACTCTTGCTCTTTTCTCTCATATTTTGGGCTTGTGGCTCTCGCTCACCTTTTTGTGGGAGTCACTCAAGATGAAGCTCTCTTGCTCACTTCTCTTCTTCTCCTCTTGGATTCTTGCCAACTTTTGAGCATTCTCGAGAATGATTTGACTTGGCGTCATGGGGTGAAGCACATACTCCTTATGGTGCCACCAGAAGATGTACTCGTTGGTGTATCCATCGTGGCGCGCCGCTCGGTCATACTGCCATGGGCGTCCCAAAAGGAGGTGGCACACTGTCATTGGTACCACGTCACACTCCATCGTGTCTTGGCAGGCTCCAATCTTGAAGGAGATTTGCACCATGTGTTGGATCTTGACGGTGCCACTATCACTCAACCATTGCACATGGTAGGGATGTGGGTGCTTCTTGTACTTCAAGCCTAGCTTGGAACATTGCTCTTGACTTGCCAAGTTGTGACAACTTCCCCCATTGATGATGACCTTGATGGTTTTGCCATCAAGTGCGGCCTTGGTTTGGAAGAGGTTGCACCTTTATTCAGGCTCATCTTAAAGTTGGGGGGTGAGGATCTTCTTGATGACGACGAGGGATGGCCCCGCCTTGGTCTCACAATAGATCCGCTCTTGTCCTTCCTCATCTTCTCCTTCTTGGTCAAATCTTGCCACCTCATGAATAGCATCAATTTCTCCTTCACTTGCCGATTCATATGCTCCCTCTTCGGTGATCAACATGACACAAGCATTGGGACACTCCTTTTGCATATGACCTCGACCTTGGCACTTGAAGCATATGATGTCTCGTGACTTGCTGATAGAGGCCATTGAGGAAGCCATGCTTGGAGCCGGTCCCCCCCTGGAGTAGGAGGTTGAGGGGCGGCTTGTGTTTGTTGATGGCCGAACACTTGCACCCCCACCACCAACATAGCTCTCCGTCTTGGTTGTTGTAGCACGAGGAATACTTCTTGTGTTTGGAGTTGGACGTGGAGCATATGGTGTGGTGTGTGGAGTGTATGAAGTAGCTCTTGGAGCGTATGTTGAAGTCTTGGAGTAACGGGCATCTTCTTACACTTGGCGTTCCGCTTTGATAGCTTGTGCACTAACTCCACCACAGTGTTGTATGGTTGATAGTCGGCGACGCGCTTGATGGGGTGGTTCAACCCAGCCAAGAAATGGGCCATGTTTGCTCTTCTGTTTCTTGGATGTTGGCTCGAATCATGGCAGTCTCCATCTCTTTGAAGTACTCTTCAACAGTTCAGCTTCCTTGCTTGAGTCTTGAAGCTTCTTAAAGAGGTCACGCTTGTAGTACTTGGGCACAAAGCGTGCTCGCATCTCCTTTTTCATCTCTCTCCAAGTCATGACGGGTTGCTTCCCATGTTCTTCACGCTGGTTTTGGACTTGTTCCCACCAAATGAGCGCATACCCATCAAACTCGAGAGAGGCCATGGTCACCTTCTTCTCTTCGGAGTAGTTATGCATTCTGAAGACCTTGTCCACCTTGAGCTCCCAAGTGAGGTATTCCTCAGGGTCGATGGCGTCGCCAGAGAACTTGGGCATGGTGAACTTGAGCTTGCCGAACTTCTCATCGCCATCTTCATGGCGACCTTGCCGCCAATTGCCTTCATGTTCTCGAAGTCGTCGATATCGTGGTTCAGCTTGGGGACAAACGCTTGAGTCGCCTCCCGAGGTTTCGTCTTGGTCTTCATATTGCCTTTGATGGCTCCTCGACCTCCCGTGGCCCCGTGACCCATCGGTGGGGACTCGGGTTCGGGTTCTTGTTGAAGGGATGGGCGCTCGATGTCTTGAAGCTTCTCGTGCTTGAGCTCACCGAGCCGCCATCTCGGCATCGGTCTCATCGAGGGTTTCTTCTTCATCAACCTCCGCCTCTGGAAGTTGGCCTCGAAGAGCTTGGACAACCTCTCGCACAATGCTTGTCCTCATGGCGCCCAACTGTTGAGTCATGTCATCCCTCAAAATTCTCCACGGTGTCGCGAAGACTCCGTTGGAGGGCCATGTGTTGTCCTCTTGTCACGTACCCCTCATTCCTATTGCCTTCGTGTGATCCTTCTCTAGACATGATTAGCAAAGCACAAATATATGTGGAATATGTAGAATCTAGAACTCTCTCACCTCACTCACCACAAAAGTCCTTGCCTCCTTGGATTGAAGGATCGATGGGCCGTGGAGGGAATAGATGACCCTCAAGAGTAGGTTGAAGAAGTTCCAAGTTCCAAACACTATCACATTCAAAAGCTTATATGGGTCTCGAAAAAGATTAGCACAACACACACACTAAGCAATTGGATAATGAGATATATAATGCAAAGATTAGTAACAATCCACAATAGAAACAATGCAATAAGAGTTGATCTCAAAGGATATAAGCGAAGCTCAAAAAACTCACACACAAAGATAATGGGATTTGTGCAACCAAGAAATGAGCTAATACAAGAATGTTCCTAGCGAAAACTAGAAGCTCATGTTGCACAAATACTAGGAAAGACGCTAGCTCGATTGCAAATTTGTAGGGCACAAGATTTGTACACTTGACTACTCTCCCTATTTGGATTTCCTTTCAAGCTTGCGTTTTCCCTACAAAAGGATCAATGGCATTTGCATGTTTCTTTCTCTCTTTTCTTTCTCCTTTTTTTTGATTCTTCTTCCTCTTTTTCTTTATGCCAAGATCTTATAAGACTAACATTTTTTTTATTGCTTGGGAAAGATGTTCTAAGTAGCACAAGTGTACAGAACCCTAGCAATCATCAATGAACTAGTCTTAATAGGATCAAAGTTTTCGCAAAAGGAAAGATTGGCTCACAAAGAAGTTGCAAGGAAGAAGGGCATTTTCGAAGATTTTATCTTGCTTGCTGCTGCGTCTAGTTTCGCCAAATCTGGACTGTCCGGGTTGAATTCAGAGGGTCCGGCCGGCCCGGACTGTCCGGGTGAAATCTGGACTGTCTGACCGGTGAATAGAGGAGCAGATCTGAGAACGCGGGCAGACCAAAATCCACCAAATCAGAGGGGCAAACAATGAAATTGGCCAAAGCAACGCAAAGGGAGGTTAGATCAACAAGTATAGCAAAGATCTAATGGATCAAAACCAACCAAAGCTCACTCACAACTCCGAATTGCATCTAGATTTCAAATCGGGCTCTTTTTGTGGGGTTTTCAAAATAGGCAAGAAAAACCAAAACAAAACTAACAATTGGGGGGTAGAGAAAGAAGGGGATACAAATCCAAACTGTGGAAACCGTGAGCTCTAATACCAAGTTGATACAGTGGCTCTCGATCTTCATGGATTGGATTGATAACTAGGAAAGCCTAAATGAAAATCCCACCCCAACAACAAACTCCAATGAGAAAGCTTTGGGAACTAGGAAACCAAGTCAACAATCCTCTTGATTGAATGCCATGATTACCACTTAGAGGCACGCGCCGATCCTTCCAGTCCATAAGAGAAAGCAAGGCCTAAGGTGGAAACCCTAATCCAGAGGGATGAACCCTAGATTAGGAGCTAAGCTCAACTTTAGTCTAAACAACAAGTCTGAAAACCCTAATTAGTGGGGAGTATGGTATTTATAGTTTAATTCTCCACTTAAGAGATACATGGGCTGTGGCCCGTTTAACTGCGCACAGGCAGATCCGGATTGTCCGGATTGGGGCCGGACAGTCCAGGCATCCGGAGGGTTCGAGCTGCAGTCCAGGACTTCTAGAGAAGATCCGGACCCTCATCCGGACTGTCCGGGTGGGAGGTCCGGGCTTTCCAGAGAAGATCCGGACCTCCATCCGGAGGGTTTGGGTGGAAGGTCCGGCCAAATCCGGAGGGTCCGGGCCTCATCCGGACAGTCTGGTCCTTCTTTCTCAGTGGACATCCGGAGGGTCCGAGGCAGCAATCCGGGTGTGGTTGGGCTTGAAGCTTGGAGTCCCTTCCTGTCCTCCACCTTGGACAATCCTTCGTACCTAAGCATGCAAAAGGTCAGCGCATTAGGTAGCAGACCATTCATGTTCATGCCAAATGGAAAAGTACCAAGGGGAAGATTCACCTCATGTTGGGCTTTGGCTTGAGCTCGTGTCATTGGCCCAACAAGTGGAGGTAGGCGTGAACGTGAAGCGGCGTTGTCCATGGTGATGTCCGCATCAGGGAATGAATCTCTTGGGATCATTTTCATCGGCCAACAGGGGCTACCGATACTTGGTGGTGGCAATCAATTATTTCACCAAGTGGGTCAAAGACGAGCAACTCGCGTATCGGTGGCAATCAATTACTTCACCAAGTGGGTCAAAGCCGAGCGGCTCGCATCCATGACCTCGTGGGTAGTGCAGAATTTCTTCTGGAAGAATATTATCAACCCTTTAGGTGTCCTACATAAGCTAATCAATTCAATTTGAAGCTTCATCATTCAGAAAATTATGTGGCTCCATGGGAGCCACCTTGCACTTTGCCTCCATAGCACACCTGAGAGCAACGGAGCAGTGGAACGAGCCAACAGACTCATCCCCTAAAGACTTTGTCACCCCATCAAGGGCAACTCCACCAGCAAGGGATATGGGCCGAAGAGCCCGTAAGCGTACTCTGGGGATGCGCACCATAGTCAGCCGCTCTACCAGCCACTCCCCGTCGAGACCGAACCGTTCCTTCTGCGTCGAGATGCTTCATGAAGACACTTTGCTTTACTTCATGGAAAACGAAGAGCGCCATTAGGTCGAAGTGGACTTCATCGAAGAGGCACGAGACTAAGCCTTCCTCAAATACTCCTCATATGAGCAAGGCACTGCATGCTCCTACAGGTCTAGGGTGAAGGAGGGAGTATTCTTCTACGGAGATCTAGTGCTCAAGAAGGTTCTTGATCCCTAGCTACAGGGCAAGCTTCGAGCGAAGTGGGACGGCCCATACCGGTTTTCCGCAGTCTTGGCATCTAGAGCCTATCGCTTTCCACCAGGAGGGACGAGCTCTTGGGCCATGCCTAGAATGGAGACAAGCTCCGTAATTTCTATGATTGAACTTCTTTGTAAAAATGCGATGTCCGCGGCCAACGCCTCTTGAGGCTTCTATCCTCTATGACTAGGAGAAGTGAAACCGGTGAATTGGGAGCTCTGATGAATCAGTTCTTCTTGCCTTTGTGCCTCGGATGCAAGAGAAATCGCGTGCCAATAGGACCCGCCTTTCCCTTTCTTCCATGAAGGAGATGTACTTGAACCTACTGTGCTGTTGCTCCTCCTTCGCGTCCAAGAAAAGAAAGGCTAAATGCGCACCAATACTGACATAGTCCCCCTTCCTCCATGTCATGGGGCATGCGAACCATGAGTCTTCATAGTGTGTTTCTCTTTTTCAGAAGACAGAGAGCGCCATCATCACAATGTCATGGGAGAAACCACTTGAGGCCTTCTCGCTCGAATAGCACAAATGACACATGAGACCAAGACGCCCATAAAGTCCTCAAGTAGAGTGGTTTCGGTTCTCTATGGCGGTTGATACGCCTCTGACCGAGGGTGTCAAGCGACTACCCAAGGAAATGACACAAGTAAATGGCTCGAAGCTCATGGTGATACGAAAATCATAAACCAAGGAACAAGGTCATAGAGACTTGAGGGCCCCTTCTTTAGAGGTCTATGTCCGTGATGGGGAGCTCTATTAGCCACTAAGGGGAGTCCCTGATGACCCAAAGTTGCTAGCCAGGCCTTGGTCTAGAGTTCCAAGTCCCCGATGGGAACACAACTGCAGAAACAGCTATAGAAGCCAACTTATCAGTGACGAGCAACAAAAAGACACGTCACTGGTAAAACAAAAATTTACCAGTGGCGGGCGTGAACTGCCACGTGTCACTGGTAAATAATTACCAGTGACGAGCATCTATTACTGCCCGTCACTGGTAAAGTACAAATTACTAGTGGCGGGCGCCAATGGGAGCTCGTCACTGATATATTGTATACCAGTGACGTGCGCACCATGGAACCCGTCACCGCTAATATTTCCCGCCAAAATCGCTCCCTGCCTTAATACCAGTGGCGGGTGTACATTGTGCTCGTCACTGGTACCTTGTTTACCAGTGGCGGGCTCTTATGTGTGCCCGTCACTGGTAAGATGCCCTATAAAAACCATCAGCGAGCTCGCTGCTGGCCAGTCGTAGCTCACTGGCCAGCAGCGAGCTCGCCGATCGCCTGCACGTCCGCCGCCGCCGTAGACGCCCCTGGTAAATTCCTAACCCTCCAAAAGCTTCCCCCACCTCCCCTAGCTCCCTTGCCATCTCTCTCTCCCTCCAAATCGATCTATGATCATCCATCCATGATCTTCATCCATCCATCCATCCATGATCATCCCCCACCTCCCCTAGCTCTCTCCCATCCATGATCATCAAGGCTAGCTAACTTGCTCTCCCCCAAATTGCTCCAATTAGCTTTAAAACTGATAAGAGCAGATATCTCCCCCAAATTTGCTTAAATTTTGGTTGAGCCATCTAGAGTTAAAGGATGGTTATAGATGTATATGTTAAAGGATGCTTCAATTGCATCATATGTTTGAGGAACATATGGATATGTTAAAGGATGTTTAAGGATAGATGCTTCCATCATATGTTTGAGGAGCATCTTATATACATCTATAAGAGCACATGTATATGTTAAAGGATGTTAAAGGAACTGTTGTTGTTTTCCCCTAAATTGATCAGTGATCATTTGTTACTCGTATGCCTTGCTATATGAAATTATGTATACATTGGTTCATATATGTGTAATTATGTATACATTGGTTCATATATGTGTAATTATGTTTCTTATGCACTGAGGCAGAATCATATATATATATGTAATTATATATGACAAGCAAATGATACTTTGATTCGGTGGATCTGTGGTGATATGAGATGTGCATGAATGTGAATGGGAGATATGAATGGGAGATATGCTTGTGGCACCGGCCGTCGAGCCGAGGCAACATCCGTTGCTTTGTTTATTTTTTCAGGGAAACTGAGTTCAACGTTTTGGTGAAATGTTGCTTCGTCAACATTTTGTCAACGTTCGATACTCAATTTTGCATAATTTTAGCGAAGGTCATGCCGAAATTTTCAATTTTGAACAATTTATTTTAATAACCTGCCAAATTTTGAAATGTTTTATGTAATATTTCAAAATCTCAATTGGAAAGAAAACTTTTATCTCAATTGGAAAGAAAATTTTGTTTTAGCCTCTCATGAAAGGTTGGTACTAATTAATTTTCGTATATCTTAGGGATCGAACGACTGATGGATCGAAGTTGGATGTATGACGGCGATCGGAACACACAGAGTTTCTATACATCTTTGAATGAGTCCTTGATTTCGCCGAGCAAGATATGGTGCGAAAGGGTGGCACGAAGATATGCTGTCCGTGTCGTGATTGCAAAAACCTGAAGATGTACGAAAGGAAATCTGGTTTTCTGCACATGCACCTGGTGCGATGGGGTTTCATGGCAGGTTACACACGGTGGACAAGTCACGGTGAGGAGGATGAGGTTGTTGCCGACGACGAAGGGTTAGATGAAGAAGCAGGACATGGGGAGCCGGAAGCAGAACGGTTGGATTATAAATATGCCGGAGGACATGAAGAGGCCGAAGCGGATACGCGAAGCACGGGGGACAATTTGGCCGGAATGGTCCAGGACCGTCATGTGCAAGAGCAGGTTGTGAAGGAGATGAATAACGATAGTGCGGCTCGTAGAGAGGCTGCCAAGTTGGAGACACTGCTGAAAGACTCCGAGACTCCCTTGTATCTCGGATGCAATCCTGAGCACACCCGCCTCTCAGTCACGCTCGAACTTCTAAGACTGAAGGCACTCCACAACAGCACGGACACAAGCCTCGATGAGACATTGGAGTATCTCGCAAAAGTTCTGCCGGAGGGGAACGTGTTGCCTCGTGGTTGCGATGAGGCCAAGAAGGTCGTGTGCCCTCTTGAATTGGAGGTGACGAGATACCACGCGTGTCCAAATGACTGCATCATATATCGGAAGCAGTACGCGGAGCTAAGCAAGTGTCCCGAGTGCAAAGCATCCCGGTTCAAGCGGGGAAAGAACTACCAACCAGATGGTGAGAATGGAGTGAAGAGCGGTGCTCCTGCGAAGGTTGTATGGTACCTTGCACTCATTCCCCGTTTGAAGCGTCTATTCGCAAACAAGAAGGAGGCAAAGCTGATGCGTTGGCACGACGAGAGGCCAAGGAAAGATGACGCCGTGCTGAGACACCCTGCGGACGGTTGCCAGTGGAAAGCAATCGACGACCAATACCCCGAATTCGGAGGAGAGCCGAGGAATATCAGAATTGGAATGAGTACGGACGGACTCAATCCTTTTGGAAAGATGAGCAGCAGGCACAGCACCTGGCCCGTGGTCGTATGGATGTACAACCTCCCTCCGTGGCTCTGTTTTAAGCGGAAGTACCTACACCTGTCTATGCTAATTCAAGGTCCACAGCAACTAGGGAACGATCTGAACGTGTATCACCAACTACTGAAGGAGGAGCTAGATACACTGTGGGCTGAACCAGGGGTCCGGGTCTGGGACGCTCACGAAGGAGACTACTTCAATATGAGAGCTATGATGATCACAACGGTGCAAGACTATCCCGCTTATGGATATCAATCCGGCCAGGTTTGCCACGGATACCAAGGATGTGTTAAGTGCATGGAAGATACAACAAGTCGTCACCTACCGGGCTCTCACAAAATCGTCTACATGGGCCACCGAAGATGGCTTCAACAGGACGACCCGTGGAGACAAGATAAAGAAAAGTTTGACAATACGGTTGAGACCCGAGGACCACCACGTAAGAGGAGTGGGGAAGAAATATACGAGATGTTGAACTCTTGGGGTGAGTGCCCTAGGGCGGGAAAGAAGCAGAAGAAGGTAAAGCCGCTGGGAGGCGTGTGGAAAACGAAATCTGTATTCTGGGATCTGCCTTACTGGCCTTTTCTCGAGACGCGCCACTGCATAGATGTCATGCATATTGAGAAAAATGTCTGTGAGAGTGTGCTCGGTCTCTTGCTCCACATGGCAGACAAGACAAAGGATGGGCCGAAGGCACGAGCTGACTACGAGGAACTGGGGATAAGACGAGAGCTGTGGGCCAAGGAGGAGAAGACCAAATTGGGCAGGAATGTTACGAAAATCAAGACGGACTGTCCCGCCGCTTGCTACACTCTAAGTACAGACGAGCTGGATAAAATCTTCAAATGCCTCAGATGTGTCAAAGTAACTTCCGGCTACTCGGCAAACATACAGAGATTTCTAGACAGCAGAACCACAAACTAATCGGTATGAAGTCTCATGACTGTCACGTGATGATCACGCAGATACTTCCGGTTGCAATTAGAGGGCTAATGGAGCCATGGATCCGCGGGACACTGCTTGACCTCTGTAACTTTTTCGACACTATCTCTCAGAAGTCCATCACTAAGAAGCGTTGCCGGCTACTGCAGGCGGAGATCATTGTCATACTCTGCGAGCTCGAGATGTACTTTCCGCCCGCATTCTTCGACGTCATGGTTCATCTCATGATCCATATCGTCCCGGAGATCATCGACCTAGGTCCAGTATTCCTACACAACATGTACCCGTTGGAGAGGTTCAACGGGGTCGTCAAGCGATACGTTCGCAACAGGTCTCATCCGGACGGGAGCATCGTCCAGGGCTTTCTCACGGAGGAGAGCGTCGAGTTCTGCACGGATTACATGAAAGCCGACAAACCTATAGGCGTGCCTGTTAATCGGCACATTGGCAGGCTCGATGGCGTAGGTCACCGACGCGGAAAGAAGGATTTACATGTGCACAGTGACTCTCCGAACCGATCAGACGATTACGTCAGAGCGCACACAGTAGTGCTACAGCACCTGTCAGTGGTCCGTCCTTACGTTATTCAGCACATGGCTATGTTAAAAACAAAGCACGGCTCAAGAAAGACCGAGGCGGCTCTCATGAAAGAGCACAACGCAACGTTCGCCAGGTGGCTAAAAAACTACTTCGACGAACATAGCTTCTCAAAAGATGATGACGTAGCACGGACGGTGTTCCACGTGGCACAGGGACCCCTGATGAATGTCGGGACGTACCAAGCATACGACATCAACGGATACACGTTCTATACAGAGGCACAAGACCAGAAGAGCGTGTACCAGAACTCTGGGGTGACGATGGAGGCCCTGACCGGTAAGAAAAAGGACAGATACTACGGTAGGCTGGAAGAGATTTGGGAACTGGACTACACCGTAACCAAGATCCCCATGTTCCGGGTAAGATGGGCGAAGAATGTCGAAACGGAAGACTATTTCACTACCATGGTCATACCGAAAGCAGTTCCTATTGAGACAGTAAATGTGAAAGCGATCAGTGCCAAAAATGAGCCGTGGGTATTAGCTAAACAAGTGGCCCAATGCTTCTACATAGCCGACCCGACGAGACCAAGCCGTCATGTCATGAGGAGGGGCAAAAGGAGTATCGTTGGAATCGATGGTGTCGTTGACGAAGACGACTATGACCAATTTGACGACCCGGATATGGAGGAAGACAATCAGCCACGGCCCAGCAGAAGGAGAAATACTACATGTCCCGCCGTGCGTCCCTTCAAAAGACGAAGTCACTCCGAGGGGTTAACCTATACCAGGAAGAAGACCAAGACTACCGTTGAGAAGACTGTCGAAGAGTGACAAGATTGCCGAAGAATGTCGTAATTTAATTAAGTTAATTAATGATGTATAGCTCACTTTTGTGAAATTTATGTATATAACAATAATGGTATTTATGTTAATTGTATATGTACGCATAAACTAATCATTGCCCACGCAAATAATGAACAAACGGTCTCGTAAATAATTATTTAAGAAAGTTATATCGTAAATAATTATTTAAGATAGTTATATCGATAAGAAAATTGCCTAAGTTTGGATTCAAAAAGATTGGGCCATAAGTACTAACCCTAACTAACCCTAGACTAACAAACCCTAACTAATTAACAAACCCTAACTAACTAACTAACCCTAACTAAGTAATTAACCCGTACTAACTAACCCTTACTAACTAACAAACCCTAACTAATTAACTAACCCTAACTAATGAACTAACCCTTACTAACTAACAAACCCTAACTAGCTAATTAACTCACCCTAAGTAACTAACAATAACTGATGAACTAACCCTAACTAAGTAACTAACCCTAACTAATGAACTAACCCTAACTAACTAACTAACCCTAACTAACTAACAATAACTAATTAACTAACCCTAACTAACTAACTCTAAGCACTAACCCTAATTACTAACTTATCAGTGACGAGCATTTATATGTGAGCGTCACTGGTAAATTATTTACCAGTGACGATCGGTTATGTCTACGCGTCACTGGTAAATTATTTACCAGTGACGAGCAGCTTTGACGGCCCGTCACTGATAAAATCTACCAGTGACGAGCAGCCTTTCCGGCCCGTCACTGATAACGACGAAATAAATAGGCGCGCCCCCGCGGGACTTAGAGAAAAACTCTCCAAATCCCGCCCGCCCGCGCCCTAAGTCTCCAAACCGACGCCCTCGCGCGACCCGACGCCGCCAGGCCGCCGCCGCTCCTCGCCGGACGCCCCTCCTCGCCGGACGCCGCCCTCGCCGGACGCCGCCTAGCTCCTCGACCGGACGCCGCCTAGCTCCTCGACCGGACGCCGCCTAGCACCTCCACCGGACGCCGCCTAGCTCCTCCACTGGACGCCGCCTAGCTCCTCGACCGGACGCCGCCTCCCTACACCGGACGCCGCCCTCGCCGTGCCGCCGCCATCTGCAGCCGGCCGCCCCCTTAGTTGCCCTAACTGCCGCATCTGCACTCCGTCGAGGAGCTCGAGGCCGCTCTCACCGCCGCCACTGAGCCTTCGGGTTAGCTTGCTGATCTCCCCCTCTGTAACTTCTTAATATTTCTGCTATTCTTCGTGAAAGTGCACAAACGAGAATATTGCTACTGGAGATTGAATGCAATTGTTGTATTGTATGCAATTGGCCAATATAGGCTTTGTTCAAAGTATGAAGCATTGAGGCTTATTTCACTGAATTAAATGAAATATTAAATAGAAACATCTATTGTCTACAGCTTCTATTGTATTAAATTGGTAAAACATCTGACAGAGAAGTAGTAAAACAATTGTATTTTTGGAAGGTTTTGAGAAGAGAAACCCCTGATAGTCTGACTCAACACTAGCAATTTTAATTGAATCCATATAGAGTGAAACTCTAGTTGAAATTGAACCTATATTTGTTTCATTCAATTGTCGTGTTCATATGAAGAGATTTGTATAATGGAGTACTATATTGTTGTAAAGGTTCAAGAGATTTTTGTTGGTACATGAGTAGGCTAATTGCACTTATATTTGTATAGTTACAGTGTGAGCACAAAAATTGTGATGTTTTTGCAATGAACTTCCTTCATATGGTTTAGCGAATTTTGCGATGGCTAAAAGTCATTTGTTGCGATGGCAAAAAAATGAATGTGAGATGACGATCTGAATGTATTTCATATATGCTTGTGGTACCGGCCGTCGAGCCGAGGCAACATTCGTTGCTTTGTTTATTTTTCAGGGAAACTGAGTTCAACGTTTAGACGAAATGTTGCTTCGTCAACATTTTGTCAACGTTCGATACTCAATTTGCATAATTTTAGCAAAGGTCATGCCGAAATTTTCAATTTTCATTGTATGTACGGTATATTCGTGTCATTGTTGTTCATTGTCATGCACAGTTATATGCTTTTGTTTAACAAGATTTCATAATCTCAATTGCAAATAAAATTTTAATTCCCACCCTTGTTTGCTATAATGAATGGATATTAGAAAATGGCTGGAAGTAGCCCCTCTCCATCGCGGACACCAACGGATGTCCCCGCATCGTCCCGAGATATCGAGGGGCGTGCGGAAGCTCCCCGGGACCTGGCCCTCCAACAAACATCTCAGGGGGCCGCCATCGTCGACGACCCTGCTTCCGGGGATAACAACGAGTACGAGTCGTCCCACGAAGAGTCCGGCGGTGCTGAAGACGCGACCGATCGTGACGAAGGGACCGGCCGTGAATACGAGACCGGTATGGAAGAAGAAAAGGCGGACGGGGCTCCACCAGCCAAACGGAAAAGGCGGCTCGCGCCTAGGAGACCTAACAAGTTGAGTACCGAGACGTTCGTAATCACTCGAGTGGACGATCTCGGTAAACCTGCCAGTCCTGTAAGAGCCGCACAGGGGTACTCAAACGCCGTAGGCTGCATCCTGCGTGAAACGGTGAAGATCACAACTCCCGACATAAGGACGAGAGAAACCGAGCATCTTCGAACTCTCCTCCTGGACAGGCTATTCAGCAGGTATTCCGTCCCGGAGGCCGACAGAAATAGAGTCGCAACGAAAGCCCTCAGCATGATGTCGAAATCGTTGAATACCTGGCGATACCATGCCAATAAGATGAAGGATCAAGATTTCGAGACCGTGATAAAGCCGAAATGGCCCACGATAGATGAGGCGGACTGGACCGAGTTCATTCAAACTCGCTCCGGCGAGGAATTCAGGAGGAAGAGTGATTGGGGGAAGGACATGCGGGGGAAGATCGTGGGTGACCACAGACTTGGCAGCCGTGGTTACCAAGGGAAGAGGCCTAAATGGGACAAGGAGGATGCGAGGTTGATTGCGGCTGGGAAAGAACCCCCTTTCTCGAACATCCAGCCAGGGCGCGGAAAAGACTTTGTGAGGGCCCGCGCAAAATTTGACCCAGCGACGGGGGAACCGATCTTCACGCACGAGAAAATGAAGGACGTGCACGAAGAACTGGTAACCTCTGAACCCATTTTACTTTATTTGTCCTACGTAGATTAATTTCCTAAAGATTACGTTTCTGAACGGTTCATGTTGCTTGCAGAGAAAGCTGAGCCAGCAACCTGAGAGCTCCCAGGACTCTGTCGGTACCGAGAGGTGGCAAGACCCTATCAACAAGGCTCTCGGGAAGCCGGAGACTCGTGGCCGCGTCATGGGCGTCGGGTATGGGGCTCGGTGGGCTGATTACGGTCCCCAAACCCGCGAGGCTGCCCGCGAGAGGAGGAAAGCCAAGCAGGATGAAGAATTCGATGCGCGAGTGGAGGCGGCTGTGAAACGTCTGTTAGGGCCTCTATACGATCAACTACGACGCCCACCCACGCATCCTGATACGCAGCCGCCGCCCTATAATCTGGATACGCAGCCGCCGGCCTTCACTGCTGCAAGGAGTAGCAGCCCATCCGTATCGGGCGTTGGCCCCGGGTCGCCAAATACAATCGACGGCCTAACGGTAAGCGTCGTCGGCTCAACAAACCGTAAGGGTCTCGTACAGATTTCGTTGTTTGGACTCTAACATCGCTGACCCGTACGTATGTTCCGCAGGTGATAACTCCGTGCCATCTCCAGACCCAAGTGCTCGGCTCGATGGTGACGGTCGCGTACGGTCGAGTCCACCCAATAACGCCGGAGAACAGGATGCACTGCGTGGATTTACCACCAAACATGGCGAGGGTGGAGTTGACTAAGGTGGTCGGCACCTTTGAGGACCTGGTTCTGAATGACCCCCCTGAAGAGGGATACGAGAAGCTAGGAGCCTGCAAGGGGTTTTTCCTTAGGTGGCCGAAGGACGCGATTAAGTTGATTGAGACCTCCAATCGTCCAGCACCTTCGCCGAGCCACACCGACAGTCCATCAGCAAGACCATCTCCTCTGGGTATTTCCGCACCTCTATCCTACAAGGATCTGGAGATGGAGCATGCCGAGGAGGGCGCGGAGCATGGCATGCCTCGTGACGAGGAGGCACGAGAAGTTGTAGATACGCCGCCACCCAAGCATGACAGGCAAGACCACACGAAGTTGACTCCTAAAACACTCGTGGGCGCAGCCAAAGAAGCGATGGCCGGTCAGAGGGCCGTATCCCTGGATACGGAGCGCACGAGCAAAAAAGGGGCGGCGAAGAAGGCACATGCTAGCACCGGAACTTACGATAGACAGGGTGAGGCCAGGTTGAAGAAATCCTTAACGTACGCAGCATCTTCCCAGTCAGCACAGACAGCAAAGGGTCGTCAGTGGCGGGCCTATCACATCCCGGGTCACCCGATGGTACCGAAGGATGAGTTCGACGTCCTCCCGAACGAGATGAAGATTCTGCACGAGAACATTCGAGACATTGAATTAGGACCCGATGAAACGAATGTCTCGTATTACACGGCGAAGGTGCCAGAGGGTTTCCATTTCGTCGAGCAGTATCCCGCGGACAAGTTCTATCTGGACTTTGCGGAGATCTTCGGCATGTTCAACCTTTATCGGCTCGAAGCATCCTTCGTCAGGCTATGGGCGCTTCACCTAACCAGAGAGATCAGACGCCTGAAGATTCTCGATGTTGCAATAGCAGATCCGTTTCACATGCACGAGAACAACGTTCGCTCCCAAGAAGGTAGGGAGATTATGAAAGAATGCCTCGTGAGTGCGATGATAGCGCATAAGGGCAAGGACTACCTACTCGTGCCCTACAATCCCTTGTAAGTCATTCTCTACTTTGTGCTTTCGTAAATTTCTCTTTCGCTTGTGCACCTAGCCAACTTCGTGGTTTGTTCACATGTCTGCGCAGCGACCACTGGATCCTCTTAGTGCTAACGCCGAAGGAAAGGAAGGTTGTTTACTTTGATTCCATGAAGAGGGTGAAGAAAGACTACACCCTGCTCAAGAAAGTTCTGGATGATGCTCTCTTCGACTTTGCACAGAAGGGAGGAGGAGCAACTATGGTAAAAAGAAGTGGCGCTCCACGCTTTAAACACGTGACCGATTGGTGGTGCAGACAGCAGCCGGAGGGTAGTGTGACGTGCGGCTACTACGTCTGCTGCCACATGGACGACTTTGTACGGGCGCGGAAACACGTTTCGCAAACAAGACGACCTACGCAAGTGGAGTAATAACCTCGAGCACAAGCCATATGACTGGAAGCAAGAGTTTGCACGCCTCCAGAATGCGTTCGCGAACATCATCAACAAGGACGTCGTCTCCGATACGGGGCTTTTCTACGCCGGCACTGACCCAAGGGAGGAACACGCCGCTCGCACAGAGCAGCGAGTTCGCCAAATCCCGACCGAAGACCCATTCGCGCGCCCACATGTAGCTTGGCCCTAGAGGACGGAAAAAACATTGCATATGTATTGTGTTTGTGGTCGTGTATTCCCGAACTGGTCTACTTTGTACGTTTCTGCACATATTTACGTATTGGCACTTGTTACTTTCGTACTCGGTTTTACATATGTACTTATCGTGTGCGACATCCGAGAGCGCGAGTGAGGTGGCCTTCGAAGCATACCGGGCACGTAGCATGCCGACGCAACGAGGCATCGTCGCAAGCGCTATTAGGCCACAGCGGCACGCCCTAGGAGAACGGCGACCGAAGGGGTACACCCCCTCCAGGACCCCTGTAGTACACAGGGGCTGGAGAGCGCCCTAGGAGAACGGCGACCGACGCCCTAGGAGCGCCAGCGAAAATGGTTGCTGCCGCGGCAGCCAAAAGGCGAGCCAGCATTTTGGCTGTCACGGCAGACAAAATGGCTGCCGCGGCAGCCAAAACGGCTGTTTTTGCTGCCGCGGCAGCCAAAATGGCTGCTGCGGCACCCAAGCACGTTGCTGCCGCGGCAGCAAAATCAGCCCTTTTGGCTGCCGCGGCAGACATAATGGCTGCCGCGGCAGCCAAAACGGCTGTTTTTGCTGCCGCGGCAGCAACGTGCTTGGGACCCTCATAACAGCAGTGACGAGCGGACTGGAGAGCTCGTCACTGCTGTATACCTTACCAGTGACGGGCCTAAACTATGGCTCGTCACTGCTGTATACCTTAGCAGTGACGGGCTCTCATGTGTGCCCGTCACTGGTAACTAAATTACCAGTGACGAGCGGGTGGCCCGCCACTGATAACCAGTTACCAGTGGCTGGTCACCAGTGACGGGCCGGCCCGCTCGTCACTACTGGGCTTTTTAGGCCCGTCACTGGTGTCCCTATCTGCAGTAGTGGAAGCTCTAGTGGCTACATAGGGGAGTCCACAACGGTCCAAAGTCGCTAGTCAAATTTCATACTAGGCACGGCTCTCTACATAGGACTAGGTTGTGCTCCATGAGGCAACCAAACTAATTAAAAGAAATCAATGCATCCAAGTATTGTCGCCACAACCTCTGTGTTAACGGGATAGGAAGGATGAGGAAAGCCTTACCTTGACTAGAGTAGAGGTCTGACAATCTCGTTTTTCTCCTTGGACCACGCAGAAGCTACTGTAGGCAGTGTGGACAACATCGATAGCTAGCCAGTGCGGAAACACCACTTCACTACCGCACAGGGCCTCGTCACGGTTGTTTGAATGCCGTTGATAGGGTCTTCAGTAAAGAAGAGCCCTGTCGTCGTCGCTTGGATGCCATTGACAGTCTTTGGCGAACTTGGTAAGTGACAAACATAACCACACACTTCCACTGTGTGCAAGGCCTCGTCACTGTCACTGGATGCCATCGATAGTCTTCGGCAGATTAGCCAAGCAATACCACAAGCTTCCACAGCACCCAGGCCTCTTCACCATCGCTTGGATGCCACCAATAGAGTTTTCAACAAACCAGACAAGCGGCAGAGGTAACCGCAAGGTTCTACCACGCACAAGGCCTCGTCGCCGTCGCCTCAATGCCATGGACAGGGTCTTCGGCAAACCAGACAAGCGGCTGGGATAAGCATGAGCTCCACCGAAGGGCCTTGCCTTGCCCTCGTAGACACGAAGGGCACCCTTGACATCCATGCGACTAAAAACAAGGCACGACAGCGAGAGTCTTGCAAGAAAGAGTGAAGCCGAGCTCAGGGGTTGGGAGCTCCAGTCTCTTGGAGATGCCATGAGCTCACCCAACATGGGCTCTAGCGAATCCTTTGTCTTCCTTGAGGGTCTTGGGGGCTTCGATGCAGGGCACATCAAACCAAACACCATGATAGCCTCCTGGTGCCTCCCCACCATGTAGCGCTGCTCGTGAAGGTCGAGAACAACCTCATGTCCATGAGGCATGTACCACATCCTCCAGTTGTCTGAGCTCCTCAACATCCATTGAAGTTGGCCCCCTGGGGATCATGGTACATGTAACCCTTCATAAGATGGTTCCTTGGCTGGTGCCCGATCACCTCCTAGCTTGCTCAAATATCTCTTGCTTGCCTCCTTAGACATCTCCAGAGTATCCCACAATGTCCTGTCACAGGAACGGTCCCTAAGCTTGCCCTACAACTTGCTCGCTCTATTAGTCGATCGCAAGAACCATCGCGAGCCATCTCACCAGTCCAAGCTAAAACAAGAAAGGCTTTTGGCCTATGCTTGGCTCTCTCCTCATCACCAGAAAACTATGGCGGTGCAAGGATCAAGGCTATCGATAAGAGGGGGGTGAATAGGTGATTATCACAAAACTATGAGAAAACCAAATCATATGCATGCTAGTAGATAAGATGTGGACGGCTGGAGATGAACTCCTACTTGATGCTCAATATAGAGCTCAATCTCTTTCTCTCAAAAAATTCCTCTCAAAGATTAGATTTAAGTCTTGAGGAATCAGGGCTTGAGGCTTGGGTGAGCAGGAGATGAAGGAACCCAAGTTCTCTCTGGAAAAGGGCCTGGGGTATATATAGCACAACCCTAAAAAACTAGCCATTGTGCAAAAGGCAGAAAAGTCGGACCTTTCAACTTCAATCTCGGAGGTCCTGACATTTGAAACCAACACTATTTTGCTGTCCAAGAAAAAATCCTAGAGGTTTTGAATTTTGGCGTATATGGGACAGAAGAACTTATCGGAGGTTTTCACATGGAACTTAGACCAGTCGACAAAAGATGTTGCCTAAACAAGACAACTCCAGGATGAACTTCCGAAGGCTCTAACATGTACTCAGAACTTTCAAGATTTCAAAAGACTTAAAGAGATTTTATAGAACAGAAACTTAGATGTTCTAGAAACGAACTCGGACACTCCGAGATTTCAAAGAGAAGCCCACCACAAAGACTTAGAGCATCGAGGAATCTTCCAGAGGCTCTGACTTTAAACACATAGTACTACAAAAACAGTAATCCACGATCGGGATCAGGGATGGGTAAACTAGCCCATCACTGATGACAGTTATCAGTGACTGGCCTCTCTTCAACCCATCACTAATGACTTCACCAGGTATCGAGGTTCATCCCCCAAAAAGTCATTAGTGACGAGCTAAAGAAAGGCCAGTCACTGATGACTCATTTTCAAAACCCAAAATTTCAAAATTTTGGAGTGCCACAAGGTATATAATTCATATCAGTGAATCTCTCTCTACACTCAGATCCAAATCCAAAATTTCTCCTCCTTCTCCCTTCCATCATCCTCTCCTCCATTCCACCTTTCTCCTCCTCTCATCCTCTCACCCTTCTCGTAGGAACATGGCAGCCTCTCCTCTTCCCACGCAAGGCAGCCTATCCTCTTCCATTCCCTCTTCCTATAGGAACATGATGAAGGCTACACGGGAGTTTCGCTCGAATTCAAGGTAATGAAGTTCCTCCCGCAGCAAGATTTGTGACTTTTTAGAAGAGGAAAGAGAAATATTTTTGTATCTTTTGCAATTAAAACTACTCCTAAACAAGTAAGTCTTTTTGGTATTTTCTTAATAAGCCTACATGCAAACACAAGTAGACATGCTAACTAAATTTTTTTGGGTTTTCAGATTCAAATGCAACAAGGTAAACATGCAATCTTAAAAATAAAACTGAATGCAACTATCATACAATATGCCATGCAAACTTACTCCTGAGGTTTAGGCTTTTGAACTATGCTTGGCTCGCTACTCATCACCAAAAATTTTGGCGGTGAAAGGATTAGGGCTATCGACTAGAAAGGGGGGGGGGTGAATATACGATTATCACATGACAAAATCAAATCCTATGCATGCTAATACGTAAGATGTGCAGGAATAAACAAGCATGTAGGAGAGGAAAGTAACACAAACATAAAGAAGTCAAAGATTTGTTGTTGAAGTACGAGCCTTTGGTGAGGCTCTCTGTCTCTGTTGAAGAAGCTTGACCCAATGATCGAAGCTAGCATCAAAACATGCTCTCTCCTCAAGAGGTTTGCCGATGTGAAGTCTCCCATCTCTTGTGGCAGCTCTTCACCTTGTGGTAGGCTAGCTCCTTACCCTCACAAACTTGAAGGGGCTCTTCACACTTCTTCTTGAAGGCTCCCAATGGCTCCTAGCCATCTAGGAGATGCCAAATCTCCAAGAGTAACAAACTTTGATCAGGACGATCGGAGATGAACTATTTCGTGGTGCTCAATTTAGGGCTCAATATCTTTTTCTCAAAGGATTCATCTCAAAGATTAGATCTAGGGCTTGAGGAATTAGAGCTTGAGGCTTGGTAGATCAGGAGATTAAGGAATCCAAGCACTCTCTGTGGAAAAAGGCCTGGGGGTATATATAACCCACCCCTCAAAAACTAGCCATTGTACAAACGGCTAAAAAGTCAGACCTTTCGACTTCAATCTTGATGGTTTCGACATTAGAAATCAATGGCTCTTTTGCTATCGATGAATAAATCTTAGAATATCCAAAAAAAATCCCGGAGGTTCCGACTTTCAGCGTAAATAGGACAGAAGAACATGTCAGAGGTTTTGACATGGAACTCAGACCATCCAGGAAAAGAGGTTGCCTAAACAAGACAACTCCAAAATGAACTTCGGGAGGCTTTGACATGTACTCGGGACTTTTGAGATTTCAAAATACTTAAGAGAGATTTTGTAGAAAGAAACTCGAACGTTCCGAAAACGAACTCGGACACTCCGAGTTAACAAAGAGAAACTCACCACAAAGACTTAGAGCATCCGGGAAACTTCTAGAGGCTTCTATTTATGACACATAGAGCTTTTGCTGTTACAGAAGAAAACTCGGAGGGTTCGAAAATAAACTTGGATGTTCAGGGATTTCAAAGGAGAGTTCAGAGTAGAGATTCAGAGGATCTGGAGATTTTCCGGTTGCTCCAACTTTGGAGCACACTGAACTTGAAGACTTCAGAACCTGATCTCAGAGGTTCCGGGAAAATCTTGGAACTTTCAACTTTCAAAAACCCAGAAAAGATAGAACAACTCGGATGCTCTGAGTTTTCTTGTTCTACACAGAGAATTGGATCTCGGAAGCTCCAAGATCAATCTCGAAGGTTGTGGCTTTTTCTAAAAAAAGTGTGTAGAAGGGTTTCAAAGAGCTTTTGGATTTGGAAATTGATTCGAGCATTTAGCAAGGTACTCTCAATAGTTACTCAGTCCCGTTTAATAATGCCTTGTCCTATACTCAATGTGACTCAACGAATCACCAAAAGAGCTAGAGATTAAGTCCATTTGAACTTTTTAGGGATCACCAAAGCTGGCTGAAGCACTCCTTCGTGGAACTAATAACCGGAGTACACTTGATGAACACATCAATTCGTCAATCATTTTATGATTACTCACCAAAATTCACTTAGGAGACTTAGATGCACTTTCAACCTCCCGATTTTGGTGATTGATCATAACATGATTAAGGCTTTGATTTTGGATAATAAAGAGATGTTTTGGATCATATGATTTAGAGTGAGCTCCCCCTAAAGATGCTTTGGATGCTATGATTTTGGTTAATAAACAGATGCTTTGGATGTTATGATCAAATCATTATATTGAATTTGCGTTAAATGCAAATGCACATGATGTGGTTTAAAAAGAGAAGAGATCCCCCAAAATCTTAGGATCCATGGTTATGGCATAGAGAAATGAATGAATCACTTGAGAGATCATGGCATATAGAATATGAGAGATTAAGACATCCATAAAGGTCAAGCATCCATAAAATTTAGAGCATAAGCATAACCACAATGTTCAGAGAATAAAGTTTCAGAGCATAGAGTTTACAAGACACATGAAAAGCTTAGGAAGAAACAAGTCTTGTAACTCTTTAACTACCCACATACGAACCCTAACTCCCAAAAGAGAACTGTACATCATCCCCCTTTGACATCAAGACACCAAAAGGGAAAAATGTAGAAGATCGAGATCTAAGCAACGGACGGTGATGGAGGTGCAGCTGGAGCTTCGATCGGAGCAACCATCAAAGCAGGAATGTGTGTGGAGGTAGAGTTGCGAAATGCTCGCCACAAGGAGATCCAAAGCGAATCAGGGAAGAGATCGGAGTCGAGACATCTGAAGCAACCTTTGATCCTGGCTCAGAAAGCTCCAGATCATCGAATATTCTTGAACACATATGGCGTTAATTGCGGATGATCTTCTTCTGGCACCAGGTCACAGTCTTCAACCATGTCTTGAGGTGGCGATGGCATTTTTTACCTCTAGAGCATGTCGATGATGATTGCCATGTCTTGCTTGAGTGACGTCAATGAATGAGTGCTTGAGGCTCATTGGTGATCATGTCGTCAAGTTCGTCATCATCACAAGCCTTTTGGCGCTTGAATTCCCTAGTGCTCTCGGTCTCACTCCCTTTACCTTCTTCGGCAACTTTTCTCTTCTACTTCTCCGGGGAAGTTCCCTTTTCCTTATCCTGATGAGCGGGCTCAGTATTCTTCAACTCTAGCTTGGAGGGCAGGTGGGAACCTCGCACATGAAGATCTTCTCCACCATACGATTGCTCAGCGTTTGGATAGAAGGGGCATAGGGAAGAGACCTTGTGTGATTGGCACTTGCCATTCTCATTACGTGGAACATACAGTCCAAGAGGAGAAAATCTTCTCCTCACACCATATGCATCAAGATATCTCGTTCAAAACTGATGAAGGTGGCATCTTCCATTTTTGGCACTATTGTCTGCCTGAAGATCTTGCTTATCGTCTTGGCGAAGAAAGTCAAACTTGTTGTTTTGCCAAGCTGAAAAGATGTGCCAGGCTCATAAAAAGGCTTGAGTTGTTCGATGGAGAGGCACTTGTCATCGTCATGAATTACCGGCTTCTCTAACTTGGATCCCTCTAACCCAAGTAACTTGGCAAAATGATCAAAAGAGCAGCTGTAGCGCTTGCCATGAGTCATCCAGTGTATAAACTGGCCCTTCCGCTCAACAAAAAGAGTGGCATAGAACTAGATGACCCAACTCTTCATTCTAATCTTGGTGGAGGCTCATAAGTCGAATCAAACCATGAGCATCGCAGTCCTCAACAACTCGACGAAAGCAAGGATATTGCTGAAGATAGGCAAGGTCAACGAAGCATTGTGGAATGATTGACTCCTTGCGATGAATGAGGACGAATTCATAGTAGTCTTGTTGGATAAGGGACCAAAAATGAGAATCCATCGCATCTTTGGCATGATCATAAGGATTCACTTTCCAGTGGATCTATCTAAGATTCGCATGTGAAAATGTCTTATAATCCACTGCAACCCTGGATACTTTTCCTTGGCGAGGTAGGTGTCAGACAGGAGCAAGGATTATCGATGTTGCTGCCTTGAGCTCCTCAGGCTCAAAATGAAGCCTTGTATTCCGAACCATGGGATGGTTTGAGATGGAGGTTGTGGTGGAAGCTTGCCCTTGGCCTTCTTGAGCATTCTTGGCGGCCTAAGCTTGGGCATTCTTGAAGGCCATGGCTTCGACTGCTTCTTTGTCATGCACTCGGTAAGATGCTTGCAAATTTGCGATGAGCCTTAATGGCACCTCGAGATTCAACCTCTTCTTCTGAGTTAGACAAGCCAATGTCAAGAGATTTAGCTGGAGAAGGCTTCTTGGTAGGTCGAGGAGTAGCAGGCTTGCGAGCCTTGGGGGATGGAGCTGCTCTATGACTTCTTACAGAGTGAAGTTTCTCCTCTTGAGAATTGCTCATTTGAAGAGAACATAGAATACATGACTCGGAGTTGTCAATATTCTGCCTACTCTTCGAACTCATTGTAAACCTATGAAAAGAGATAGATAAGAGCATGGGGTAAGCACAAATTTTTGAAAAGCATTTAGCTGGAAGACATTTGAAACTCAAATTTTCAAGGAAACTCAAATGTTCCAAGATCAAAGTTGGAAGCTCTGGAAATGACCTTTGGACACAATCCTTAGAGAACTCAGAGGTTCCAAAATTTTGTCAGCGGTTTCGAGTTTGCTTTCTATTAAACCAGTGAGCAATATCAGATCCTCCCAAAAATTTCTGGACACTCTGGGTTCGAGGAAAATCAGTACAGAACTAATTTCTGGAAGTTCTGAACTATTCTTGGAGCTTCCGACTTCCTTCTGCTCAGAGAGCAAAGTGAAATTTGGATGCTCTAGGAATATTCCAGAGATTTCGAGTTTCATTGAAAACTAGGGTTTCATAGACCGATCGCATGAGGGATTTGAATCTAATGTGAAAGAAGAAGTCTTGGATTACCTTCCAAAAGGATTTTCAATACAAGAGATTTGGTGGAGATTGCAAATCCAACAGCCATGCCCTAACTCAGCGATGGCAGCGACAAGTAGAGGAGAGGCTTAGTGTCGACGGAGGATGATCGACGGCAGGTGGCACAAGTTCAGCAAGGTCTTGCAAAGCCCACGGCGGTGAGGAGGTAGCAGAACAGCGGCTACGCTACGGTCAGAGGTGATCTCGGATGCTCGGGCGCAAAAGTCAGATGGTCTGGGATTTGGAATTCGAAGTGGATAAGGATCAAGGTTTGCACTGAGGTACTTAAGACAAACAGTTTGCAGGGAATCTCGGAGGTTTCGGAAAAATTGTCAGACATTTTGAGAATTTTCGGAGGGACTAAGTGTTAGTATAGAGACAAATCTCGAAAGCTCCAAAAAATTTCCAAAGGTTCTAGGATTGTGTACTGGAAGTTTGAAAACTAAAATTTGGGACTCTGTGAAATATCGGATACTCCTGACCAAAATAGAAGGTTTCGAGATTGAGAACCGGAGGCTTCGCAAAAACCTGAATGGCATGATATGGCAATGTCGGAAGCTCTGCGAGTGATGTCGAAGGTTCTGGTATTTGCTACTGATTTTGAAAATATGAATCCCAGAAGCTTGGGAAAAATCAGAAGCTTTGAGTTTTAGGTCAAAAGATCACATGTGTAGATTTGAATGATTTTCAATGTAAGTTTAGACAAAAAGGGTCTAGGCATATCCTTATGGGTTCATTCCACATCCAATTGGTGAACAACCAATCAAGAAAAGCTACAATTTGGATGGGAATTGAACAAAATTAACTTGAAGTCTAAATAAATGTACACAAGTGTAACATCTAGTTTGATAAGAGATAGCAAGAAAAGCTAGAGAACCAAAGAGGGTGATGTTTGATGGGGTTACCACCTTGTATGAGTTAACCATGCAGCAAGACCTCAATGTATATAGAACATGATATCCTATGATGCAAATGCTCACATTTTTGCATGTTTATCACCTTAAGGATAACAAATACACAAGAAGATTGTTTCTCTCGCACTTTGTGGATGCTGTTGTTCATTGAGAGAAAACAACTCCCTTTTAGTGTGTTCACACATCTTAAGCTCCACAAATCAGTTCAAGCAATCAACAAGTGCGCAATACTTTAAGCAACATTTTGAGAATTTCAGATATTCAACTCATTCCTCAACTCTGAGAATCTGTGCTCATCTTAGGGCTTGGTGAACATATCTGCTAATTGTTTCTCCCTCCTTAAATGACTCAAAGCTATATCTCCTTTAAACCCATGATCCCTAAGAAAATGGTGGCGGGTATCTATGTGTTTGGTTCTTGAGTGTTGGATGGGATTGTTGGGTATCTTGATTGCACTTTCGTTATCACAGAAAAGAGGCACTTATTTCAAATTCACTCCATAATCCATGAAAGTTTGCCACATCTAAAGAAACTAATGAGGACATCCCTACTAATGATACAACCACAGCTGCTACGTCCGACCCAAGTACCATGCCAGAAATACAAGGACCGATAACTAGGACTCATACTCGGCAACTTAATTATCAGGTATTGTCATTTCTTAGTACTTCATTTGATATTAAAGAACATATGGTGCTGCCTAAAGGATATGTTGTTTTGCTTGTTAGGAATGGAGGTCTAAGCCAAACTAAGTTGGACAAGCAATGGAGCATGAAGACGAGGAAGGATGAACAAGGCAGCCAATATACAAATAATTTTTCACTCAAGACTTCAAGTTCAAATGCTAGAGATGAGTTGGTGCTGTATAAGAAGTCTTCCCACGTTACTTTTGATCCAAGAAGAGCTAGAGATAGAGTCCCACAAGATCTGGACTCTGATTCGGATTGCTGAGACAGCCCTGATTTCAAACGTCTTTATCTCGAGCATACGGACTCCGATTTGGGTGATCTTGGACTCTTTGGAAAGATTATCTCGTGCTCTTTCCAACTTGCCCAACCTTATCTCCAAATTCCTTACGAGCAGAACACAACTGCCAAAACAATCTGAGACTGTCTCTGTAACAGAGCACATCTCTTTATATACCCCCTAAGATTCTCCCTTCAGTTTTTAGGTTTCATTGAGTTGTTTACCTACTGCTATAATATTGTATCTACAAGTCGTGTAGGACTACCGCCTTTTTTAGATCTCTAGTGGAATCCCAAACTTTGTTCTTCTAGCTCTTGTGCCAATTAATACTCGCAATTTCAGATTGTAATCATAGTTCTTGCTGGTTCTTCGGTTGCTTGCAGGAACTTGAACTTCGTTGTTCAAGTTGATCATGCCTACGGCAAGTTCAATAACCATCGGAGATTGGTTTAGCGATTGCTAAGGTGTATTGTCGCGTATGGTATAGTCGGATCGTCAAGGTCAAGCTCCACCAAACCGTTAGTTATCTTCGTCTCACTGAAAGATCAGGCCACCGTCTCATCAAGTGGTATCAGAGCTCAAGTTGATCGGTGAGAGTTTACTGTTTTTCGTAGATTAGATCTGTTCATTCTATTGTCCAAAAAAACCCAAAAAATTATATTAGATTCGTTTTCCCTATCCAAACTAATCTGTGCCTCGCAATTTTCATCGTAGTTCTTGCATTGTTGAACTTTTGCTGCATTGATCGTGTCAAGTTGTTGGATTAGATTGATTTGTAGTTAAAATTTTGCTACTAGATTATACTTGGTTTTGGTTCCATCTAGTTCTTGTGGCAGGAAATCAGAGAAAGAGAGGAAGGACTCCCTGCCGCGACACCAATTTCGCTACCGTGACAACATCCCGCTCAACCATACGTTGCCACCCTCCTACTACCTGCCTGGGTTGGCTCCAACTTTGCTGCTGCAGCCATTGATAGCTTGCCATCCACACCATCCACATTGCCAAGGAATCAGCAAGGACAAAGAAAAGAGAAAAGAGTTCAAGTCAGCTTGCTAGGGTTACCTTGTTGGAGTCGGATTGCATCTTATATCTCTTGCCCCACAACTTGGCCAACCCAAAAGGCTCCCCCACATCCTTAATAAGCCTCCTGGATGTCCGCTTCTCCTTGTTTTTGGACAAGAACTCCAAATTTAATTCGATTCAAATTCTGTCCAAATTCAAAGGCCATTCAGACTCAAAAATTCAAAGTGCTCCAAAAAAAATCTGAAAACATTCTGTAAAATCAAGGATATTCTTAAGAGCCTACCATAAAAATTTCAGCCAATTTGATCCAGCCTTTGGGAGAT
>JAGXJF010000305.1:0-15121 GCA_019208055.1 Stipa capillata | reverse complement strand
CGCATCCTCACTGGTGTTCTGTGGCGATCCTACACACCATTGTATGGTGCAGTGTGCCAGTCATTGGCTTATTGCTAGTGAAACTTTGTTTCACCAATAATATGCTCATCAGAGTAGTACAACAGAAGCATTGTGGCTCATTAATACAATATATACTTATATTACATCTCAACAGAAGTACAAGAGTTCCAACTTACATAAGATAAAACTGCATATATGACATAAGTGTCAAGCCTGTAAAAAGTAAAAGACCGAAATAACAACTAAGTAGAGATTTCTACACCTACGATCAACGGTCCTATACTACAACTTGTCTCAGATCCCCTCTATGTCGTACGCTTCGCTGAAGTCAAAATAGTAATTGACTCCCGCCTCTCCTTCATCCGGTGCCTGCTTCTCCATCTCTTCCTCTGTCATCTCCAGATACTCAACCACCTGCTCTACTGACTCGTAGCCTAACAAAGGAGATTTTATGTAGGGGATGAGTACAGAAGGTATTCAACAAGTTCAAGAATAGCAACAGGTGTTTGAAATGGACTATTTCTACCAGGACAACGGTCCTCAAGGAATTTATATTCTTTTCAACAACCTTTCTTG
The DNA here is from genome assembly GCA_019208055.1 of Stipa capillata. NCBI lineage: Eukaryota > Viridiplantae > Streptophyta > Magnoliopsida > Poales > Poaceae > Stipa > Stipa capillata. The sequence goes on along the minus strand of JAGXJF010000305.1, from coordinate 14,524 downwards.
TATAAAAGTCTACTTTTAATAATATTCTATGATCAGAAGGCTCCACGGGTTGTTAGAACCTCCGATGGTTTCTTTCTCGCCGCATTCGCAGTCCATCCCCCGAACAAGGGGTGACAATGCCACACTTTAATACACTCTGTAGAGATCTGCTACTTTACTCACAAGTGGTGCCTAGCCTTCATGCCAGGTGCGAAACCCATCACACTCCCATCGTTGTGTGGCTAGGTCTAAGGTTCCAAGTCGTTTCACCCTTCTTATGTGCCATATCTCCTCTTGCGTAGTCAGTCTAGCGTCATTTTCTAAAGATTAGGGGACATATCGCTTCCCCAGGCGTTACAATATATACGTTACTAGGAGATATTTCAGTAAGAAGGCACCACTTGACTCGCCTGTCCTATACAAGGCCTTGTGGTTAACGCTATCTATATGGTGCAAGAATGCCAACTGACGTTTGTTATTAACTTTAATGTGATACCATATGTAGTGGAATCCTAACCACCCTAAATTACAATTCTGGGGTTCCACCACCCACCAATAGATGATTCAATGAATCATAAGGTAACTAATTATTATTTTTCTCTATGCAGGTGATAACAAGAATAAATTTGTATATATGTTGGTAGATATAATCAACGAATATGTACAAAAGATGAACTTGCCTTGTGACAGACAAGTAGTGAGGTTCGAGGTTTTGTCGAGAGAATTCGGCAGAACCTCGAGATCTGAAGATCGAATAATAGCATGATAAAGAGTAATTCCCAATAAATTGTAATTGTATATGTATATGAAAGCATGTGATGATGTTTTGGTGAAAACCGGCCAGGAAAAAGCTAGGTATACATTTTTGGCCGATGTGGACTACCTGGTTGAAGACAACGTGGTAGATGATATAAATTTCCTATGATTTTACTCTACTAAATTTAGTGATTTTTATTACATCATCATCTGATGGTTTTATAATTTTCATAATTTTATCTACTCTATCTTTCGAATTAATAAAAAATTATAGTTAAAAATATTTTTATGTGGATTTTGCAATCCATCCTATAAAGTATTATAGTAATTATTATAAAAACACTATTTTTGTGAACTTATAAATTCCTAATTTATTATCTTATGATTTTTATATATAAAAATATTTATATATATTACTAAGAATTATCATTGTTTATGAAATTTCTTAAAAATCTACTTAAGTCGTATTATATTTTTAGTTTTGAATTTTGAATTTGTAGGAATTTAATCTATTAGAAATTTTAGTTCAATTTGATCTGTAAAGATTGATAAGATTTTTAGGTTATTATATTTGAATTTAAAAGAGGTTGTAGTATTCAAAATAGATGAATTACCTCAAAAGCTTTAAAGCAAAATAATTATTTCCTAGTTTGCTCGAAAATCTCTATTTCTTATCGTGGTCTAAAGGCCTAGCTGGCCATTTGGCCTGATCCGACACCTAGCCCAACTAGCCCATTCTAGCCCGCTCGACCCACTTGGCTAGGGTAACCCTAATCGGTGGCCTCTCTCTTTCTCATTCCCTTTTCACGCCGCTGCCTGAGCTCAATCTCCCTCTCTCTATTTCTTCTACTCGGTCTCCCCTAAAACCATCACCGCCACCACCGCCGCTCTTCTACTCCGCCACCTCAAACACCACCTCCAGTTTCTTCTCCCCTTCTAGGTGGCTTATATTTGATCTTAAGGATTTTTATTTAACCAAACATAGAATATTTGTGCAAAGGATTGGGCATTAACTTTTTTGTTCTAAACTCTTAACTCCTTCTCTCATCTATCTTGAGCAAGAACCTTGAAGCTTGTTCTTCTGGTTTTCTGGATTCCTGCTTCTGTGGGAGTTGCCTTCTCCTCCTCGCTGTCTTGGCCTTCTTATTCCGCTGTCTTGGCCTTCTTATTCCTGGTTCTAAGCTCTCCTCCTCTAGCTACTCTGCTTCTTCTACCTTTTTTATATGAGTCTTGGGTTGTGGTGGTGTGATGAATGGGATTCATATGGAGCTCTATTTATAGCCTCCTCCCACCCTTGTATGGCTTGGATCACTATCACTAGAAGCTTGACACATAATTGATGACTAGTGCTTCATTTTGATGACTAAGGTGGTTACATGGCAACTTGTGGTTGATCCTAATATGCTTTCAAGCTTGAGGTGGAAGCATAGCTACTTGGCTTAGATTACTACTAGCGTGGTCTTGACACCTCATTGATAACTCATTTTTCAATTTGGTGACTGAGGTACTTGCATGACATGTTAATATTGATCCTTATCTGATTAAAGCTTGACGTGGCACAAGGATCATTATCACTATGGTCTTCACACCTATTTAGTGACTCATGCATGTCTCAATGAGTAAGGTGCTTGTGTGACATTCTATAGTTGATCCTCATCCATACATAAGCTTGAGGTGGCAATGAAGCTGTCATACAGCTGCTTGCTGTGTTGGTTTGATCTTTATCTGGTCTGCTCATTTATCATGATGCCTAAAATGTTGTATTTATTCAAAAATATTGCCTAATGTCAAGAATTAATTAATCAATTCATAGTTGCCAGATTGGAGATTAGGCAAATTAAGTTAACATTATGGAAGCAGACATGTTTACTAAGTTGCCTTTAAAAGAAACTTGATTCTATAAGTTAATTAAAACATTTATCAAGGTCAAAACTAGTTCTTTAGCCTCATAAGTCTAATCTCCTAAAGAAATACTAGACTTAGGAGGTGCAAACATTTTAACCTTAACCAAAAATTATTGTATGTAGGTTTAAAAGAAAACAAGATGAGAAGATGAAGAAGAGAAGAAAAACAGAACTGAGATAGTTAGGATTTTTATACTTTACATCCTTGTAAATTCTACTATGTAATTCTTTTTGTTCTTTGAATTTTTGAAAATCTCTGTAATTATTTTGTAATTGTGGTTTATCACTTTGAAATATTTGAATTGTAATATTATTTCAGATATACTTTACTTTAATCATTCGAAATGAAAATTTTGAATTTGAGTTCTATGTTTTAATTAATATGTCTGTAATTATATATTGAAACTCTTTTACTATTGTAACATTAAATTTGCATATCCAAAGTGAGAAATTAAACAAAATCATTTCAAAAAAATTTTAAGAAAAATCGGTAGTTTATTTGTTATATCAATTTTTTTAAATTTCTCCTATTTTTAGCATGCATGAGACGAAATGATGCGAGATCAACTTCTCCTAAACCCCTTCTTTATAGTTTAGCAAAATTTAGGGTTCTCACATATTCAGGGCGGTGCGGGCGAGGGTGGCATGGCGCGGCGGAGTTGGACGAGCAGGTGGCGGGAACCCTGGGATGCACGGGAAGGAACAGCGGCAGGGGCCAGGATGGCATGAGAGAAGGCTGAAGGCGGTAGCGTGGGGGAGGGAAGGAGATGGCGACGCGTTGACGCAGGTCACAGTGCTGCCGCTTTGCTGGCGGTGACGGGTGCGCCCTTTGTGCAGCGCGTGGCCGGCGCGCTTAGCTGGAGCAGAGAGGAAGAGGGAGATAGACCAAGCTGGGCCATGAGGTGGGCTCGGCCAGAGAAACAAGAGTAGCCTGGGAAGGGAGATGGTCCAGATTGGTTTGGGTTTGAAGGGGGAAAGAATTTCAAATTCGAATCTAAATTTGAAATTTGGATTTTCTAGATTTGAACAAGATTCAACCAAACACAAGCTTTTAAAAATTTTAGGTCATCACAAGTAGCATAACGAGCACACTATGAGATGTGAGTTTCTATTTAGACAAACTAGCAGAGTGGCTGTGCATCTTGTGTGATCAGATTTATATCTTTAAAATATATTTTTAGTTCCTTATATTAATATGTATCATATTTTAATTTTATTTCTTTAGTAATTAATGAACTTCTACATTCTTTCTTTTACCTTTTTATGTGGAAAGCTATTTGGTATGGATTAATAACACATTTGTTGTAAGGACATTTTTAAATTGCATATTTAGATGATTTTATTATCTATTAATTAGTACTATTTATATAGATACGCATTCATTAAGCACCATGTCTAATCAAGCACCTATGCTATGTAATGTGGAAAGAAAAATCGGTCCACTAAGTTCCATTTCATTTGTTGGTAACAGTAATACAGTAATGATTTTCTCCATAAGTTCTGGTTTATATCTAGTATTTTTCTTAATTTTGTAGTATGTCTTATGTCTTGCTTTTTTAGTCTTTGCCTCTGTTTAGTCTTTTTTAAGTATTTATCTTTCTTAGGCTCTGTCTATGTTTTGTTATTTGTTGGTCTCTTTCTCTGTCTAGTCTTTTTTTATGCATTTGCCATTTTTAGTCTCTATTTATGTCTTGTATTTCTTAATCATTTTCTAGTTTTTAAGTATTTATCTTTTTAAATATTTATCTTTCGTAATATTTGTTCATATTTGGGTTAAATCCTTATATGCCCCTGTAAAGTTGGAAAAACCTCCAACGTCTATGACATGCGGGTTTAAAAGCATAGAAGTGTTTAAATTTTTTTCCTAAGGGTATATAATGTTCGACCCATATTTGTTTATATTTTTTCATATTTCTTAGTCTGTATGTAATCTTTTCTAAGTAACAAATTTTTTATTTATTTCTATGCTAGCTAAAATCAACAGAGTATCGCTACGGATCTGTGCATAAAAACATAACACTCAGATGAACCTATTTTTCTAGGTTTCTTCCTTTTCTCTAGAGACTCCATAAAGAAAGAAAAACCAAGAAACAACCCATGACCAAGCTTTGTTTTGTGTTACTTCTGCCATGGGGGCTTTGTTTCGTGTAGCCCTTGTACAGAAAATGGGAAAATAGAAGCTACACACAAAATCCACATATATCTCATCCGTTGGACCCCGTAGTCTTTTTTCCTCAGCTTGTTTTTGGTGCTGCACGGGACAAATCGGTGAGTTTTGTTTGTACGCTGAAGAAAATGACTGATGACGGGACTACACAACAGTCTTAAGAGGCAACTTTCTGGTCATGCACTTTAACTAGTGTCATGGCTTTCTGGTCATGACTTTAAGAAGCAAGAGCACACCCGCACCAGCAATTCATGTATACATGCAGAATAATTCGAATTTATTAATATTGTTAAAGGTCTTCTATTCTAAAAATATAAAATAGTTTGTCTCTTAAGAAATATGCAATATCTATAGTTTATTTTTACTATTGAGTTTATTTTGACGAGGGCTTCAAAACTAGATCCCACTTGGATATATTTCAATGACTTTTTTCTTAGACCCATAGATATCGCTTAGTAATACATGTGTAATCAAAATATTACTAGAGAGTTATCTACTAATAAATTATTGGTTATAAGATCATTATTGCATTATCATGTAACTCTAGTTTTAGAAAATGTGCTGATGTATAAATATCTGATTGTTTGATTGCAATTATCAGAATATATATAATTACCAACACATAATAATGTCTTTTCCACATATTTCTAATTCTGTCTTCGAAAAATGGTGTTGATGTGTACTACATAGTCACGTAACTATCTTTATAGTTATCTGCGTGTAATAATGCATTCCTTATATTTTTAAGCCCGTTCGACAAAGATGAACCTAACGTCTTCATATCTTATTTCTAAGCCTGGAGGGGACGATATACCCATTCGAGAAACACTATCAAATACCTTGCAGGGCAGGAGCGAGATTTAACAAGCTAATAGCATACTGACTATAACATGATAACTCGTCATCGATAATGTTGTAACTCATATATTAGCACGTAGAACTAATAAGGTCAAAAAGAGTCATCAAAAGATATCCAAATGAAATCTAGTTTTGAAATCCTCATGGAGACAAATCTAATAGTAAAAACAGATCATGAATTAGATATATAATTGGTTACAATATTTTAGATTTTTGAAATAGATAGAATATTTGGTGACATCCGCTAACTCGGGTCTACTTGCATGCATATAATGGATAACAACTATTGCTTTAAACGAGAATCTCATCTCCTCCTTCCAAGTTTTCTATTTTCAAAAATAAATTTAGTTGAGTGTTGTATTTTCTATTACTATATTATATATTAGAGTTGGTGGTTGTGGTGGTGTCACACTCGCTATGGTGGTGTCACACTCTCATTTACCCCTCTTATTCTTTTTGTTTTCTTCTGTTATCTCAATTTCTTAACAAACTTTGTCATTTTTGTTTTTTCTGTTATCTCAATTTCTTAACAAACTTCCTCATTTGATGCATTAAAGAGCTACAATTTATTATAGATAGATATCTCAATAAACTATCTTATTCGATTGGATAGCTGTAATTTAGTATAGATAGATATCTCAACAAACATTACCCCTATAAACGAGTTAGTGGTAATGGTGGTGTCACACCTTTCTCTCAACAAATAGAATCCTTATCCACTCAACAAACATAATCCTTATCCTTATCCCCTCAACAAACATAAACATTATCCTTATCCCCTCAACAAACATAATCATTATCCTTATCCTCTCAACAAACACAAATAGAATCATTATCCTTATCAACAAACAGTCAAACAAACCATAAATCATTTTCATCTTCTTCTCTGTCTGTCTCCCCTCCCTAGCATGTCGTTCCCCTCACAGATTGTTCCCTTCTTTTTCTTCCCGTCCTCCCCATCACGGCAGGTGGCAGCAAAGCCCTATGCTCGTTGTGCCACCTCCGCCTCCTCGCCATTGCTAGCGTCGCCGGTCACCCTAGCTCTCGCGGCCTCACCATGGCCTCATTGAGAAGCTATGGAGGAAGAAGTCGACATAGAAGCGGCTCGACACGGATGAGAATGGTAGTGGTAGTAGCATAATAATGGTGTATGCAGAGGTGAAGGGGAAGATGAGCAAGCGCCTAGGAAGTCCACAGCGGCGTGTCGCCCAAATGCCGCTCGAGAAAGCGCAGCTCCATCTATCGTGGCATCACCCAGTACGTACGCCCCAGCGGCCCTGCCCTCTCCCTGGCTCCCTGTGCATGATAAATTTCCATGTTGCTGGTTGGGTGGCATGAGGTTACAGAAGGAAAAGGCAGAGCACCCTGCACCCTGAATCTCTTTTGGGGAGGTTGTCCAATCAAAGTGCACCCTAAAGCTCTTTTGGGGAAGCTGTCCAATCAGAGTGCAGAGAAACTAATGGTAAATAATGCTACCGCTTTGACAAGATACTCTGCTTATGCAAGCTCTTAGCAAGTGTTAAACCCAATATATATGTTCGTGTACATTCAGGCTTCTATGCTAATTTGTATTTTTTAAAAGCATGGAGATTGGTTCTTTAAATAAGCAGTGAGATGATTCACAACATGAATTTCTTTTTCCATCAAGTACCATTACAGTGTTGCTCCATATATGAAAATTTTAGTCTCCTAATTCCCAAGTCTGTGATGCATCAGGTCGAAAATAAAAAATTGGAGCTCTCTATACGGAGCAAGAAGCTTGTGCTTCTTGCATGGCATCTAGCTAGATGCCACAAATGGTCCCTAGAAAGTCGCCATCAGTGGAGAAGACGCAGCACATATAGAGTAGGGTGGACAAGGAGACGCATGACGGGGTGGAGTCAGATAGGAACATGACATAGTAATATCGGAGTGGGGGGCGGGTGTTGTATTTATCTTACATTTATGGGGTTAAGGAAATAGAGTTTTAAAACTTTATAAAAATAAATTACTGAAAAATATTAAGATGAATTATACTTATTTTGAATTAATTTTTTCTATTAAAATTATTAAAATATACATTTCTCAAAATAATTACATGAACCTTACACAATATTTCCGGTGTAACAAGGGTAGAAAATTGCGGAATCGAGAATGTGGTGAGCCCTAACCTAGCTAACGTAGTTCCACTTATTGAGTAATGTACATAATGAATTAATATTTCTATAAAAACTTTTTATAGTTTGGAACAACTACTCAAAACATAGAATGGTCTGTTAAGACATTATAATTCTGTAGCAAAGCGAAGGCAGATGTCGAGCAGTATGGGGTAGGCGAAGCCAAGGGCCGGAGGGTCGCACCTTCACCACTATCGATGAATACAAAGAGACGAATATTGCCATTATTGCATGTCTCTCTTCATTATCCATCTTAAGATGAGGCGCGGGTTGCAACTTCGCCACCATCGTCCATCGATGAATGCCAAGAGATGAATGTAGCCATTAGCGTAAGTCCCATTTATTATCCATAATACTAAGGCGAGGTGCTTAATGCATCGCATCCAACGCTGAAGGCAATTGGAGCCACAAAAGAGATTCATCATAGTTAGAGTAGGTGCACACATAATGTTGGAGCGACACGGAGTGGAACAAGGTGATGTCGTAGTGAAACGGTGGGAGAGCCAAAGGCAGAGCTTAGGAGCGAACGAAGAGAGAAAAATAGAGAGGGAAGGCATCACCTAGTCTTGTTGCAAAGGGTGGATGAAGATAGAGATATGTGGCAGGAATGAAGAGATACATAGTGGTACATGATGGTCGTTGGAATAGGAGGAATCGAGAGAAAGACGACGACGTATGTCGTGACATGGTCGGAAATTGCGTGCGTTTCATGTTGGACATAGGTGTTTGTGATAGAATCATCTGTTAATCAATAGTTATATACAATACCGTAGCAGCGCACGGGTACCTTACCAGTATAGACTAGTACTGCACTTGCTATTCGTGACGAGGCACCTAAAACTTGTCACGTGTCTCGATCTCCATCGTCCAAAATCCCAATCCAGTGCTTCAAGCCCTCCCACGCTTCCACTTGGGACCAATGGTAGCAACCCCTACCCAGCCAACGCTGTGGCCTGCGTTTCGACCTCCGATTCCTCCTCCACTTGCCCGGCGAACCCTTCCTTCATCCTGCTACTGGTGCGGCCGGCGGCGTGGGCAGCCTCGGGATCCCACCATCCCAACCGCCGCACGAAGGAGCCGCTTCCATCCGCTATCCATGGCGCAGCCGCTCTCCTCCCAGGATGCTTCCAACCCCCGTAAGCCCCTTTCTTCATTTTACCTTCTCTTGGGTGTGAAAATGGGGGGCAAATATTACCCCATATTTCAGATTTGATCTCGAAGCCCTAGGTGGCCCATGTAAACTCGGCAAGCTCATGCTAACCATTCCAAGGAAATTTGTTCTTAGACAGGATGGTTTTCTTCATTTTGTTGTGCTACTGTGTAATGGCCACATATACTGATACCTAAGGCCTTTCAAATTATTTTACACTATGTTTATCTTTCAGAAAAAAAGACGGCTTCTTGTAATTGCCAGTTACTATATTTTTAGCACAGAGTTGAAGATAGGTGAAACTTATCTGGAGTCCAAATTGTTGACACTATGTGGTTTCTGAAACAGCTGCTACAGAACACAGGGTAGTGATAACGAACAAGCATGGAGAGAAGCTTGTGGGACTGTTGCATCACACGGGCTCGAACAAGATTGTAGTCTTGTGCCATGGATTCACGGCTTCCAAGGTACATAACTATATCGTCACCAGAAGAAATTTGCTTTGTCCTTTTCAAGATATGGGGCACTGAACTTCATGTTTCTATGCGAGATGCAGCGACTTAAACTGTTGGAGGAGTAGTTTTTATTTGCCTGTCTAATGAAGTTTGATGCTCGTTTTCAGAATGATAGCATCATTATTGATCTAGCGGACGCACTTACAAAGCAAGGGATTAGTATCTTCCGCTTTGATTTCAGTGGAAATGGGTAAGCTGCTCATAGAATTATGGATATGATTTTAGCATAAGTTAATGGAAGTTATTGTGGTAAAAGCTAATCTAGCCTTTGTTCATGTTATCAGTGGCTTCTTATCTCTTCTAAAGGTAGCCTTAGAACTAAATGAGCCTCAGATGTCACTTCTCTCTGACCTACATTTTTTCAATGGACAAATAAAAAACAACGGAAGAATTTTTCAGATAGTTTTTTTTGGTGAAAATCTTTCTAAATTGCATTCTTATCTGTTGTTTGTTAGATATGATTTTGAACATATAATTTTGAACTATCTAATTTTGAACATATGTTTACTTAGTCAGTTGCTTCTTGTTTTATCAAGCTGATTTGTTTTCGGTATTTACTTGCTTTGAGCAATTTGTAATAAGCAACTTTAGTTTTGTGCATCTCTAGATACAAAGGCTGGAAGTAATCTTCCATTATCTAAAAATATATATAAATTTGAACTATCTAATTTTATTTTAACATGTATGGTTTATAACCTCATTCATATTCCCTTGATCATATGCTTTTCAGAGAAAGTGAAGGCGAATTCCAGTACGGCAACTACAGGAAAGAGGCTGATGACTTGCATTCTGTTGTGTCGTATCTTTATCAGGAGAAGTATAATGTAACAGCTATTGTTGGTCACAGCAAAGGTGAGTGATATACATTGTTTTGTTAGTATAGTTGTGTTTATTATTGTTATTGTTAAGTTGCTTCCTTGAACTTTTGTCATTAGAAGGTGACAGAGTTTGTTTAGTTCTTCAACTAAAACTTGAATATACAGTCTATGCGGGAGTTAATATGGTGGATAATTTCTTGCCTGTATATTATACTAGTACATTGGTAATCAAGACCTAGTTGGCACATCTCTGTGGGGCAAATGTGGAACATATTTCATCCAGTATATCGCTCTCTCTTTGTGATCCTACCTTTTGCTTTTGCTTTGATATCTATTGCTAGCAAATGAGTACCATGAAACCCCAAACAGTTAACCACAATACATTTGCAGGTAGTGTTCTGTTTACTATTTTTATAATAATGTGAGCATTAATTGCTAGAGATGATACTAAGGGATAAACCACTATATACCATGTTTTTCTTGTCCTGTCTAAATGGCGTGGAGGGCACAAAGAAGGCTGCCTTCTCTACTACTGGAGATGCCCTTATTGTATTTTTAATTAGCAAATTACAAAATTTAGTCACTGAATTTGCAATTCCTTTTATCCAGGAGGAGATGTGGTTGTTCTGTATGCTTCCCTGTATGATGATGTCCGCATGGTTGTTAACCTTTCTGGTCGATTTTATTTGGAGAAAGGCATTGAAGAACGCCTAGGCAAAGAATATATTGACAGAATAAATAAAGAAGGTTACGTTGAAGCCACAGACAAGTCAGGTAAGGAAATGTGTATGAGCATTTACCTGTGCAAAGCTATTTGCTAAACACAATTGTATATGCTGTATATATTGCTTCTCTTTCATGGGCATATATTGATTATCCGTTGGTTGCAACATAGGAAAGGTTTTATACAGGGTAACAAAAGAGAGCTTGATGGAACGACTGAACACTGATATGCATGCAACAAGCCTTTCCATCAGCAAAGAATGCAGGTCAGGAAACTAATTCATGCATCATTACCCTTATATTCAAACTACCAACTAAAAAAAGAATAGACATGAGGGGGGAGAGGTGCCTCGGTGTATTATTAAGGAGGAGGGTGAGAAACGCTGGTTTATTCATCCCACAGGGATTGAACCCAGGCTGGCCCGAGCGCACACATCACCCCCACCCCCACTACTGAGCTATCGCTTAGTTCTCATTCGAACTACCAACTAAAACAATGGGCACCGTGAAACCAACATGCTGTATTTATGTTCGTTAAAATTGTCATTCCCATGCATTCCCAGGATTGAAAACATTAAATATCTTCAGGCGAAGGTTTCCTATTGTGCTAGAATAAACCCCACCTGTTGCAAATTTTCAGGCAATTTACTGTCTTTGTTCAGGTTCTTCACACTTCATGGTTCAGCTGATAATGTCATTCCAGTGGAAGATGCATACGAGTTTGCGAAGCATATACCGACCCACAAACTGCGTGTCATCGAGGGAGCAGATCACTGCTACACCGCGCATCGTAAAGAACTTTCTGATGCTGTGGTGGATTTCATTACATCCAACGAGGTATCAACAAATGACATTTTACCCGTTGTTCTCCGTAGGTACTGCTTTTGCAATCTGTTCTCAAGTGCTTTTAATACGACTGTGGCAACTGTTTTTCTTTGCAGGCAGGGGATATCTCGTTAGCAAAAGATGAATGAGTTCTGGTAGATTGCTGCTGTAGACTTTTGTACAATTTATAAGCTTATTAAAGCTCCCCTTTGAACAAGGCAATTCGAGACCATGGCCATTCTGCTTCCATCTTTTTGTTCGGGGATGTAATAAGCAAGAAAGCGTTGCAAGGCAGTAGTTTTGCGTTATCTTTTCAACTAATAGAAAGCTCGCAATAAAGAAAATACTGAACTTTTGATACGACTTATATATCGTCGGGGTGTTTTTTTTATATAACTTCTCTGTTATATTGTAGGCACACTCGCATAAATTGAACCTTAGGTCGATTCCCCTTCAACGTGTCCGCTGTATTACGTGATGGTTACATACCCATGATCGTCGCCATCAACGGCGCAATAAATCTTACCATGACGACACATTACGGACACAACCTGCCCATACAAATGGGGCTCTATTAAGCGAAACCACGCCAGCAAATCCACCGGCATGCACGTCCTATCTCAAACCCTAATCTCCCAGCGTCTCATCTGCCACCACCATCTCTTGTCTTGATTAACAGATAGGAGGAGAGGGAGGGGGAGGGGTGAACTAGTCGAATATGCATATGAATCGGTTAGAATTGACAAGAGTAATCATCTGCACTAGCCTAGAACTTGGGTCACTGGATTGCACACTTAGACCACCTAAACTTGTATATAGAAGTGTGTCAATAGAATTCGCCCCGCACTTAATGAATAATTAATTATCACCTTGGCCCTTCTAAAGCTGAAGTTTGACCATAAGATTGTTAACTAAGATACTCTCTCCGTCAAGAAATGTAAAGTATTTTGATTGGTTAAAACAATACTTTGACCAATAATTACTCTATTAATATATATTTTATGTGATACAAAATCATAATTATAAATAAATATTTTTAAATACGAATCTAATGATATTAATTTTATGTCACATAAATCACATATTAATAGAGTAATTGTTGATCAAAGCCTTTCTTAACCAGTCAAAATATGTCTTACATTTTTGGACAAAGGGAGTAACTTGTAAGCTTCTAAATTTGGCATGTGAAAAGTTAACTTCCTTCGACACCAAAACATGTATTGTCCAATGATTTCAAGTGGTGATCATATAATAAAACTTTGATTTAGATTGAGTAAGGTACCATTTCATAACTAATTACCAACAATGTTCTTTGTTGACTCACTTATAAGTTTCTAGGACCTGATGATGTAATGCTTATGTCCTTTCCTCTTTCTTCTTCCTCCTTTCTTCTGGTTGCTCCCTCTACCCTCCTCACTACCTGCTTTACCTCTCTCTTCAATCGGTCTTGCCGGCCGGAGGAGGGGAAGGGGGAGGGGCCGAGCCTAGCGCTCTACTGTGTGTATTATGTTTGTTCCCACGAAGAGTTGGCCCAAGTGGTGGCTTCCTTCTAGTTTCTTAGGCCTCCTTAGGGATAGCTTGAGCTTGTGAATAAGCTGGTTATCCAGATAAGTTGTTTATAAGCTCCGGTAAAAATAAGTTATGCCTGTTATGAATGGCTTATAGATTTGAGCTTACTGTATATGGTGAAGGGTACAAAATCTGAAATACTCCTGGAAATGTTTGTTTGTTGTTTAATAGATGAAATCATTGATTTGGGGAGTTTAATTGCACAAGTATCTAGAAAATTTAAGGAGAACCACATACCAGCAAAAACTCAACACCGATGTCGCCACCACCAATGCCAAGTCAGGCCAAAGCGTCAGACGATAAACCGCAGGATTGAGAACCGTCGATTTGTGGGACCAAAACACCACTGACTCTCCGATATCGGCCGCAATGACCATATCAGGGTGGGGATAGAGTCAGGAGACTTTTATTCCATATGATGCCACCTTCACCATTAGGATGCCGCTGTCAAGGACACACAAACTTAACATAGAAGAGACTTAATTTGCACGTCAAACGTTGATCCAGGGTTCTCCCCCACCTCTTGACACCAGATGAACCGCTGAAGGTGAGTGGAACTTGACGAAACACAGGTGAAAAAACAGGAGACGGTGGTCTCTGTCTCCAGCGATGTTGTATTAAAATTCTCTGTCCTGATATTGTGTAAGAATTCAACAAAACCTAACCCTAAAGAAGGCTAGAACTCAGCTGGTCGGTCGAGACTCGCAATGAGAAGGGAGCGCGGAGGAGGAAGAGTCGATCCCAGGGTCGACTGGATCGTGGCATCGGTTGGCACTCATATATGATGGGCCAACCCGTTAATCTAAAGGATACAATTTTGAAGAGCAGGCCAAAGGGTCCTAGCCTCAAAGGTTCTAGCCCGCTCGAAAACTGAGAGACCTTATTAATTAGGAACTAGGTGTCAGTTTCCTCAATCTTCTCAGTAATGTGCGCAAGAAGAAACAACTTCCCAAGCCATCAGATCCATGAACAAATTAATCGATGCGAGGCTTTCCTCTCTAAAACACAGAAGGCATAACCTATACTGAAAGATCGAACATAAAGGAACTAACATGTTAAGAGAACGAAATATCTTGCAGTGATAATTTTGTTTTGCAGTAACAA